>RPFO01001502.1:0-118829 GCA_009746045.1 Mesostigma viride | reverse complement strand
CATAGCCGCATTCCATAGGTATATAAAGCGCCGGACTACGCCGCCGCGGGTATACTCCTCGCGGACCTTAAAGACTGTCTCGTTGCGTATGGTCCAGATCGCGTATAGCATAGTAGTGCGTAGCCATATCCATTCTGCTTGGGAAACTGAAAGCTCGGACCCTGGTGTGCCAGCAATACCGAAAATGATGGTACGCACGCTGATTGGGAGAGTGGGTGGCGATGCCGTCCATGCGGCCCAGATGTTAATGAGCCACGTCCAAACCCCAGGGAGATTACAGTAAAGAAACCTGTGCTCAATGGTTTCACTAGGGTGCGTGCACAGGCATGATGCATCATGACCAAAACGCTCGTGGAGCATGGCGCAGACCCCTATCGCCCTATGCATCAAAAGGTGTTGTACATCAGTGGCCCTGCGGTCCACGAGAGGGTGGTCTACCGCCAGGGTAATCATCTTAACCCAAGTGTAGCCCGGCCAATGTATTCCCCAGCGGGCTCGGCCCGGGTGGGGCTGATGGTACATATGCAACAAGATATCATAACCCCAATCTGCGGTGTACTCAAAGATACATTTGCTGGTTCTGATGTCCCCCTTGGTTAAGACCCATCCAAATTCAACCGGGTCCAGATGTAGTAGATCGAGCCGTGTGTTGCCCACGTGTAGCCATGTAATGCTCTCAACCGGGGATAATGGGTCCGGCTGGATCATGCAAGATCTTGGCACAGACCATGGGACTACGCGTATGCGGTGACACTGGGAAGCTGGCGTGTACGCATATAAGGTGGATAGTTGATACAGACACCCATTGTGGCCAGAAATAGCGTCCAGCAGTTGTAGTTGGAGCCCCTCAGGTGGCAGAACCGTCACGACTAAACCCTTGCACGCAGGCGTGACTCCGTCGGCGTAGAAGCTAACCCAGTCGCCGCGGTTATAATTGGCTTGCGTGGGGCAGTCATCAATGCATGCCACGCCGCTGGTATCGCACTTATAAGAGTTTGCCACGCTTGCAGGGAGGGCATGTGGGAGACCCAAGTGCTGACCTCGTCGTAGCTGAGCCGTCGGTACGCAGCGCCGTGCCCCAGGTAGAGGTCCAGCACCCTGACAATCGGCGGTGACGCGCGCAGAAAGCCATCATACGGGTTGTGTCCGTGGAGAGTGCCCAGGGGCTTGTTAGTAGCGTCTGTGATTAAGTCATTAAAAAAGAGTGGCTGCCGTGCCACCTCCTCTCTAGTAGTAGGAAAGACTAGGCGACCCGGCTTGAGCTTATTGTAACCTGTCCATATGCGCTGCCAATACCATGGGAGTCCTTTGTACGAAATAAGGGTGCTGCCCAGTATGCCCGCCCCCAGTTGCCACGAGGTGCCACTAGCATGGGTGGAAAGAGAGGCTAGCGTTTCACGTGCAAGCATGCAGCCAGGGTGTGTGTTAACGCCCATAAAAACGGATATCACTTGTTTAGCATACAGCGACCACAGACGCCATTGTATGTTGTGGAGCCCGAGGCCCCCGTGCACCCATGACATGAAGGACATCTCTCTGTTGATCCATCCGTGGACCGTGTGGGAGATTAAGCCTTTCTGTTTCCAGACAAAATTGCTGCCAAGGCGTTGGATGAGCTGTGTGGTGGCATCATTGGGTGGGTGTGCTTGGCAATAATACAAGACCTTAGAGAACAACAGTTGGTTGACGATCAGGGTTCGCCCTCGTAGGCTCATGCGGTGGACGGCCCCCCAGCGCCCTGCGGTAAGGAGAACGCCTGCAAGCTTGCCCACGTGGTTGGTTTCATCATACATGAAAGAACGTTGTTCAGCCAAGCGTCCCTCGGGTGTGCAGCCGATGGGACAATTGTGCAAAAGGTGGTGATCCCCCGGCTTGACCCAGGTCACAGCCAGGTTGGGGAGGGCGTAGCGTAGGGTGTTGGTTTTGCCGATATGCAGTCCCGTGGACTTGAGCACATTGCATCGTTGTTGTGTGGCAACAGAATAGGTAGTGATATTATCCATGACAGCATGCACTTCAGGCAGAGAGATACAAACATTTGTTGTGTCATCCACATAAGCCGTTTGGAATATACCTTTGAGGGGATTCATAAGTGTTTGCTCAATTTCATAAATTTTACTCAATTTTTCCACATGTGATTAAATCCTTATATTTGTCAATAAAGCAGGGGTCATCCAGCCTTCAGACCATGAAAATAGACCACCCACAAAAATTGGGCTCATTCTGAGCTCAAATGGTGACATGTGACAGCATACATGTGCAGTTTTTTCGTCATTTTCCCCCTTTTCTTACATGAAACAAATATGAATAGTGAACAAATGAACTCATATCAGGCTGGATTCTTGCAGGCAGCATTTATACCATGAAAATAGACCACCCACAAAAATTGGGCTCATTCTGAGCTCAAATGGTGACATGTGACAGCATACATGTGCAGTTTTTCGTCATTTTCCCCCTTTTCTTACATGAAACAAATATGAATAGTGAACAAATGAACTCATATCAGGCTGGATTCTTGCAGGCAGCATTTATACCATGAAAATAGACCACCCACAAAAATTGGGCTCATTCTGAGCTCAAATGGTGACATGTGACAGCATACATGTGCAGTTTTTCGTCATTTTCCCCCTTTTCTTACATGAAACAAATATGAACAGTGGACAAATGAACTCGTATCAGGCTGGGTTCTTGCAGGCAGCATCTAGACCATGAAAATAGACCACCCACAAAAATTGGGCTCATTCTGAGCTCAAATGGTGACATTTGACCGCATACATGTGCAGTTTTTCGTCATTTTCCCCCTTTTCTTACATGAAACAAATATGAATAGTGAACAAATGAACTCATATCAGGCTGGATTCTTGCAGGCAGCATCTAGACCATGAAAATAGACCACCCACAAAAATTGGGCTCATTCTGAGCTCAAATGGTGACATGTGACAGCATACATGTGCAGTTTTTCGTCATTTTCCCCCTTTTCTTACATGAAACAAATATGAACAGTGAACAAATGAACTCATATCAGGCTGGGTTCTTGCAGGCAGCATCTAGACCATGAAAATAGACCACCCACAAAAATTGGGCTCATTCTGAGCTCAAATGGTGACATTTGACCGCATACATGTGCAGTTTTTCGTCATTTTCCCCCTTTTCTTACATGAAACAAATATGAATAGTGAACAAATGAACTCATATCAGGCTGGATTCTTGCAGGCAGCATCTAGACCATGAAAATAGACCACCCACAAAAATTGGGCTCATTCTGAGCTCAGATGGTGACATTTGACCGCATACATGTGCAGTTTTTCGTCATTTTCCCCCTTTTCTTACATGAAACAAATATGAACAGTGAACAAATGAACTCATTTCAGGCTGGATTCTTGCAGGCAGCATCTAGACCATAAAAATAGACCACCCACAAAAATTGGGCTCATTCTGAGCTCAAATGGTGACACGTGACAGCATACATGTGCAGTTTTTTGTCATTTTCTCGGTTATCTTACATGAAACAAATATGAATATTGAACAAATGAACTCAGATCAGGCTGGAAACTTGTAAGCAGCATGTAGACCATCAAAATAGACTGTTTACAGCTCAAAAGGTGACAAATGAAAGGAAAACAATGCAGTTTGATGCCATTGCCACTGTTCTCTTGAATAAAACATTTTTGTGCGACCAAATGAACTCGATCGATCATGTCAGGCTGGAAACTTGCAAGCATCAACTGAATCATGAAACTTCATGATTCAATCTGAGATGAAATGGGATGGCACAAGAGCAACCCAGGCCATCGACAAGGCACATGTCTCGGCTGCCAGTGGCACGCCACGTACTCTTTCAGTCCAGCATGAATATACACTGTTTCCGGCCCCACCGTCTAGGTCATCTAGTCGCTCCACACGTAAGCCAGCCATAATTTCAATGCACAAGGATACACATTTCCATCACCATTCATCTTCATCATCCTGAACGACTCGAAAACGCGGAAAAGATAACGGCAGGCTCGAGCTACCATGGTCCGGATTCTCCCGATTTCTGGCCTGCGCTGGTTGTCTCTTTGATACAATAAGTACTAAGACATCACCTTCTACTAGAAGCACTGGCTCACTTAATAATACATCAGAAACTAGTATAAGCTTAGCTGGTAAACCAGTCATTGCTCATAGTCCAGTCATTGGAGAAGTTTGGCCACTGCTGCAATGGGCGGCCGACACCATAGTTGGGCGGAGCTGACACGGATGATGGCACCCACGTGGTCACCGGGCGCCATCGTGGCACGGGCGTCGTGTTCCCAGACATGGCCAGTGTCGCAATTGAGTTGAGCGCAGCCACCGCCACAGAGACCGTGCCAGAGAAGGGGTCAATGGATGGGAGCCGGCGTCCACCAACCTGCACACCACCACCCAGCACATCAAGCCAGCATGCCTTAGGGCACGGTATATGAAGGAATAATCAACAAACCAAACAAATGGTCGCCATGCCAAGGGCCGGGGGGGAGTGCCGAGCTCATGATGACCGTTCGAACCCGAAGCTTGGAGATTGGCAACTTTCACGCCACCGGGGTCACGGCATCCTGGGCACCACCACTCCTCCCCATTTTTATTCCCGTCAATTGCCTTGACGCAGATTGCGTGAGCAAATAGGTTGCAGCTTTCACCATTTCGGCCCCGACAGTTGTTGTCTGCCCCATCGGCATGGCCTAAGAGGCAAACACCCGCAGTTTGTCCATAACACAGTCGTTCTGCCCGCAGCCTCTCTGTTTCACTCAGATACTCCGCCATATCCCCTACAATTTAGCGGACGACGAACTTCATCGTCGACGACGTCATAGGCTGGCACGTTCTCGTTGTGTTCGTGCGCGCATGCCCTGCAGTGTTTTCTTGGCAGACTAGTGCACGCACCTCCACCCGCGCGCGCGCAAACACGGCGGTCAGTGTGCTTTGTTCATTCAAAAATCATGGGCATTCATTGACAATCCTCGAGGTTCGTGCAGTCTGAATTTCGTACAACGGTAGTATGAAGTTCAGACTGGACGGGCAGTCTCGGGGCTTCGATGAGTGAATTCCAGTGAATGCAAGATGAATTGCCGAGACCGACCTGTTAGCAAGGAAATTCAAGTCCTTTTCGTATGTTCAGACTGGACGGGCAGTCTCGGGGCTTCGATGAGTGAATTCCAGTGAATGCAAGATGAATTGCCGAGACCGACCTGTTAGCAAGGAAATTCAAGTCCTTTTCGTATGTTCAGACTGGACGGGCAGTCTCGGGGCTTCGATGAGTGAATTCCAGTGAATGCAAGATGAATTGCCGAGACCGACCTGTTAGCAAGGAAATTCAAGTCCTTTTCGTATGTTCAGACTGGACGGGCAGTCTCGGGGCTTCGATGAGTGAATTCCAGTGAATGCAAGATGAATTGCCGAGACCGACCTGTTAGCAAGGAAATTCAAGTCCTTTTCGTATGTTCAGACTGGACGGGCAGTCTCGGGGCTTCGATGAGTGAATTCCAGTGAATGCAAGATGAATTGCCGAGACCGACCTGTTAGCAAGGAAATTCAAGTCCTTTTCGTATGTTCAGACTGGACGGGCAGTCTCGGGGCTTCGATGAATGAATTCCAGTGAATGCAAGATGAATTGCCGAGACCGACCTGTTAGCAAGGAAATTCAAGTCCTTTTCGTATGTGCGCGAAACATGAGGGGTGGGAAAACGGAATAAGCACAGAAAACGGAATCAGCGATGGCGGAGAAGACGGCGATGGCACTTTTCAAATCGCATGTCATGGACGTGCACGAGCCGGAATGGTTGGTGGGGACCCCGGTATGCAAGATATTTTCAGGCCCAAACTCAGGGGAGAAGCGGTATCATGCCCATGTGACGGCGTTTAATAAGGAGCACAACATGGTCCATGTGCTCTACACAGACGGGGACGATGAAATAGTAGGGTTAGATGAGGTGCGAGCTGCGCTTTGCGCATGCCCAGGTGTAGAGTTACCCAATCTGCCACCCGACTCGACTGCGCGAGGTTAGGCGGAGATAGTAGAGTGCGTTCGGATCGAAGCAGGTCGCACACCGGGGCACGGCTAGCAAGCAAGCGAAGGCGACCCCGCGCCACAAGCGCCGCCCTCCCCACATAATTGATGACTCAGACTCAGACTAGCCTTATTGATGTGAGTTTAAATTTTTCAGTTTTAGATCCCAGCGTGCAACATACAGGGATGAAAAGCACTTTAACATGTATTATTGTGCTCTGCGACTCCCCAATAGGAGCGCGTGTTTTATCAATGAATTATTTAATTAATAATTTTTTCAGTTGGAAATGACGTCAAAACTGGGCTGAGTTTAAATGTTACTTATATATATATACTGTCCTGAGCCAGTAGACATCGCGCCTTACGCGGATCCGCGCTTTTTACGTTTCAGTTCAGACAACTGGTCTCAGACATGCACGGGGCTCGGCGTGCCATGCTTCCACGTTTGTTGTCTCTTTTCAGACAACTGGTCTCAGACATGCACGGGGCTCGGCGTGCCATGCTGCCACGTTTGTTGTCTCTTTTCAGACAACTGGTCTCAGACATGCACGGGGCTCAGCGTGCCAATGCTTCAGTCCACGTTTGTTGTCTCTTTTCATATACTGTCACATGTCACCATTTGAGCTCAGATCGAATGAGCCCAATTTTTGTAGGTGGTCTAGTATTATGGTTTAAATGTTGCTTGCAAGAATCCAGCTTGATATGAGTTCATTTGGTCATGATTCCTATTTGTTTCATGTAAGAAACCGGTGCAAATGGCGTAAAACTGCATATTCATACTGTCACATGTCACCATTTGAGCTCATAATGAGCCCAATTTTTGTAGGTGGTGTAGTATTATGGTTTAAATGTAGCTTGCAAGAATCCAGCTGGATATGAGTTCATTGGTTCATGATTCCTATTTGTTTCATGTAAGAAACCGGTGCAAATGACAAAAGGTTGCATATTTATACTGTCACATGTCACCATTTGAGCTCATAATGAGCCCAATTTTTGTAGGTGGTCTAGTATTATGGTTTAAATGTAGCTTGCAAGAATCCAGCTCGATATGAGCTCATTTGGTCATGATTCCTATTTATTTCGTGTAAGAAAACGATGAAAATGGCGTAAAACTGCATATTTATACTGTCACATGTCACCATTTGAGCTCATAATGAGCCCAATTTTTGTAGGTGGTGTAGTATTATGGTTTAAATGTTGCTTGCAAGAATCCTGGCAGCTCGATATGAGTTCATTTGGTCATGATTCCTATTTGTTTCATGTAAGAAAAGGGGGAAAATGACGAAAAACTGCACATGTATGCTGTCACATGTCACCATTTGAGCTCAGAATGAGCCCAATTTTTGTGGGTGGTCTATTTTCATGGTCTAGATGCTGCTTGCAAGAATCCAGCCTGAAATGAGTTCATTTGTTCACTATTCATATTTGTTTCATGTAAGAAAAGGGGGAAAATGACGAAAAACTGCACATGTATGCTGTCACATGTCACCATTTGAGCTCATAATGAGCCCAATTTTTGTGGGTGGTCTATTTTCATGGTATAAATGCTGCCTGCAAGAATCCAGCCTGATATGAGTTCATTTGTTCACTATTCATATTTGTTTCATGTCAGAAAAGGGGGAAAATGACGAAAAACTGCACATGTATGCTGTCACATGTCACCATTTGAGCTCAGAATGAGCCCAATTTTTGTGGGTGGTCTATTTTCATGGTCTAGATGCTGCTTGCAAGAATCCAGCCTGAAATGAGTTCATTTGTTCACTATTCATATTTGTTTCATGTCAGAAAAGGGGGAAAATGACGAAAAACTGCACATGTATGCTGTCACATGTCACCATTTGAGCTCAGAATGAGCCCAATTTTTGTGGGTGGTCTATTTTCATGGTCTACATGCTGCCTGCAAGAATCCAGCCTGAAATGAGTTCATTTGTTCACTATTCATATTTGTTTCATGTCAGAAAAGGGGGAAAATGACGAAAAACTGCACATGTATGCTGTCACATGTCACCATTTGAGCTCAGAATGAGCCCAATTTTTGTGGGTGGTCTATTTTCATGGTCTAGATGCTGCCTGCAAGAATCCAGCCTGAAATGAGTTCATTTGTCCACTATTCATATTTGTTTCATGTAAGAAAAGGGGGAAAATGACGAAAAACTGCACATGTATGCTGTCACATGTCACCATTTGAGCTCAGAATGAGCCCAATTTTTGTGGGTGGTCTATTTTCATGGTCTACATGCTGCCTGCAAGAATCCAGCCTGAAATGAGTTCATTTGTCCACTATTCATATTTGTTTCATGTAAGAAAAGGGGGAAAATGACGAAAAACTGCACATGTATGCTGTCACATGTCACCATTTGAGCTCAGAATGAGCCCAATTTTTGTGGGTGGTCTATTTTCATGGTCTAGATGCTGCCTGCAAGAATCCAGCCTGAAATGAGTTCATTTGTCCAGTATTCATATTTGTTTCATGTAAGTAAAGGGGGGAAATGACGAAAAACTGCACATGTATGCTGTCACATGTCACCATTTGAGCTCAGAATGAGCCCAATTTTCGTGGGTGGTCTATTTTCATGGTCTACATGCTGCCTGCAACAGTCCAGCTTTAGGTACCCTCAGATCTGAAAGATTTTTTTTTTACTCATTTGAAGACTTGTGAAATTGAGCAAACACCTATGAATCCCCTCTTTACCGTTACCTGTCGGGAAGCCCCGAATGCGAGGATCGTTCTGGTGTAGCCAGTAGAGTCCTGCGTGGGCCAAGAGAAATAGAATAGGGGACATGCAATCTCCTTGTGGTAGCGATCGTGAGCTAGCGCCGGTCGCTGACTTGTGTCCGTCTATTAGTAAATACCAAGCCAGGGATTTGATCATACCCATAATGACGGTCATGAGTTGTGGGCCAAATCCTAGTGCGGTTAGAATGTGTTCTAGGTATTCCCAGCACATACGGTCAAAGGCTTTTTCAAAATCCCAAAACAATATGAAACCCTCTATATCGTCGCGCCAGGCTTTTTCCACAATGTCCATGATGAGGGTAATGCTGTCGTTGATGTGGAGATTGGCCCTAAAGCCCACTTGCTCCGGACCAATGAGGAAGTCTAGGACGGTGTATAAGCGTCGTTGGATTATTTTACTGATGATTTTGTACGCTACCGTAAGGAGACGGATTGGGCGGTAGTTTTTCCATAGAGTCTTGTCTCCTTTTTTGTACAGTAAGATAAGCGCAGATTCAGCCCATCTGCCGCTCACCTTACCGTGCCGCCAAATTTCAAGAATACATTCGTAGAAATCTATGTGTAGAAGGGACCAGAACGTTTTCCAGAATTCAATAGGCAGACCGTCGACCCCGGGGGCGCTACCGGTTTTGATGTGTTCCATAGCTGTTGTGGCCTCTTCCATGGAGGGGATTTGATCGAGTTCCTGCTGTTGAGCTGGTGTAAGGCGACGGGGAATGGCATGTAGGATTTTTTGCATGGCTGCAGATGAGTCAGGATGGGGTTCGTTTAGAAAGAGAGCTGAGTAGTAACGGTGACCACTCTGTAGTATGGAGGTGATGTCTCGGTGGCTGCCGTGTTCGTCTTGGATTTCCGTGATAGAGGAGTGAGCTTTAGGGGTAGGAATCAGAGCAAAGAACTCTTTGGTCATTCTCTCTCCTACCTGGTGCCACCACAGATTTTCTGAGTCTAGTGCTAATGTGTGACGCTCGAAACGTAGTTTGTCAAGTTCGGTCTGAGCTCTTTGAAGTTTTGTTAGTTCCGATTGATACAGGGTAGGCTTCACTTGGAGTTTATTCACTATGCGTTGGTAGTACCGATAGTCCTGTCCTTTCTGGCGGCGGATATTTTGTGAATACAGTTGGGAAAATTCTAGAATGTTAGCTAGGCCCTCCTGCATCCAGCTGCAACAGTCTGTGTAGCTACCCTTGCTGGCTCTCCACGACTGCCAGCGTGTCATGATCTCAAGGTAGTACTTATCGTCCGCGAGTAGGTGTTTGTTTAAGCGGGGAATGCCGGGGCCCCGGGCGGGGTTGGTGTGATGGGCAAGGGTAACGATGAGTGGGTAGTGATCAGAAAAATTAACAGAACGGTCGACCGATGCGTAGCAAACTAGGTCCGCCCATGCGGGTGTGATGTAGATTTTATCAAGACGACGAGTAGTGCGTACATTTAAACGTGTGGCCAGCCAAGTGGGCCCGTGGTCTCGTGAGCGGATGACATCCTGTAAGTTCAGGTCCATGATCTGTTTACTGAAGGCCGCTGTGCGTATAGGGGGGTGTTCATCCAGGTCTATATTGAAATCGCCCATCAACGCAATTTCGAACCCCTGTGAGATAAGGTCAGCGGCCATTTTGAAGAGGGAAGGGTAGAATGAGGCTTGATCCGTTGGCTCGGTTGGGGCATATACACTAATAATGTATCCCTTATTTCCTGCCCATGTAATGGACTGCCGCGTCCAACGGCCCTGCCATCTAGCCTCCGCTGTGTCGGTAGCTATAGCCCAGTCCTGGCATGTCAGCGTAGGGTTGGGAGGTTTACGGTATTGAATGAGGGCAGTGCCCCCTTGTGTACCGCGTGCCCATGCCCAACGGTGAACTGTCCTAGGTGCAAGTGCTCTAGCAGCTCTAAGGGCGGTGCGTGTGGCAGCTTCTTGGATTTTATGTTCCTGCAGTCCTATCCAAATTTCATGCGAGGGGCCCACGTAGCGCTCGAGCAAGTTGTGTAATGCATTTGCTAATTCTCGTGTGCGAGGTATTCGCTGTCCCTGCCCTGGTGTGTGTGACCCGTATGTGTTCAGCCCCCTGACATTCCACGTTACCAGTGTTAGTTGACTCATGTCATTGCAGGGCTCCAGCGGACCAGGCCGGGTAGGTTCCGTGTAGGTCCCCATGGCGTGGTGAGATTGGACCTGCGAAAGGTGAAAGACACGGCACAACATGCACAGGGCGTGGGCGTGAGATAGTCATTAAAAGAGAGACCTACTGTGCAGTGTGCTGTGAGCAGAACCAAAGCGATTGGAAAGGCTGCATTACACCCACGTTTGGGTAATGGCAGCAGGTATTGAGAAAAGTCGTTATGGAGGTGTCTTGGTGATAGCGGATCACCTGGTGTGGCGATAACTATTCCATAGTCATTGCGCCTGTGAAAGGGTAACCGAGGGTACAGGAGGTCACGCTCCAAGGAGACTACTCGCCCACCCAGGTGGAGGGGCCCAGGCCTAGTCCATCCTGCCGATGGGTTTTCGAATCCGAGCCGTGGCTCACTGACCGAATGCCATAGTGGGGTAGCCGTCACGAGAAACAGTGAGGCGAGGGGCGGACTTACGAATTTCGTAAGGCCTGCTCCTTCTGTTGACTGTTGGATATGACCGGCGTGGGATTCCAACTAAACTGAACTGAACTGAAGTGAACTGGGCAAGACATCTGCAGACTGCATGACAGTATAGCGCGGCGCGGCGTGAGGACGGATGCCGACACAGTTTTTTGTGTAGGCATCCGTAGGCCCGTACATAGCTGGCATCCGGGGCATGGCAAGATGGGACGCCACATGGCATGATGCGGCATGCCGCGCCTGCTGTACAATATGGGGGCCCGAAATCTAGGGCTGGCGGCTGCATAAAAATTCGGCCCCTGGAATCTCCCCTATAGGGGCCGAAAAGATGGGGGCTAGCTAGAATTGGTGCCGGTAGCTGCACGGGCCCCTAGTATGGAAATAGGGGCCAGACATTCTGGACCGGCGGCTGCAGGATCCGGCCCCTATTTGGCTTGGCTCAATGTCACCCCTCCTCTTGTGGCTGACAGAGCGCACTCAGCCATTTTTCACTTTGGCTGGCGCCGGGCGGCGCGGTAGGCCAAACCAGGGAGTACGATTTTAGGGGGGGATATGCCCCCTCCTCCTACAGTACAGTGTACAGTAGCCGCAAGGTTGAGGTTGGACCGCGGGCCCGGCCATTTTGGGGGGGGGCGGCTGCTGTGGTTTTGGGGACCGCGCCACCGCGGACCCTTGGCTGGATGCCACCCCTGCCTGGGAACTCGTCAATGAGGCGGTTGGCGTGTCAACAAGGGGTGCCTCTCACTGGCTGCGGCATGCTGACTGCGCTGGGCACTGGCCAATGGCCAGGCCGCCGCATGCCGCCGCTCCACTCAGCAGTCTTTGGATAGACCTTGCTTACGTCAGCACGAGAATATGGGGGCGGAATTTAGGGGCGGAAAAGGGGCGGAAAATACACCCCTGCCCGGCGGCGGCATATAAAGCGACTGACATATGTGACGCGACTGCGATCCAGAGTCCCGACTCCCGAGTCCAGACTCCCCACTCGTCCCAGCGGGCTGCGAAGAAAAAGAGCCTTTGCGCCTTTGCGGGACCGGACCCAAGGTCGTTCCAACTCCCAACCTCCCGAGCTCTTTGCACCTGGCTAATTGTTGTCGTACGACAGGAGCGGTACAGGTGCGCCATACGTTGGCAGCGCTTCCATTACAGTATTGCTCTCCGCGAGGCCCTGTCGAGTCGCCAAACCGAGTACAGTACAGTCTACCCGAACCCGAACCAGCCATGGACCCCATCACGATGATGATTGGCGGGGCAATCAAGCTGGGCATGTACCTTGACAAGTCGAGCAGCGTGGTGGACAAGGTCAACGCGACCGTGAAGTTTTTCATGCAGTATGACACGGATGGCGATAGATCGATGAGCGCAAAAGAGCTTCAGAAAATGCTGGTGGCGATGAAGGACAAGAACGATGCCAATGCGATGAATACCAGGTGCCTGATATATTTCGTCATGGGTTGCCACGTAGCCTGGGAGAAAGACCCAGCAACAACCAAGAAGAAGCTGGAGCGGTCGAAGTTTTGGAATACCACATGGGATAGCGACCCCCGCATTGCAAAGCTGGAGATGATGTTGTGCACTTACTACCGCGGCGACGGGGAGAGCAAGATCCGAAAGTTGATCAACGACCATGTCCAGGATAATGTTACAGACATCATCTCAGAAGAATTCAAGACCGAAATCATTGGCCCTGCGATCGAGGAGATTCTCCAAGATATGTTTGGCGACATGATTTCCGGGAGTCTCCTTTCGGTTTTGTTCTAATTTACAATTAGCTGCTACAGTATACATTGTAAATTTGTGATTGCGACACGTGCCGCCCGCTGCGTTGTCGACCTAATTAACTTGATTAGGGTCTGCTATATAGGGTTGGTCCCAGCTAGCTTGCAATATCCTGCAGGGAAATAATAATTGACTCGCTTTAATTTGCGTGTAAGTATTCGAATATATACATTTGATTACTTGCCATGAAGAAGCTTTTATATACCTTGATGTAGCGAATAATTCGTTACGTATATATATATGTTTTTAATACAATTTCATGATTATTACTATCACGTATATGCAATACGTACACGTATGCATGAATGTCTCGGTCTAGACGCGGTACTGCTATATAAGTGCCAGTGCATGATCCGAATGATCTGATCCGATCCGTGCATGTACTGGATTAACAAATAATTCTTCTGCAGATCAATCAGTTTAAATTTTGTGCTCATATTTGTTGCATATTGATCGTGTAATTGATTAATTAAGTTGTCACCCGCGGACACTCTCGACGGCACTATAATTTCGCGCGGGTACCGCTCGCGACGGTTACTACCTCTAGGTCCACAAAAATACAGACTGCACAACCCACATATACCCCTAATGCGGAGGTGGCCATGGCGATGCGCGTTCCGTGAATTGTGAAATTCAAAGCTACCGAACTCTGGCATGGCAAGCGCAAAAGTTCATTGAAAGAACCATCAGATCTGTCAAAACCCTTCTAGCCGAAAATCCCTCCAAGGATGCTACCTCAAGGGTATATTGTGACAGAGCCCTTAATGGTGTCATGAAATGTGCACAACCCTAAACATGAGACCTGTCCTGCATGCGCATGCCAATTCGGGTGAGGTATATTTTTACGTAATCCGGCCCAGCAGGCCTGCAGGCAATCGCACATCCCCCAGAGGTGATACTAGCACTGTACAACACAGTCTGCACGTGCACAAACCTCAGCAAAACTGGCAGAAAAGGATAAAACCCATCCCAGGCCAGTCTTCCAAAAAGGTGAGCAAGTCGTCTATTACAAGGAGAACAGCTTTGGTAAGGTTGGAACTTGGCTCGGTCCAGCTACCATCCGTGGGTTTACCAAGCATGGCAAGACAGTGGATGTCAAGCACAATACCAATGGAAAGCGTCACGTGTGCAGGGTGAGCTGCATCATAGAATAAAGAAGTATTATTCTTCCATGGCAGACGTGCCTGGGGAAGAACTCGTCTTTAATAAGCATGGACTCACTACTTCTATCTGGCAACTCCAGCATGCCCAGCAGTACAACCGGGCCACCTTATATCACTGCTGTTGACAGCACGTACCACAGCACCTTGACTGTGAACCCTTCCTCCCTTGACAGTGAAGCAGGTGCCACTTCACCTAACCAGGCAAGAGGCAGTAGGTCTGGAAGCATATCAGACCCAAGGCACCAACTTGGCTGCCAACCCTCCCGCTCTGAGGTCTAGATAGATTGGCAGTTGCCTTGCAAGCATTACACAGGTCCCCAGTTCGATTCCGGTCGGATTCATTTGCAGATCGCGTTTTTCCGCGTTTTCCGTGGCCCGGCACTGAGCGCAAATGGTTTTCACCTTTGCGGAGTGCCTGATCAGAATTGCACAGGTCACATTTATAAGCAGCACGCTGCTGTGGCCGAAGGGCTGGCAAATTAGTCTCAGCTGACATGTGCTCTATTCAGGACCCCTGGACCCTGGCAGTAGACACTCAGGCACAGGTCAGTGTGTTAGGGATATTATATCCACCTGGCCACAATATATCCCAGCCTGATTTATTTCTTGTTGGATTTATTACTTAAGGACTGGGAATTTGGTAGCTATGATGAGCTAGATGGATTGGGCTCAATGAGCTGATCAATATTCATGTGCCATAGTCCTATACTTGGACATGGATGACTTGTACCCTGAGTCAGCCTAGTAGCATCACGTATTTGATTGACAAGTGGTGCTATGGCCTAGTGGACAATTGTTTGGTCCATGAGCTGACAAGTGTTGGAAGCTCATGATGACACATGTTATGACTTACATGATGACAAGTGGGTAGACTCATTGCATGACACTTGTCACTCCAAGGAGAAGAGAGTTAATGCACTTGTGCGATGAATTAAGCGAACGTGTGTTTGCTTATGCAATGGCTGGCATATATCAATCCATACCAGCCATAGCCTTAGCCTAGTCCTAGTACAGCCATGCTACGCCCTGGCTATGTTCAGATTACTTGCCCACGCTCCTTGCTATGATATGCTCACATGGGTCTTATTGCACCCACAGTTTGCCGGATCGTTAGCCTGTCCTTTTAGCTAGCCGCGCCCGATTGCAGCTGTGGCATGCCTTTGGCATGAAGGAGACTGGGGGTCTCTGCCCTTTCTCCTGTAGTGCACACACAGGGATTAAAAGCACTTCGGTGCTCCGTGACTCCCCAACGGGAGCACGAGTTTAATTAATTAATTAATATCAATCCATGCAAGCTTGCCAAGCTGGATTGCATGGGCACGTAGGTTAGGGTAACCTAGCTATCCTGCACTAGTGCTAACCAATATGAGGTGCTGGCTCCGTCCAGCTAGATCTACTCCAGCTAGGAATGATACGATGCCCACAGGCAACAGTTAGTCTAAGTCTCCCGCCTGTAGCCTAAGTGGACACGTGCCAGCACCGCCGGCGCAGTTGAGTAACTCTAGAGCCCTAGGATCTGGCTCTGAGTTCCCCATGTCCGTCCGCACGCCTTCCGCTAGCGTCCGCTCAGCCGCCGGCTATAATCCGGCGGTCCGATGCGGGCGACCGGTCTAAGGGCGGCGCCTAGGGCCGGCGCCACCTAGGCCCCAGTCCGGGGCCTTATCCGGGTCAGTACGGACGGCTAGCTTGTCCTACGGTTACGGCTAACCGGATAGGCTTTGCTGGCTAAGACATAAACCAGTGGTTGGCCAGCTCCGACAGCAGTTCTCTGTGTTCACCTTATCCCAAGCTCAACGTGACCGACCGCCATAGCTGAGCCGGTCGGGCTTTAACTTGTATTCATAAAAATCCCGATGGCTTCCGGTACACGGAGCCGCACGGGCGAACACACAGATACGCCAAGTGGCGAGGCCGCAGGGACCGTCCTGCCACGCTTTAGTGCGGACGAGGCCACGAGGTTGATGCAAACCCTCGTGGCGCAACCTGAACTGGCCAAGCAGTTCAAGCATCTGATGCTTGCTGCTGACGATGCACTGAATCGCGGCCCTCTCAAGCAAACGGAGGTGCCCGCGGATCTACCTGCCGACTATACGGCGGACGACGCAGCAGATTTTCTAGCTGCTCTCAAGCGTCTGCGCGATGGACGCGCAGACAAAGATTCGGAGCTGATTGGCAAGTTCCGTGCAGTATTCTGCAGTACAACAAAGCAGCACCCAAACATTGCCAATCTAGTTCGCATTGCGGACGACAACAAACAAACCTGGGAAGTTTTTTACAACGGTCTAGATGCCCACTTGTCGCGGTCTAAGGAAGAGGCCGACGAGCAAGCCTTCAATGACTTCGAGGGCTATGCAGTTAATAAGGCAAATTTGCCCGGGGCTGCACGTGATTTCCAGGTCTTCGTGCACAAGCACAAGCTGCTAGATACTCTCAAGCCCATTTTCCTGTGCAATCGATTTCTCAAGAAATGCGACCTGTCGTCGGATGTGCATCTGACCATAGCGACGGAACTCAAAAAGAAGAGTGCCGTCAGTTTCGACGAGGGCATGCTGTATTTGATCTCATGCTTCAAGAGTGCGCAGTCCAAGCCGGCTGCCTCGGCTGCTCTGCCATCCCTGCGCAAGGTGGATACCGGCGCGTCTTCTTCTTCAGGCGCAGAGGCTCCAATTACGCGGTCGGAGCTTACGGCCATCCTGAAAAAGGTCGTCGGCCACGGCAACAACGGGGGCCAGCGAGGGCGCAAGCGCGGGCATGGTGGCGACGCCAAGCAGGGTGATAATCCCCCGGCCAAGCGGCAGCAGGGGGCGTCTACTGACCGCAAGCAACGCTGTGAGCGCTGCTTCGGACGTCGCCATGTCCGGGATGACTGCCGAGTTCGCCCGGACCTGGAGCTCGAGGACAACCTTTGCCGCAAGTGCCACGACGTTCTGCGTGGTCACAGCGTGGAGGCGTGCAAGGCCAAGCGCATCGTCGTCCACGGCACACGCGAGGAGTGGGCAGAGCGACGGGCAGCACGAAAGTCAGGTGAGAGCACGCTCGATACCCCTTCTTTTGCTCAATGCGTCACGCTGAACCGGGCCGTCGTAGAGCCTGACGTCGTTCCTAAAAGCAACGTGACTGCATCCTCTGTCTCCTTCCGTGATGTGCTCACGCAATCCGTTGATGCTGCTCTGGCTCTGTCGCGCCAGGATCACGTGCTTCCTGAGCACGGGTCTACAATGCGTGACCTAAGCAATGTGGTGTCTTCTAGGTCGGGTGTGTACAACGCCGAGCGACCAAGCACTACTGCAGCACCCCAGCTAGATACTGGGGCGGTTGGGCCTATGAGGAATGTTGTGACAGTGCAAGAGAATGCTGGGCGGGCAGATGTTCTCGGTACACACCACCCTAGTGTGGATCTTCACATTGGCAAGGTGCTCACACGGGCGGCCTTTCGTGCAGCCTCTGAAGCTGCCCAGTTAGCCAATGTCACTACCCCAGTAGTCACCCCACCTGTTGAGAATCCTGACAATGCCACTGCACCTCAGGCTGTCACCCTGAAACTGTTAGCATACCAGATGCACCGTGCATACGGGCATGAGGCCCAAGCCGAGGTAGAGGGGGCACACATGTTGGGGGCACCTTTATACAACGAGCTGAAGAATGTGCGTGCTCAGTGTCCTGCCTGCATCAAGATCAGGAAGAAGTCGCGTAGGCGGCATGCCAAGACTCCACCCTTGGAGCGAGGGTACCTTGTGGGGGATGTCATGCACATGGAAGGGGGGGACACCTATTTCATAGTCAAGGATAGGTTCAGCAAGGTCACCTACATTGAGCCGCTGCCCCACATGTATGAGGCTGACCTGCACAGGGCTATCAAGATCAGCCTGGCTTTCTTTCATCCCGTAGTGGAGCTCATGCTAGACCAGCAGTTCCGCTGTGTGCAAGGTTTGCCGGGGATGGAGGCCGTGGTCATCGTGGGGCGTGAGGATCACGGCAATATGGGCATGATAGATCGCACTGTAAGCTATGTCAAGACTGTGGCAGCCAAGCGACAGGATAACCCACATGGCAAATCCTACGCGGTCAAGACGGCGTGGTGCAAGGAGCTCATGCATGTGTGCAACCATAGGCACGTGCTTGATGTCAAGGGCTTTGGGCTAGTCACGCCTCGGGGGCTGTCAGCGGGCACCTACTCACCCGAGGTAGTAGAGGCATACCAACAGCATCTACAGGATACCGCCGCCAAGCTGCGGCTCAAGGATGCCACGCTGCCTGATTTGTCTAGCGCTTTTGAGGTCGGGCAGTTGGTCATGTTCCACAAGGAGAGCTCGCCCAGCGGCAAACGGGGCACCATGCAGGGGCCTGGGGCCATCACAAAGTTAGACTGGCCGCTGCGGGTCATAGACATAGAGTGGAATGATCGGGTGTATAGGGTACCATGGGCATCGGTGGCAGGCTATAAGCAAGGGGATAGCATGGAGAGTGAGCTGGCAGCCAACAGGGCACTGGGGTGGGTAGTGAAGGATAATGCGCCTGTCGTAGCATCTGAGGTGGTACCCCACGGGTCGCTCCCAGGGGCAGACACAGCTACACCCCCCCCTCCCCTGGGCCCCAATATGACCCCGTGGATGGGTGGGATGAGGATGGGGTGGGTTTGACGGGACCTAGTGCACGTAGTGACTCACCTCCTGTGCTAGCCACGGATAATGTGGGAGGCCCGCCTAGCGTGGCCTCGCCGGAGGGTCAGGGTCCTGCCCATGCGCCTCGCCCACCTAGGGACCTGGCTTCAACGGTCACGGCCTTGTGGCGTGCTCAGGCGCTTAAAGCGAAAGCTGCATCAGGGGTGGCTCAGGTCAAAACTCTCTCACAGGGGGTCAGGCCGGTTAAGTCAGCCTTGTTTCCTACGTGTAGACCGTGGCAGCTGGTGGCTGTGGACACGCAAGCATCCGTGTCTATTATCTCTCGTCGGGCAGCCACCCTGTATCCAGTGCTAGAGTCGCCGTACAAATCGGTGACCGACTTTGCAGGCACTTCGGCATATCAAGTTACCGGGATGGTGGTGCTGCCGGTGTTGGGCATTGACACGCCGTTTCACGTCGTGGATGGCTACGAGGATGTGGCCTTGCTGGGCGAACCTTTCGTATCATACCCGGGGTTCTCAGTGTCCGCTGACTTGCTGTCAGTCGCGGGGGTGGGCAGCATCCCGCTTCGCGAGTACCACGCTCCATTGGGGGTGGTGGTCGGGCAGCCCGGCGTCGTGCGGCGCTTACCGATGGCGGCGTTTTCCACACCGCCGCTCGTCCAGTCCATCATTCAGCCTCAGGATTGGCACCCGCGCAGCTTCGGCCTCCACTCACACTCACTGGCGGCGGATAGCCCTGTGACGTGGGAGCAACTTGTCCTGGACTGTCAAGATCCTCTCAAGTTTGCTTTGTGGCGCGACGCGTTCATTCGAGCCAAGGAGCAGTGGCGAGAGCGCGAGGTCTACCGAGGATTGGAGAGTGTGCCAGCCGGGGCCACGCGGTTGCGGTTGAAGTTCGTGCTCACCTACAAGCCGGACGAGACCAACTCTTCGGTGGTGTTCCGGGTAAGGCCCGTGGTCACGGAGACGAAGGGGTCCTCCCCGCTGGACGCCAAGGATCTTTATACCCCTGGGCTCAACCATGTTTCGCATCGGCTACTGACGGTCATCTACTTGGGCAAGCGGAACGCGGGCAAGGACTACGGGATGTGGTGCGGTGACTTTCAGCGGGCATTCCTCCACAGCGACGCTGGGGTCGCGCAGCAAACATGGCAAGGCACCCGCTACGTGGTGAAGGTCCCGGTGGTCTGGCAGGATGGCACCATTGGCAGCGAGTATATCGAGCTGTTGACAGGGGTGGAGGGGCTGCAGAGCTCTCCCATCATCTTCCGCATTTCCGCGGAGGAGGTCTTGCAGAGCTTAGGGGCCACGTACCATCGCGCGGATCCTAACTTCTTTGTGGTCCCCACCGGCGTCCCTGGCGAGCCAGCCCTCTTCGTGTGGCATGGCGATGACTTCAAGCTGGTGGCACCTCGCACCTTTGCTACCCAGTTTCTTGCTGCAGTGGCGGCTAAGTTTCCCCTGGGCAGGGCGGTGGATCATGCATGAGGAGGGTAAACCCGTGGTGTTTTGCGGCGTGCAGTCTACGTTGCAGCGGGATTCGCGTTCTGGCGAATGGGTCATGCACATGCAGGATAGCCGCAACTATGTGGTTGACCTGCTGGCCGACCTCCCGTCCCCGCTGTTGGCAACCCATGGGCCCTCGGTTAAGGGCAAGCTCGGGTGGTTGGCGGACACGGTGGCACCTGATTTGGCGGTGCTCGCTCGCCTGCCCGATGATGTGCTGGAAGGACTAGGGTCCATTCATGTTCGGCGGCAGCTGGCCATGACGCCCGGCATTGTGCTTCGTGGGCTCGATTGCTCACAGCCGGTGCACCTCGAGATAGTGACGGATGCTAATCTATAGACGCGCACAGTCAGCCAAGTGCGGGCCCGCATGGGGGCACTGTTCTTTATCAGCAATGAGGGACAGCCTGGCATGTTGTTAGATTGGTACTCGCGCTTGCACAGCCGCATTGCCACTAGCCCCAACACGGCTGAATGCCGGGGCATTGTTTCAGCTATCTCACATGGCATGTGGCTGCGGTACTTGCTGGGTTGGGTATTTGGCTCGTGTGGGTTCACTCTTCACTGGACTAGCACGGTGCACACTGACTCACAAAGTTGTTTGGCCTTCCTTGACAATCCCTATGCGCGGTCACAGGACGTTGATTACCTCGTACTCGCTGAGGCGGCCTCCTGCGTCACGCGTCTCCAGCACATCGCGGATGAACTCAATCCCGCGGATGCACTCACCAAGGAGGCGCGGGAGGCTGCCCCGCAGTACGCAGTGTTGCGCAAGCGCATGACGATGCAACACCCGTGAGCCACACAGGGTTACGGCTCGGGCGCTTTATGAATACAGCCATAACTCACCCTGTGTTGCTAGCATTCACGAATATCATGGTGGTAGTTTTTTTTGCTTGTCCTGACCATACCCTAGCCACGTTGGACGGTGCCTTGGGCCCGTCGGCGGGTCACTGGTCCTAATAAATGGGTCACCTTTTGTCTGGTGGCATAGTTGGTTTTTTTGCTCGATCGCTACTTATTACATCACTATTCATGTGTGATCACAAGGGCGCGGGTCGATACCGTGGTGATTTTGACGGCCTTGAGGCCCCCTTGAGTTCCCTACCTTAGAGGGTTTTGTATGGTCTGCATTTGATGTAATTATTTTGATAATTAATCAAAGAACAAAAGAGTATGTCGGAGTTGAGTAACTCTAGAGCCCTAGGATCTGGCTCTGAGTTCCCCATGTCCGTCCGCACGCCTTCCGCTAGCGTCCGCTCAGCCGCCGGCTATAATCCGGCGGTCTGATGCGGGCGACCGGTCTAAGGGCGGCGCCTAGGGCCGGCGCCACCTAGGCCCCAGTCCGGGGCCTTATCCGGGTCAGTACGGACGGCTAGCTTGTCCTACGGTTACGGCTAACCGGATAGGCTTTGCTGGCTAAGACATAAACCAGTGGTTGGCCAGCTCCGACAGCAGTTCTCTGTGTTCACCTTATCCCAAGCTCAACGTGACCGACCGCCATAGCTGAGCCGGTCGGGCTTTAACTGGCGCCCAATTGGGTACTGGGACGGTGCTGGACTAGAGCAGTCGTGGCATGGACACGTGGCTATACTCAGTATGTGATGAGCCGGTACCTCAGTACCGGGACTGTAGTTGTCATGTTAGGACTGACTAGATCAGGTTGTAACTGATAGGCTAGTCCGTCCAGGATCAGTAAGTTAGGCTTAATTAACTTACGCAAAGTCTGGTCAGCCTCAAGTGACGGCTGACCAGCGGTATATGTGCCATTCTATCCTAATGCCAAGGTGTCTCGTCGTTCACACACACGCCATTTGGCACTGCCTGAGCATTTCCAGCTCTGTGTTTCCCATAATAACTTGCATTAAAAACTCCGGTAAAAACACACGCGTTAAAGACGACGAGCAAAACAAACCCATTTTCACACTCTCCTTTTCGACACCCAGTTTTTGAAATGTCTTCCAACCCCAACGCCAACAAGGGCAAGGCTCCGATGTATGCCAGGAGCAGGTCTAGCTCTCCGACGTCCTCGTCTTCGGGGACGTCCGACTCTGAGCTCGCTGCTCAGAAGGAGATCGAGCGGGCAGCTCGTAGCTTCAATCAGTCCATGGAGGCTGATCCTTCGACGTCGGGGACGTCTTCCTCGGGCCATTGGTCTGAGGGCTCCTACAGCAGCGTTGTGCTGCGTGTGCCCCTGTATCCGCAGGGGAGGGGATCCACGCCTGTGGTCAACAGGCCGAGGGGTCCTCCTTACTTACGCCCCGACAGCTGCAGCGGCGGGGGCGGGACCTTCGGCACCTCCTGCAGAGGAGGAGTCCATGGAGCTGTATGGGCTTCAGCCTGGTTCCTCAGCCGAGGAGCAGGACGACGCTCGTTCGCGGCAGGTGGCCGCGGATGAAGGCCTAGCTCGGGCGATGGCTGAGCGCGAGGAGCGGGAGCTTCGGCGCGCGGACACGCACGCTCGTTCACGCGCCCAGCAGCGGGCGGATGCTGAGAACGTGCGTCGGGCGTTGTTTCGCAGTGCATGATGTGGTTTCTGGCGAGGAGCAGTTTGAGGTGATGCGTCGGGGGGACCTTGCCTGTTTTAAAAGCCTGCGTCGGTCACGTGAGCCGACGGTACATGCACCTAGTAGGTGTACATCAGGAGTCGGAATACTCCTTGACAGGTCCGTCGGGGGCATCCGCTGAGGACGAGATCCTCATGACCCCGGCAATGGTGGCGCGGGAGCGGGAGGCGCAGAAGCGCATGGCGACATTCACAGCCGACAAGCTCCGTCGGCAGGCGCGGAGGGCCGCGGCAGAGGCGAAGAAGGAGCGCGAGCAGGCGGAGCGAGAGAGGCAGGTTGCGCTGGCGGAGCGCATCAAGCTCAAGATGTCGATCACCCAGGTGCGCCGGGACCGGATGGTCCGCGAACTCAGGGTATGGAAAAAGGCGCAGGCGATGAAGCTGCAGCGTCTCGCCGAGATGGAGGCGCCTGGCAGACTACTAGGAGGCGCAGGAGCGTTACAGACGCTCGCTGGCACGGTGGGAAGCCAATGTGGGCAGGATGGAGGAGCGTATCCTGAAGCAGCGACGTCGCATGATCAAGCATGCACGTAAGACAGCAGTGAGGGGACCGCTTGGTGAAGCGGTAAGAGCCGAATTCGGCCTTGGGCCGGAGGAGGATGTTTCTGCAAGCCAAATGTTTTACTATCTGTCGCAACCCAAGAAGACCATCACCAACCGCTGATGGCACTGCTGCACGCACGCGTGTTTACAGACAGCCTGGGGAAGCTGGACCGTCTAACCTGTCCAACAGGGAGGACATCATTGATCAGCTTCAGCTGGCGCAAGCCATGCTGGAAGAAGATCACCCGCTGTCTCCCGACGAGCAGGGGAGGTTGGCCGACACGGTGGCCAGGCTGGTGGCATCGCTGAAGCCGGCAGCCAAGCGAAGGGCACAGGCGGAGGCATGCGCGCCACAGCCAAAGCGCAGGAGGGACGAGGGGGAGGATGGCGGAGAAAGGGGGGGCAACCAGGGCGGGGGAGGACACGGCACCCAAGAGTCTGCACCAGCACGACGAGCGGGCGGGGAGCGGCAGCAGCAGCAGCAGCAACAGCAACAGCAGCAGCAGCCACCTGCAGGAACGACAACCACAACCACCACGGCCTTGTGTAGGCCCAGGTTTGATCCAAAAAAGAAAGAGGATAAGCTAGTTTTCCCGGGGTTGCCAGAGGGCCATACCCAGGACGAGGCTAGGGAGTGGTTGTTCAAGTTGTCACATGCATATGCTAGTGATAATGTCCGTGATTGGTTTGCCTCCCTACGTGCATCCACACCCATCCATCAATCTGCCAAGCCTATCCAGCAGTTGGTACAATTGTACCAAAAGCGTGCCAGCAGCGGGGTAGACGTGGCAGAAAATGTGTTGTGGGCGCAGTTCATGGTTGATCTTAGGGCACTTGTTACCACGGGGGAGCACTTAGAAGTGCTTAAGGGCTTCCAGTGGATAGAGGCCTATAAGGTCAATAAGCGTGACTATGTGAGTGACAACAAAAGTATGTCATGTACATAGAGGGGATGAGGAGCTGAAGAAGCTCAATGCCAAGTACCTAGTACACCTATGGCTACAAAAGGCAGAACTGGACCCTACCACCCTGTCAGTAATCCTGGCAGGTCTGAAGGATAAGTGGGAGGACTTCAGGAAGGCAATGGCCTATGTGCAGCAATGCCTAGAGCCGTTTGCTGCTGCAGCCAAGGAGGTAAAGGTGAAGCAGGTAAAGGGGGAGGAAGCCTCAGGTACGGGGCTCTCCAAGAAGCAGATGCAGTCGCTGGTGGCCCAGGTAAAGGCGGTAATGGGGGGGATAAAAACAAAAACAACAAAAGTGGGGGAGGTGGAAACAAGGGGGGGGAAGAATAATAACAATAAAAACAGAAAACAAAGTGGGGGAGCTAGCAAGCCAGGGGGTGCTAAGCCAGCAGGGGGGGACAAGAGGTTACCTCATGACCCCACCAAACATTGCACTAGGTGCCTTTGTAAGGGGCACCTAAAAGATGATTGCTGGAAGGCAAACCCGACTATGGTTCTGACGTTGATGTTTGTCCTGGATGCTGGAAAACACGTCACCCCATTGCAGCAGGAGCGCGCTGCACGGCTCCCAGGCACAACAAGACACGCCAGGGCGCTACAACCGCGCGGGGGCGGCAGACCAGGGAGACTCCTGTAAGCTACCCTCACCATTTTTCACAAATGGTTTCCTGTTACCTTCTGTCTGCCAAGTGTTGCCTGAGTGTGATGATGTGGATTGGGAAGTGGCATATGACATGACACTGTCACACATGATGCGTGACCCCACCATAGCTTCCCTTAGTGCAGCAGCAGAAAAGGTAATCACGTATGGTGCTCTAGCAGAGCAACTGCACAAGGTTATGGGCCATGAGGCTGTGGCTGAAAGGCTAGCCAATAAAATACAAGGCCATGATCTGGAACAGATGTGCAGGCACGTACGTAAGCACTGTGAGCAATGTCAGCTATATGCTCCTAAGCCCAGAAAATGGCATGTGGCCACACCACCACTGGCTAGAGGCAAACTGGTTGGGGATGTTATACACGTGGTGAAGGACACGGTATACTACCTAGTCATAAAGGATGCCTGGTCAAGGTTTGTGGTAGTGGAGCCCTGCCTGGGATGGATAAAGAGCAGCTGCACAGAGCTTTACAGATAGCCTTGGCACGTTTTCACCCCATTGAAAAAGTAATGCTGGATCAGCAGTTTCTCTGCATCCAGGACAGGAATGACCTGCCCAAGATAGAAGTGTCTGGGGCTCAAGATCATGAACGTCAGGGGTTGGTAGAACGTACCATGAGAGCCATCAGGGATGTGATAAGAAAAATGCCATCCAGGTTGGCTGACTCTGGTAGCTATGCTGACAGGGCATCTTGGGCAGCAGGGGTGACTACCCAGCTAAACGCCAAACCAATAATGTCCTCACCTTTTGGGGAAATCACCCCAACTGGCCTTCAGTCAGGCAGCTATGCTTCAGAGGTACACACTCACTACAACACACAAAGGCAGCACTTAGCCAAGTTGCTGGCAAAGAAAGACAAAAATAATGCCAGGCCTGTGTTTGAAGTGGGGGACCATGTGTTGTTTTTCAGAGAGGGTGACAGAGGAAGAGCACACTCTGCCAGATGGCACGGTCCAGCTGTAGTCACCAAAATTCATGAAGAAGGGACTGCAGTCACTATACAACATGACAGAGAGCGTGTGGTCAGCAAGCATAGACTCAAGCTTTATTACCCACCACTGGCAGACGTGTCAGGGGTAGAATTCTTGGACATGGATTCAGAGCAGGAGTCTGGTGGATTGATCTCACCCAATGAATTGGCTAAGGACGTCATTGATGCAAGCACTAGTACCACAGTAGAAGCTCCTGTGTTCCTCAGTAGTGCAGCCCCACTACAACCCAATAGTCCACCTGGGCAGGAGGACGGTGCACAGGGTGAGCAGCAGGTAGCACCTCCCTCACACCTGGAGGAGTCACAAATAAAGCAGATCCTGTCGTTCCCAGGAAGTCATTTGCTGAGATTCTTAAGGCCTTGCACAAGGCACACAACACTAAAGCAGTTGTGGCAACAGGTACAGCACAGGTCAATGCTGTAGGGGATGCAGGTCAAGATCCTAGTATTTTGGCTGTAGACACCCAAGCACAGGTGAGTATCATCAGTGCAGCAGCTGTATCTGGTCTGAAAATGAAGGCCTCACCATGGGCTAGAGTGTCAGATTTTTCAGGCAAAACCAAAATGCAGGTCAAAGGTCAGGTGAGCATTCAAATCTTGGGTATGCCCACTCCATTTCAGGTGGTTGAGGGTTACTCAGGGAATGCCCTGTTAGGGGAACCTTTTGTATCTTACCCTGGTGTTGTCATCTCAGCTGGGAGGTTGAGTGTGGCAGGGGTAGGACAGGTGCCTCTAGATCATTTTAAAATCCCTTTGAGCCAGATTAGCACTGGGTTGGATGCTGCCATCAATGCAGTTAAGCCCAAGTACCTCCCAGGTCAGGAACCGTGTGTGGAGGACCTCATACACTCTCAAAAGCTACACCCTTCAGCGTTTGGGCTTGGTAGATGGGATGTTGCATCCATGTCTCCCCTGTCCTATGATGATATTGTACGGGACTGCCAGACGCAGATTGGGTTTCTTAAGTGGCTGGAGGCTTTTACCAAAGCCAGGGAGGAGTGGGTTGTTCCAGATGCACGTAGTCCCACACACACACCACCTGTGACTCCTCTTGATGCTATGCCAGCTGGAGCCAAGAAGCTAAGGTTAAAGTTTGTGTGCAAGCATAAACCTCAGGCTGATGGGGGACCACCCATTTTCCATGCTAGGCCATGTGTCACTGAGTTCAGGGGCTCTACAGAGCTGACAGAGGCTGAGCTTTATACTCCTGGTATTCAGCAAACGTCTCTCAAGGTGTTGCTTTCCTTGTTTTTGCATCAGCTTAATACAGGGAAGGATTATGTGTGTAAAGCCACAGATATCAAAAGAGCCTTTCTAAAGGGGGACCCTGCCATAGCACAGCAGGTCTGGAGAGGTCAGGTATACGTGGTGAATACTCCTAAGGTGTGGCACAGGGATATTGTTCAACCCTTGTTGAGGCCAAACCTGGGGGTTGAAGGGTTGCAGTCAGCTCCAAAAATTTTTAGGCTGTCTGCACAGGAGGTATTCATGAAGCTAGGGGCCACCTATGATGACATTGACCCTTGCTGTTTGTCATCCCACACCCTGATGGAATGATGATGTTTGTCTGGCATGGGGATGATCAGTTAATCTCAGGTCCTAGAGCTGCAGTGGATGCTTTCATAGCTCAGGTGTCTGCCAGTTTTGAGATTGGCAAGCAGCTAGAGCTGGGCAAGGAGCCAGTCAAGTTCTGTGGCATGATGCTTGAGTTGCTGCAGCAGCAGGGCAGCTGGGTTTGTTCCATGCAGGCCTCTGCTGAATACATTAAGTCTTGTCTGGATGTCCTGCCTGTTCACATCACCCCTGACATGTGCCCTACCATTAGAGGCAAGCTTGGTTGGCTATGTGCTACATGTGCACCCCACCTGGCTTTTGTGAGCAGGGTAGATGATGAGGTACTACAGGAGGTAGGAGCACGGGCAATCAAGCAGTTGTTGCATGATGGTCCACCTTTGATGCTTCACTCACTGGACCTGTTTACTCCCATTCACATCACGTGCATGATGGATAGTTCAATGGAGTCCAGGGTAGTTACCAAGGTTCAAGCCAGAGAGGCTGGATTGTTTTTCCTGCATAACCAAGGTGGGAAGAAGTCACTAGTCTCCTGGTTCAGTAGATTGCACAAGAGGAAAGCTGTGAGTAGCAATGTAGCTGAATGCAGGGCTGTGGTATCTTCTGTCTTGCATGCAAGGTATCTCAATCACTTGCTGGTCTGGCTTCAACACCAGGCTGGTAGCTCTGCAGGAGTGAAAGCACATTTGCTGACTGACTCTCAATCTATCATCTCTTTCCTTGCCAATCCTTTGGCTGTACACTCGGACCTGGATTGGATTGTGCTAAAACAGGAATGCAAGTACCTGGAGTCTAAAGCCCACGTCAGGGACAAAGACAATGCTGCAGATGCACTGACCAAGGTGCCACAAGCAGCAGGACCACAATACCAGGTCTTGTATGGGTTGATGAACCCTGGTTACAGTCTGAAGTGACTGGCACATTGTACATGTTAGCCCATGACCCCCTGC
This sequence comes from Mesostigma viride, assembly GCA_009746045.1. Classification (NCBI taxonomy): domain Eukaryota; kingdom Viridiplantae; phylum Streptophyta; class Mesostigmatophyceae; order Mesostigmatales; family Mesostigmataceae; genus Mesostigma; species Mesostigma viride. The sequence continues at coordinate 90,160 of RPFO01001502.1, read as the reverse complement.
CTAATACTGCAGCTGAAAGGCTGCAGTGGCAGCTGGGTAGTTTTCTGACAGTGAGAAGCACTGGTCTAGAAAGTTGGGACATGATGAATGTGTTATTTATTGAATAAAATTTTGTGAGACACTTGTTTGGATGACCATGACATGCTGGGGCCTGAGCACCCATCTCACTCAGTTAAGAAACCATGCTTGAGACATGGGGCCTTTTTAATGCATCTCTTGTACATGTGTGAGGTGACCTTTGGGTCCTAGTAGGTTATCTGACAGTTTTTTTTTCTAAGGCATTGGGAATGGCTGCGTCCATTTGATGGCTATGTGTGTTTCTGTTGAAACCCAAAGAAAACTTAAAGTGGGAGTTAGTCTAAGTCTCCCGCCTGTAGCCTAAGTGGACACGTGCCAGCACCGCCGGCGCCCAATTGGGTACTGGGACGGTGCTGGACTAGAGCAGTCGTGGCATGGACACGTGGCTATACTCAGTATGTGATGAGCCGGTACCTCAGTCCTCAGTACCGGGACTGTAGTTGTCATGTTAGGACTGACTAGATCAGGTTGTAACTGATAGGCTAGTCCGTCCAGGATCAGTAAGTTAGGCTTAACTTACGCAAAGTCTGGTCAGCCGCAAGTGACGGCTGACCAGCGGTATATGTGCCATTCTATCCTAATGCCAAGGTGTCTCGTCGTTCACACACACGCCATTTGGCACTGCCTGAGCATTTCCAGCTCTGTGTTTCCCATAACTGCAACGACTGCCTAGCAGCACTACGTGGATGGTCCTGGACCTCCCCTAGGACCTCCGTACAGGACTAGCACTGCAGCCCACCTTGTGGTCTGCCTCACAGCTCATAACCCTACCACGTGAGTACCCACGTGCGTGTGCCCTACATATCTCAGTGCTAATATCTAGCACCCACGTGCCCAATATGGCACGTGCGGATCTAAACCCTAGTAGAGATATGTCCAGTGTACTACACCACCGTCCATGTCCGTATCCCACTTGGGAAACGGGGACAACGCCACGTGTACTGATAGTCTAGGCCTGAAGCCCTAGAATAACTAAGAGATGTGTCACTTTATTCATCATGTTATGTGGCACATTATTATGTAGACACTTGGCATCTAGCTATTATGCCAGCTCATTGGATCATGTCTAGAATGTTCTAGGAATGTTCTAAGAATATGCCAGGAATGTTCCTGGAATATGCTGAGAATATGCTGGGAATATGCTAGGAATATGCTAGGATGTTTCTACAAGCTTCTGTGATGATGTCATTGCTGATGTCATCCTTCCTAGCCTAAAAGGTATAAAAGGAAACTGCCCCCTAAGGGCAGGTACCTCCATTCCTAACCTCTATTGAACCTCTATTCCTAACCTCTAAGCCTATGAAATAAAACTCTTTTTCTATTAACCGTGGAACTCCAGGGTAACCAGACTCTTTATTAAAACAATGAGTGGAGCACATACAAAAGGCAGGCCACATCCCGGCCGCCGATGCTCATGGGAACACTTATTGCTTGGCAAAGGCTAGCCTTACCCCCAAACACGCAGGGAGGGTGGGCGGGAAAAGAAAAGAGGCCGACCTTAGCTAGGTGGGTTTGTTTTTGTCCTTTTTTGCGTGTCATGCGGCCTTGGCCCGGACGGCATTTTTTCGCCACGCAAATGTTGCGTCTGAACAAATGACGCAATGTGGCGTTCTAATTGCCGGCAGCTTACGTAAGGCTGCCGGGGCTATTAGGTCACATATTGCGTGAGAGAAAGAATCTAGATCTAGTTATAATCACTACGCCATGAGCCAAGAAACCTAGACAGTGGCAGGTTTATATCTCAACGTAGCTCCTGCCACCTGGCCAAGAAAAACTGGCCAAAGCTTTGGCCACGACTGATCCGGATCAGGCCGCACCAGCCTCAAAAGGTATGTCACGTGAACCCAAAAACCTAGCTATAGCGGCTACCCTTCCATCTCACTATAAAGAAACTATGTTCAGAGAACCACGATTCTATTAACCGTGGAACTCCAGGGTAACCAGACTCTTTATTAAAACAATGAGTGGAGCACATACAAAAGGCAGGCCACATCCCGGCCGCCGATGCTCATGGGAACACTTATTGCTTGGCAAAGGCTAGCCTTACCCTTATATCCCTCCCTGGCGATCCATGCCAGGGGCAAAGAACCTAGCATAATGACAGAGAAATGAACAACCAAATTAGGTGGAGGGCAATTTCAAAATAGCCCGCCAGGCCCGAGGGGGGCAGGCGGCCATGGCCCGAAGAATAACCTCAGGCAGCTGCACCTCCAAACTGCGGTGCAAGCCCACATAATGGGCAACCGTGGAGCTGCTAAGCCAGCGCCCCCGGCCCTGGATGTCCCCCATGCTGCGACCCGCGAGGAAATCGTGAGTGGCACCTCCATGCCGCAGCCCGTGAATGGTGAAAATCTGGGCGACCCCCAAGGCCTGACTCGCAGCCTGCCAAATGCGCCGGAATTGCGGGTAGGTGAAAGGGAACACGGCCTCCCAAGCGTGCTTACCCGCGATGCAGTGACGGAGGATGGTTTCAGACATCACATCTTCTACCACCACTGACTGAGTCTGGCCCTTAGAGGTCTTGGTAGACCTCAGCAGTAGGGCGCCCCGTTGAGCCGGACCAAGCCGAACGTCAGGCTGGAGGCGCACATGGCCAACACGGAGGTTCAGCGCCTCCGAGATTCGCAGGTAATGGCGGAACACGATGACAACCAGCAGGCCCGCAAGGCGCTGACCTTGCATGACCATCGTGCTGGCAAGTGCAAACGCCGCCTCCCATGGAATGGGAGGAGGGGCACGGGGGGGCACAAGTGTTTTCCACCCAGCGAGGACGCCACGGGCCAAGTCCCACCGCTTCACCATACCGGGATAATAAAGTTGCAACCCCATCAAGGCATTGACACACACTTGGCGGCTGTACCCCCGAAAATGAGCCCAGGCGACATACGCACAAAATGTCTCCTCAAGGGTGTCAGCTCGTGACGATGACCCGTCCGCCCGCCCGCCAGCCTCCCACCAAGTCAAGAGGGAATCAAGACCACGACGGTAGGCCAGCAAAGTAGCCGGCTTTACTTTCCCCTCTAGCAATGGAAGGTAGCTAACAGGTGCAGGGGGCCCCGGGTTAGGATGGATGCCTTCGATCCGCGGTCAGGTCGCGCACCCAGCCTGCCAAGAAAGTCGCCATGGATTGGCCGCGAGAAACGCCATCGGCTGGTTGAAGTGCACTCGGCGTCCACACCCACTGGGAACGACTCCCCGTGGCGAGGGTCAGCGCGCACAAGCGGCGGCACTGCTTGTTGAGCTTGTGGGATGAGGACCGCCCCTTAGCCAAGCAGCCCAACGCCGCGGTGGAGTCCACCAACCTCACCACCCGCTTGCCTCGGTTTGCCAAGCTGCGCGCACTCCTCTCCACGCCCTTCACTGCAGCCCGCACCTCCTTCTCGTTGATGTGCATCCCCGGATCCCGCCAACGACTCCGGACCCCAACCCGCCATTGCTGGCTAGTGATTGCTTGTTGCGCCCGCGCGCTCAGTGGCCTAGGGCCAGCGTAGGCCACCTCACTTGGTATGAGCAAAGTCGGGTACCCCCGCACCTCTCGTGCCCTCGCCAGCTCCGTCACATCGCCCGGCTCCATGGTTGCGTACACGACACCTTGCCCGTAGGTGGACGCGTCAGATGCAACCACCTCACGGGCCAAAGGTGCGCTTCGGTCAACCCTTAGCATGGGAGCCAAGGCCAGGGCACACTCTAACTCCTCCCGCACCCCGGCCCACAGCACCCAGGATCGCTGCCCCCACCCTTGCAGGCTGATGAATTTGAAACATTGCTGCCAAATGGATAAGCAGCTGCGGCTTAACATCTGCAGCCACAACCACCGCCCCAAGACGGCAGCCAGCCCCTCGGCCGTAGCTCGGCCTCGAGTGAGTATAGCCTGCGTGTGGGCGATCACAAGGTTGAGCTGCTTGACCGTTGGTTCCAGCACGCCGTTCCGTCGGTGCACCACCCCTAGGGCTTCTAGCTCGTCCCCTTCCAGGCTCGCCATCTTAGTCTTCTCCTTAGACGGCACAAGGTTGTTAGGGAGGTAGCCTTCCTCAATAGCGCGCGTGATGAGCTGGTTCACCGCCTCGCAGGTCCGCCCGTTGCTGGCCACCAAGTCATCAATGGTGATGGACAGCATGGGGGCAGGGGGGTTTTCCAGGTCAATCTGAAGCTCCCCGGCGCGCTCCTCCTTGTACTCGATGGCCAAGCGCAGTGGCTGGCCACACTCGTCGCGCACCAAGGTGAGCTCACCTGCGCTTGAGAGGTAGTTGACCTGGCGCCTCGGATCCAGGGCACCGGTCATGTAGAGCACCATCTCATGGATGGCCTCCCCCAGCGCCACCGCATGGGAATGTCCCATGGCCAGCACCTTGAGCACGGGCCACACCTTCCGCCTGGGCCCTGCCAGACCTACAGGGGTCACCCGCAGTATCGCAACAAGAATCGCAACTACGCAACTTTCCAGGAGGACCAAAAAACAGTTTTGTTGCGATTCTTGCGAGGACCGATTTGGACGAAAAGTTGCGAAACGGCAAACGCGTGGTATCGCAACTAAAGATACTCTTCGACGTGAAGTATGTCACTCCTTGGCTGACCGGCGCGAAGAATCAACCGAACTGAAATGAGCGGCGTCAGAAAAATGCTTTATAAGCCGCAGTCGCGCAACATCTAATGATGCGCACATTATCTCGGGCTGGTTTTTACTGCGTCTACACGCGTTAATCATCACGGGGGTGACGATGAAAGGCAGCACTTGTTATTAGCTTCTGTATCATTGAAATTTTCGCAACCAGTAGTTTTCGTATGATGTATTTCGCGTATTTCATCATCGTTCAGGGCCAGGAAAGTCTCGACGCCGTGATGAGATTGCCTTTCTGTCATGAGATTGCTAGCTTTCCGCTAGCCTTCTTTTTGCGGTTTCGGCATGGCGCAGTTTAGTGTACCTGCGGATACCGTCAACAAGGTAAAGTCGTTATATCATTCGGTAAGTAATCTTGGACACGTTGTTGAAGGTTTGTGGTGTTAAGTTCGCTAACTTACTACTCCTGTGTACTAGTTTGTGGTTGTGGTTTTGTACAACCGTCGTCGTAAGATTTTCATCAGTTTTGTTCATGATTAGCTGCGTCTGTACCTAATTTTCTAGAATGACGATTGATTTAACATCTAAAGGAGTTGTAGATGGTAGCACGATGGTTTCTATTGCCTAAATTCTTCAGGAAAGATGGTATCATGGCCAGTTTTTTGTCAGCCTTTTGGCTTTGCTAGTAAAGGACGCCTGTGCAGCTGTGCAGTCCGTGCAACATCTATGGAGGCCCCAGTGCCTTGCTGACGTAGAAAAGAAGTTCGATGCAGTGTTTGTATATTTTCATCCTAGGCATGCAAATGGAGGTCATTTCTCATGTTCTGGATGCATGGGTAACACCGCCCCTTGCACCCCCTTGCTACGTGTGCATTTGGGCCTTGGTTTGTGAAGACGTCCAATATTGCATTATCACTTAACATTGCATTGTAAGTGTCTTTTTTATCGCACCCGTGCACCCCCTGAGATTAGTGCTGTATTTAGCACCCATAGGACATATAGGACATTGCAACATGACTAATGACATGACCCCGAAGTAACTCCCTATATGCGTGTGCTTTGGTCCCAGTATGGACACTAGATTGTTATCAGGCTGGTTTCTGGACATTATCATGCAAGGTGCAACCAGCCATAATTAGGGGTAGAGTTACACACTGGTCATCCAAGGGCTAAGTGCAGGCCAGCACGCGGTAAAATGGTGACTGTGCATTAATATTAAAAAATTAAATTACGACACGCAGACGCTACGCGTTGATCAGGCGTCGCGTGACCGCCATGCGAACATTAATAGTTGTCGCGTATATTACATCCTCAATGATGTGGAGGCGGAGATGGAATGAGTATCTATAATGTAACCTTGAGTGACAGGGTTGCTGACACCACGGCCCGAATCACTGTTATTACACTTGTACTGAATTGGGTCACATGCATACCCCCACCGACTTGGGGTTGGTATCCTTTATATATCCTGCCATGGACTGGAATCGTTGTCTCCTTGAATACATGTATAACTCACATGGGTCAGGGGGCCTGCCCATATTCACCACTATATTAATCCCTAAAAGGTGCTTACACTGTCCTCGGTCGCATTCATGCATGCATTCGCGTATCCATGCATGCAATCACTTCCATCCCTGCAAGCATTCACGCATCCATGCATGCAAACACCATCCATCCACGCAAGCATTCACGTATCCATGCATGCAAACACCATCCACCCCAAGCATTCACACATTCATGCATGCAAACACCATCCATCCATGCTAGCATTCACGAATCCATGCATGCAAACACCACCCATCCGTGCAAGCATTCACGTATCCATGCATGCAAACACCATCCACCCAGGCAAGCATTCACGTATCCATGCATGCAAACACCACCCATCCGTGCAAGCATTCACGCATCCATGCATGCAAACACCATCCACCCATGCAAGCATTCACGTATCCATGCATGCAAACACCATCCACCCCAAGCTTTCAGGTATCCATGCATGCAAACACCACCCATCCATGCATGCAAACACCATCCACCCATGCAAGCATTCACACATTCATGCATGCAAACACCATCCATCCCTGCAAGCATTTACGTATCCATGCATGCAAACACCACCCATCCCTGCAAGCATTCACGTATCCATGCATGCAAACACCATCCATCCCTGCAAGCATTCACGTATCCACGCATGCAAACACCATCCATCCCTGCAAGCATTAATGCAATATCGATTCGTGTAATTAGCACCCATCCTGCGAGCATCCATGCAATTACCACCCATCCTGCGAACATTCACGTGCAATCCATGCATGCAGACACCGCCATCCATTCGATGCAAGCATTCACGTTTCCATGCAGCCACCCATCCTCGGCCCGCAGCATCATGGTGAACACAGCATTTCCCTTGCCCGGCCTGCGGCCGGACTGTAACACTGGACTGTCTCACCGCTTTAACATAGACGGTTCAGGGCGATATATGTAGTCGCCTCAAAGTTGCACCCGCACGGCCAGCAAATGCTGGGCCGCTGCCATCCCCACTTCACAAACACACCCTCTTTCAGAATCTGTCCAGTATTGTTGCCTAATGCATCCCCGTTCGAAAGAGCGACATAATGAAACCACACTGTGAATGAAACAACGCAGTTTGTTTAACATGCCACGGCGCCGACTATACCTCAAGACCATAGCTGTGTAATGTCGGCGGGACAATGACGGGGTAATGACGCGCAATGACGAGACGATGACGCGCGTGATGATTAGGGAACTGTTTGATAACGAAAGGTTAGTGGTTGTAGACTAATTATAGGTCGTTGATTATTCAATGAAGAGGCGGCACACTTCTGTTTTTTTTCATTATTGCACTGACTTCCGCGCGATGAATCCCACTGAACTGAACTGAACACCGCGCGGCCAATCAATCGTCAACGCGGTAACTATTGCAAGTACATATCGGATCCTGCACGCCGATTGGCGACAATTTATTCCTTCCGGCGCACGTGTACGGCGTACTTTTGGTATACTTGCCAGGTTTGTTGCGATTCTGTTGCATTGCGGAACTCTAGAATTGGTGGGTTTTCAGTTGCGGAACTAGGTGTTGCGATACTCGAGCACGCTCCCATTTTTCATCCAAACATCACTTTTGAAAAGTGAAGGTGCCATGGTGTGCCCATGATACCTGCCCTTAATCGAAGTGGATGATAAAATTTTTTTTTTTGAGTTGCGATTCTTGTTGCGATACTGCGGGTGACCCCTGTACGCTAGTCGACCACACACTAGGAAGCCCTTGGTAGTCCCACCACCACTCGGGCACCTCGATGGAATAGTAGTATGACACGAGGTCGCTCTTGGCGCAGTAGCACCAGCCTTTGATGTAGACCTCCACGAGGATGCCCAGGTGGGGTAGCAGGATCTTGGGGGGGTCCACCCACAGCAGGTTGCCCAGCTTCCTGTTGACGATGATGAACCGAAGCTCACCCACCCCCTTGGCCACTCCAAAGCAGCCATCCACCCACTTGGGCCGCCTCTCCCGGAACGCCACCATGCCCACGCCCGCTGCCCGGCTCATGAGCTTGCCCCATTCAGCCATGGAGCATCCCCGGCTGGGCTTGGGCACATTCCAATACTTTGCGCTCGCCACGACCGCTGCATGGCTTGATGCAGTTCTCTTCGCTGGCCGGCATATATCTCCCGCCAGCTCGGCCGCATAGCCAACAGGTCGAGCAGCCGTGCCTTCCCCGCCACCTCCGCCTTTGGTAGACTCACCGCGTCCGCGCGCAGTTGTTCATACTTATTCTGCTTCCCATATATTGCATCAGCACCTTCTTGCTCCTGGCCTGTCGCAACGCCCCCTACGCGGCGACTGTGCCAGGTGCAGTGCCTCTTGACCCTCGCAAGGGCCTCCTCCCTCCCCTTAGAGCACGCCCCTCTAGGGTTAGGAGGAGGGTCTTGCCCCCCTCCCCACAGCCAATTAAGCCAACGCACTACCTTGCATTGCAGTGTGTACTCGCGGTGGCGGCGCGTGGCACGCTGTCGCCGGCGTGCCGATCTCACCCTGCCCCACGCGGTGTACGCTGGCCTAAGTGGGTATGGCAGCGGGAAAAGGGAGCGGTCCCGCTGGGATTCTATTTCCCTACTTGTTGAGCCTTGCTGAGCTTGTCCAAGAGGATGGCAGTTTGGAGAGCTGCCTTGACAGCCGGGGTGGCTGACAGTGCAGCCTCCTCCCCCAATGGCAGGAGGTGGCTGGCCACCTTCCACCCCCCCCTCCTTGCCCCTCCACCTGCAGCAAGGCCGCCACCACCCTCATTATAGGTACTCCATGCCCACAAGCTCCCCGGCTGCTGAGCCCAGCTCCTTGAGAAGGGTGTCCATGGCCAATGCAATGTTCATGACAATTTTCCTGTTCTCCATGTTCCGCCAATTTCCAGGCTTTACCGTCATGACCCACGACCGGATTCCCATCCCATTGTCGCTGGCGTCCTCCAACACCCCCGGCAGCACCCGCTCCGAAACCCGATATTTCACGCTCTTGGCTCGGCTTGGCAGCGCCACCCCTTTCGAGGCCTTGAAGTGGCTTCCCGCCCCCTCCATTCCTCCCAGCGCTGCCTTCAAACCTTGCATGAATTTCTCGGCTGCGACCTCCCCCTCCTCGTCCTCCTCGTCGTCCAGATTTTCGGTTTCCGGAGGTGCCCCTACGAATGTCGCCAACCTCGCCCTCATTTCCTTTCCGACAGCCCCCCACCTGCCGAAACCTTGGCCGCGCCTTTCGGCTTGGCCATTTTCGCTGCGCAGGTGTCGTTGGTGGCAGCGCCTGATCCTCCTCCTCGTCCGCCGCGAGATCTGCCACGGCCAGCAGTTTTGCCACCAACGTTCCGTTTGGGTCACGTGCGTCCAACACGTCGCCAACATCAACGTGATCAGCCAGCAACTGCACGACAGACTTCAGCTGGCTCGAGCTCCACGAGCTGGCGTCCGTCACCCAGTCCTCGGCACCGAAGACCTGCTCGACTGCCCCCACCGCCTCTGCGGGGCTGATGCACTTGGCGAGCAGAGTGGCGAGCTGCTTCTTTTTGGCGCTGAAGGCGACTGGCGCGTGACTGGCGGCAGCAGCCCGCGGTGTGGGCGTCCCGTCCTCCCCGCGCGCTGCCTGCCCTCCTGTAGCTTTGCGCCCCTTCGGCATTGCTGCTCAGGGCCGAAAATGGCTCCGACAGTACAGGTTCGTCAAACCAGAGGTTCGTTTCCCCTGGCTTGCTGTCGCCGCCCTCGTGAAAAGAAAAGAGGCCGACCTTAGCTAGGTGGGTTTGTTTTTGTCCTTTTTTGCGTGTCATGCGGCCTTGGCCCGGACGGCATTTTTTCGCCACGCAAATGTTGCGTCTGAACAAATGACGCAATGTGGCGTTCTAATTGCCGGCAGCTTACGTAAGGCTGCCGGGGCTCTTAGGTCACATATTGCGTGAGAGAAAGAATCTAGATCTAGTTATAATCACTACGCCATGAGCCAAGAAACCTAGACAGTGGCAGGTTTATATCTCAACGTAGCTCCTGCCACCTGGCCAAGAAAAACTGGCCAAAGCTTTGGCCACGACTGATCCGGATCAGGCCGCACCAGCCTCAAAAGGTATGTCACGTGAACCCAATAACCTAGCTATAGCGGCTACCCTTCCATCTCACTATAAAGAAACTATGTTCAGAGAACCACGATTCTGGTCGCTCTTCCATTGTCTTCAAGCTCAGTCTTTCATCACCTGCAAGGTGAAAGGGTAGCAAGGCTGCATTGAAGCACAAGGCATTGTGTAAAACCCATTAGTTTCCTCTACTTTTCCAACACAGTGCACATGATTGATCAGTGCACAAGCCATCCCTGGTCTCGAGATTGCACCATCTCCTTGGGCACGCGTGCAGGATTTCTCTGCCGCCATTGAAAGCTCACTGGAAGTAGTGGGACACTGGTGTTGCTCCCTATACAGTACTTGGTATCCAGACACCCTTCCAGGTGGTGGCAGGGTACGTAATTTCTGGTAACAGTCCTTGTTGGGGGAACCTTTTGTATCCTATCCTGGTGTGATTATCTCAGCTAGTGAGCTCAGCATCACAGGGATCGGTGGGTGCAGTTCCTCTGGACCACTTCAAGATCCCTCTCTCCAGACTGTATTATCCCTGGGCTTGATGCTTTCATCAAATTGCGGCAGTCAATATCAAGTATGCACCCTGAGGGGAAATCCCTGATCTGGAACTGTCAGCTAGTTAGTGCACTGTCAGCCAGTTCCTCCATCCCTCAGCCTTTGGGCTGGGTAAGCATGGGACATAGCCAATGATGCACTCTGACACCTCAACAAATCTCTCACGTCATACATGCAAGAATGCAAAACACAAAAAGGGTTCACCAATTAAATGGCTGATGGCAATGCATCCTACGTCCACCAAGCCAGGCAGGAATGGGTGACTCCTGCCTAACCCCCAAAACCCTCAATTCAATATAAACCTCCTGTCACCCCATCATGGGAAGTGCCAGAGGGAGCCAAAAAGCTCAGATTAAAATTTGTTCTCAAACAAAACCCCCCAAAAGTGGGCTCCCCAATTTTCCATGCCAGACCATGTGTCACAGAATTAAAGGGGACCTCCACACTGCCATGCAAAAGGGCCGGGAAACCTACACACCTGGGCTGTGCACATGCAGCAAACCTTACTCAGGATCATGCTCTCCCTTTTCCTCCACAACCTCGATGCAGGCTGCAAGACATTATGTCTGCAAAGCCACTGATATCAAAAGGGCCTTCCTCATGCAGGGGGGACCCAGAAAAGGCTGAATCTGCGTGGAAGGGGCAGGTGTACGCGGTAGACACCCCAGCTGTGCATGGAAACCTAACATTGAAGAGCCCCACCTTAACATAAACATTGGTGTGGAAGGGCTTGTCATGCAGTGCCCCTGCAATTTTCAGACAGTCAGCAGAGGAGGTATTCAGAAGGCTCAAGGCCAGTGACGTATGATCAGACCTAGACCCGTGCTTTTTTGTTGTACCCACCCCCTCTGGACTGCTGTTCTTTGTGTGGCATGGAGATGACCAACTCATTTGTGGGCCTAGAGCTGAAGTGGACAAATTCATTCAGCAGGTCCAGGAATCTATGAGATTCGGGCAAGCAGGTGGAATTGAGTGAAACCCCCATCCAGTTTTGTCAGGCATCATGTTGCAGCTGCACAAGCAGCAGGATCAGTGGGCCGGTCTGCTCTCTCTCTCCTCCTGCAGAATATATTCAAGATTGTCTAGACCAACTGCATGCAGTCCCCACGCCTCTCCCTGCACATGTACCGGTGTGCCACTGTTCAGGGCAAACTAGGGTGGTGGTCAGCAATCTGAGGGGCTCCCCTAGCTGTCATTAGCAGGGTCACCATTGATGTTCTAGTCAATTTAAAATAGAATGCAGCAAAATCAGGAAGCTGGTTCTAGACTGCCCTCCCATCATCCTCCATGGTCTGAGCTCGAGTCTGACGATGGAAGACATTCACATCCATAGCATTATGGACCGTTCCATGGTCCGAGAGCAGAACACTCAATCATGCAGATGGGGGCTAGCCGGCTAGGGAATCAGGGCTGTTTTTTCTCACCATGCAACAGGTCAGATTACATGTCCCTCACGTCCTGGTACAGCAGACTGCACCGCAGAAAACCTGGCAGCAGCAACTCTGCTGAATGTCGTGCTGTGGTGTCTGCTGCATTGCAAGCTTAGTAGATCGATCCCTGCAACATATGCTTACCTGCAGTTGCAAACCGCCCTGGCAGGCAGCACATGCAATGTCATTTCACATCTCTATACTGAAAGCCAATCTGTGATCAGTTTTCTAACCAAGAAATCTGCATGTTTCTGCTGCTGTCGGCTGACGGCGGAGCTCAGATCTTTTGCGTCTGAGCCCCAAATTCGGTCAAATTACTTGCATTCGATGCGCCTTTTTAAGACGCACCCGCCAGTATAATTGGTTACGGCTAAAACGCAGTATTGACAACGTTACGCACGTGACAAGCAGCTAATAATGACGACTCCCAAAGCCAATTAAGCGAGGTTTGGAAAAGGAGCTTTCCGGCTCCCAGCCCAACCCACTCGCCATCGTCCTTGCCCAGCCGTCTGGGCCCGCCAACCCACCGCCAGCAAACCCATCGCCCAGAGTTAACGTTTTTGAACGCAATGTATAAGGATATGGTTGCAATGCAGCAATGTGTGAATGTGGTTGGAACGGAGCTTTGTTAAAATTGGATAATGTTACAGCGCTCACACACTTGAGGCTTATACACGAGTTTGCCAAGTCAAGGCAACACACGTTAGGCGGGCTCGCAAGAGATGCCCAAGTGGCACTGGCCTATTCTTTATATACTTGTGCACTGTGCTTTGCTAGTCCTGAGCAGCCTAGGAGGCCTGCTCAGTAATAACACTCCCGGTACAGTATTCACAACCTGTACAGCGCCCAGTTCCTATACAGTAGGTCTGCCATACAGGCACAGTGACCACAGAGTACAGTCCACAGTGATTATTGCATCTGCACCTAGAAGTCAAGGACTAAGCCTGCGGTACCAACAGACCACAGGTTAAAGTTGCAAATAAATGGAATGCGATGTAAATCAGAAAGCATGGAATGAATGTTCTCTTTATTGTTCTCATACGTTATTGCTGTTGCTTCATAATTCGTCTTCGTTGCGCATAAGAACCTGTTGCGCTTGGCACCTTCATCAGTCTTGCTGAATATCCTACGTGGACATGCATTCCATGTAGTTCAGTGCATGCCACGTGTTAGATACTTCTAGAATCCTCTAGAAGGTTCCAAGGCATGGATGCGCATATGATTGGACGATAGTCGGCTCAGTCCTCTTGACAGGACTATACACCGGCCCTAGACCAGCCGGTGACGTGGAGGCCAGGGAGACGCCCACACATTCTACGTGGCGTTATCCCATTGGCGAGTACTAGTGAAGTACAGCCATTGCTCCAATACTACAATAAAGTATATTGTAGTAATCTGTACAAGATCCCCTATCTCTGAGGACCCATGTGGACCCTAGATGGGTCTCCAACCAACTCCAGCCATTCTTTCCCTTGTGAAAGTGATGAGGCTTAGATGTATTCATTGATGTTCGGCCGCACCTGGCCAGTTCACTTTCACATGTGAGGGCAATGGAGACTCACTTGGGTCTTATGGAGCTTGCATCTCATCATTGCATGGTTGGTGTAACCTGCTGTAGGGAAAACCCAAATCTGAAGGAAAACCTCTTCTCCAGAGAGGACAAAACCTCCAGGGGGATAAAAACCTACAGGAGGAGCATTAGGCTCAGGCTCCCAGATTACTCCTTATGACAAGGGTTTCCCAGCCATCATGGACCGCAGCAACTGGTACCCATTAAGGGCCAGTCGTGGAAGCTTGGTCATAGCATCAGCAGGATTTGAATGTCCTGGCAGATGTATGGTCATACAGTGGCTGGACAACTCCTTTGCCACAAGGTAGTCCAAGTCAGTAGTAGTGGCCCTCTCATTCTTGATAAAAGAGACCACGGGCTTATTATCACAATAAACCCTGACATCAATCACAGGTTGAGGTCTTATCTGACTCAGACACCATAAGAGTAGCTCTCTTATGTATATGGCGTCGCGAATGCACATGGCGTATGCCCTGCACTCGGCTGTGTCAATGCCAGCATGACCGCCTCCTCTGAAGGTTACTGGACCAGTATACCAACGAGGGCTGTTTGCCTTCATTCCTGATGGTGATCAGGCATCCGGCTCTGGCACCAATCTTGTTGGCAGATCTAGACTCTTGGCTAGCATCTGTGTAGGCGTCTATGATGATACGCCTATGCCAGTCTACACCAGACAACACCATGCAAGTCAGGAGATTCATTGAGGTAGCTCTCCAGGCGCCTCCTTCCTTCTCCTACAATAACAGAGTCTGGCATCCTACTCTGTACTGCCAGGTCAGGGTTAGTTGTGGCAGCCAGCCAACCTAGTTGACCTTTAACCGTAGGGGCATTCTCCTCAGTTACTCTCTTGGGCAAGTGGCAACTGAGTTATCAGTTTTTCTTTATAGTAACCCCTTCGCCGATTGCAGCTTAAGATGCCATCCTTCGTCATCTTGGAAAAGGGTACAGCCAATGCCACAGTAAGGTACCTGGCTGTTTTTAGTAAACCATGCTCTGGTACCAATAGGGGACTTGTCATTGAGCCTTTTATAGGTCTCATTCAACCATCCCTTGGGACCAATGCGTTGCATGAGTTAGCATTTTGGGCAACCAATATGCTAAGTGGATGCAGTTTGGAAAGACCTTTCCAACGCCGTGCTGACCGCCTGAAACAGACAAGGGACAAGAAAGATATGAGGTCCCGAAGTCCTAGCCGTCCGTGGCCGACTGAGGTACAGTCCTCTGGTGTAGTGGACAGGACACGTGGCAGGCCGTGCCTGCGCAGGCTTAGCCTGACTATCACGTGACTGTGGTCCACGTAGACCAGAAGAGCAGCAGCCTGTGACTGGTGGACTACAGGAACTGGCACAGGTCTGCAAGGATACTAGGCCTTGCAGGCTTGTGACAGGTCCTGTACTTCCTAGGTTGCAGAGTCTAGGCAAATCCAGTTCGTCCTGGCTCTGCACTGATGCCAGTGGACGTTGAGGATTTGCTTGCCTGCCTGCACGTGCCTCGTCACGCCGATGGGAACGAGGAACAACGCAAAGGATATAGCTTGGTCATGGGGGATGACCAGCTATCTTGGCAAGCACGAACCGAGGCTCCCACATTGGTCGTGGAACCGCTCACCGTGGTCGTGGCTTGGTGCACGGGTTAAAAGGTTGCTGCCTTTGCAACTTTGGCTCATCCCGTTGTGTGGCGCGAGAGACCAGGAACTCACAGTTCTGGCTGTTCGCTAACTCGTACTATTGCATTTCTGTTGTGCAAGGTTTTTCATGTCGGCCGAGGCTCGGGTCGAGACACCTGAGTCATCCCCCGGGCACGAAGCAGCTCCCGAGGCGCCAGCGCGCGAGAACGCGTTTTTCCCCTATTCCCACCCATCCAACGCTTCTACGTTTGTGCAGGCCGCCTACGTTGCGAGGGGTCTTGCGGAAGGAGGTTGGGTTGCTGTGTTTGGAAACGCAGCAGGGCCGTCGGCAAACGACCCAGTGGTGATGAGGATAAGGGCGACGACGTCGCCAGGGGAGACGGGTCGGGTCTGCACGGAGCGGCTTGTCGCTATTCGCGACGAAATAGCTTCGTTGATCTACAGTTTGGAGGTCGCGTACCAGGGCGGGCACGTCACCATTCAGGCGCTGGACTTAGCGCGTGAAACGCTGGGCCAGCTGGTGGCCATTTGTTTAGGTGGTACCAGATTGTACAACCACTGGGTGGCGACAAGCTCGCTGGGGGAGGGGACCGACGCGTCACATATTATACGGGACGCGCAGACGCGTGAAGCCGACAGTCCGTGGGATTCGGCTGAAGTGGTAGCTCAGACGTGTGAGCACCTGGTCAATATCTTGACCCAAGAGGCGCGTGGTCACGCCGATCACTGGGTGATCACGACACGACCAGCCGGCATTTGGTCGACCTTGGATACACCGAGGTTGCAAAGCAGGCCGGGGGCGTGTGGGCCAACGGTGACAGTCATCACCGGTCGGGACGTCACCGACGAGGATTTTCACAGCGAGTTCGTGGATCGCCCCACGGGCATCATAGCTCGTTCGTCACAGCAGATTGACGAAGGGGACGGCACAAACGAGGGCTACTCAGCTCGGCGTAGGGCGGAGTTGCATATCCCGTTTGAGCCAGAACACGACTTCGCTGAGATTGGTCGGGGGTCACGGAACGACAGGCGGGGTGGTGGCAGTCGGTGGGTCAGGAACCTGCAGTGGTATCGCCGTGGTAGTGCGCCTAGGCTGCCGGTGGAGCAGACACCAGCCGGGAGGCCGGTGAGCCGGGTATTAGGTCCTTACAACGCGGAGGAGGTCCGCTCAGTTCCGCGCGTGGGACACCGGTGGCGCGCACAGCGCAGGAGCGTGAGGAGGAGGCCATAGCTGAGGAGCGCCAGCGGCTTCTTCAGGCAGCACCAGCGCTTGAGCCTGTTTTCCTTGTCTATCGCCTGTTTTGTTTTGCCATCCCACTGTATATAATGCCTCGTGGCAAACCGGGAGACGGCGACAAGGGCGAGATGGAGGCACCGGCTGGAGCAAGCCAGGAGCCTCGGCAAGACAAGGAGCAGCTGGTGGGGAGGCGATCCCAGCCAGCGAGGGCGATGGGGGAAAGAGACCAGGCAGCAAGAGACGGCACGAAGACTCGGTGGAGGAGGCGCGCAAGGCGCGGGCGCTAGGAGCATCTGATGCAATAACGGTGGCGAATGGGCAACCTGCCGTGGAGAAGCGTAAGAGGGACACCTCCGCTGACGGCAATGGTAAGAGGCCTCACGTGGATGTGCTCTCCCCTGTGCTTGCTGGCCCAAGTGGCGTTGTTACTGTGACACCCACTGTGGTGGAGCCGGTGAAGCGCTGCCAGGGTCGAGACCTCACATGAGTGCAGTCACGCTTATGAATGGACAAAAGCCTCTTAACCCACCACTAGCACAGGAAGCTCTAGACAAGTGGCTAGAGGACATGGAGCTGGTTGTGCTCTCCGTGGACCCCACTGTCAACCTAGTGCAAGTGTTTCACTCGTCCACGTGCAACAGGGACTCGTCAGAGCGTGTCAGGGAAAAGGCTAGGACTGGTGTCAAGGATAAGCTAACCTGGGCACAGTTCCTGGATGGGTTGAGGGAGGAGTTCTCTGACAAGGTTCTCAACCTCACCAACTACTATAAACATCAGTATGACACCTTTGAGATAGTGGGCCCTGTGGCAGAGGAATGGGCTAGGCTCAACCGTATCAGGACAAGGGGGCCAAGTATGGCTTCCTGGTCACAGATAGGGCCTTGGCAGACTATTTCCTGGACCGTATGGGTTTGAGTGTGGATGGGAGGAACAGTGCCCGCATGTTTCTTAACCAGACTGATGGCTCCTTGCGTGCTCTGGAGCTTGTAATCCTCAGCATAAGGAAGCCAGATCCTGCCTGCAAAGCTATCCAGTCCCATGGCAGCAATGCCACCTCCGCTGTGCAGGGCCAAGGTGATGTCCCCGGGTACCCAGCCCGTGATGGGGCAAGGCCCAACAAGCGTAAGCGCTTCAGGCGCCAGAGGCAGGGGGCTCAGGGTGGCAAGGGTGCAGGTTCCCAAGGAGGGGTTGGGAGCCAGCAAGCTGGTGGTCAGCAGGGTAAGGGTGGCCAAGGGCAAGGCAAGGGCCAAGCTCAAGGCAACCAGGGCAAGCAGGGTGGACAGTCTCAGGGAGGCCAGGGAAGCCTGGCAAGGGTGGGGCTGGGTCTGGGAAGAAGGGTGGAGCATGCTTTGTGTGTGGCAAGGAAGGTCACTGGCGTCGTGAGTGTCCTGACAGGAAGGCCAAGCCTGCTGGGGCAGGGGGCCAGTCGGGCAGCAGTGACTAGCTACATCATCCCCTGTAAATAGTCAATCACCCCTTGGGGAAGGTGTGTGGATGTACATAAGGATGGGGGTGTGCCCCTTGTGCAGCACCAAGGGTGTAAAGATGTTGTTCTTCCACTGGATTGCAATAACAATGCTGCAGCTGAATTCCCTATGCCTCATGCAGGTGGTGGGTCTCCAGCAGGTGCTGGCCTGGAGGGCCAAGGACCTTGCTGGAAGGGCCTGGAGCGGTCCAGGGTGCAGGACCTGGCTTGGGGCGTCAGGATGGCCTGCAGGAAGCCCTGGAACCTCAGGAGTGGATCATGTGTCCCCACACACGGTTCAGACGTCTCGCCAGGTCAGTACTGACAGAGTGCTGAGCTATGCTGAGGCTGGCCATAGATTGCATCATATGTTTGGGCATTCTGGGCAGGCAGCAATGTTTGCTTGGAAGCTAGGTAGGGAGCCTTTGTGGGAGGCATGCCAGGCTGCTGCTGAGAACTGTGGTTGCCAGGAGAATGCTGTTCACCCACCTCAGTCCCATGCTAGGGAGCCTGCTAGGGAGCGTGGCGACATCCAGATGGATATCCAGCATATCAGGGGCTTGTATATATTGGTGGGTGGACAGGTTCAGCAGATACAGGCTGATAGACGTTCTGCCTGGTATGCAGGAGCACCACTTGTTGTTGGGTATGAAGGCCCTGATCCCAGGCTTTGGGGTGTGCAAGAGTGTGCAGGCAGACTTGCAGTTTGACTGTTTGCTCAAGCATCAGGACCAGCTGCCTTGTAAGCTGGTAGTAGTCCCCAGGGAGAGTCATGGGCAGCAAGGGGCTGTAGAGAGATCCATACGTGAAGTGAAGACAGTGGTGCTAGCAGCAGAGTCAGTGCCACTTGTGGCATCTGCCTTAGAGAGGGCAGCCTGGTGTAAGGGGATAGAAGAGCAGCTGAACCACAGGGTTAACTATTACTTTGATGGTGTGGCTGTCTCTCCCCTGGCCCTGCAGTATAGCTTGTTGCCTGAGAACGTGGTGCAGGCCAGTCTTAGGAAGGCAGATAGGTTATTTGCCCAGCTGAGACGTAAGGACAAGAACTGGAATGTGCTGAGGCCTCAGGTGGGGCTGAAGGTCAGGATGTGGAAGGAACCATCTATTCCAGGCAAGCGGGGGAAGTGGCAGGATGGGGTTGTCACTCGTGTGGAAGAAGCTAACAGATCTTGCCTGGTGGCTTTGGAAAAGGATCCAAGGCACGTGTACAGGTTGTCCTGGGCTCATGTCAAGGAAAGAAGGCCACATGCAATCTGGCCTGCAGACGGGCCAGGCCCTCCCAGCTGGGTTGAGGAGCCAGGCCAGAGCCAGGCAGCAGCAGCTAACAATCCTCTGGTGGTGGATGATGGTCTGTCCCTGCTGGAAGATGACGAGCAGGAGGAGGCTGCTGAAGCAACTGTCACAAGGCCAGAGGGGACGGGGCAGCCACCTAAGGCCCGGGGGCCTCTCATGGCGGACGTCATCCGAGCACTCATGCGCAGCAAACATGATCCCAAGGTATCCAAGCTCACGGGGTGGGGGTCGTGCTGGGCAGCTACAATGGAGGTAGATACCAACTCACAGGTGTCTGTCATCAGGGAAGAGGATGCTGTAGGCTTACAGATGTCCCATCCCAGTTGCCTTGCTGTGTCTGATTTCTCAGGAAAGGTGTCCATGAAGATCCTTGGGGAAGTGAGTGTGCCTATCTTAGGGGTGCCCACCACGTTCTGTGTGGTAGAGGGCTATAAGGGGCCTGCCATTCTGGGACAGAACTTCTTGTGCATGCCAGGGGTTACTTTGACCTCTGATGAGTTGGCACTAGAAGGCAGGGGCAGCCTCCCCCTTGAAAGATATCACTATTCCCAGGGTCTTGCAGTGGCGGTGAAGGCTGTTAGGAGTCAGCCAGCTGAGGGTCCTCAGAGTCAGGAGCCCATAGCTGAGGACTTGTTGATAATCCCAACCACCTTTGATCCAAGGCAGTTAGGGGTAAACAGGTACCAGATAGCTGCTCACAGTCCTATTCCCTGGCGCCAGCTAGTCGAGATGATGCAGAGCCCCAAGATGGCTAAGGCATGGACTCTTGGCTTTGTTGCTTCTGGGCATGAGTGGATAGTTTCCAACTGTGCAGAACCTGTGGATGAGCTGCCAGAAGTTCACCAGCTGCTCAGATTGATGTTTGTCCTCAAGCTCAAGGAGGTTGATGGTGTCCAGGTGCCACATGTCAGACCAGTTGTAACCGAGTATCATGGCACTGGCCAGTTGTTAGATGAGGAGCTCTATACTCCAGGGATGCTGCATGACACGTGGAGGATTCTGCTGTGTATATTTCTGTCTTTTCTGGTTAAGGGTGTGCCCTATAGCTCTGTGCTGATTGATTTCAAGAGGGCTTTTCTCAAGGGTGACCAAGATCAGGCTAGGCAGACTTGGAGAGATATCCCTCCTTTCTTTGTGACTGTACCTGCTGTATGGAGAGCAGAGATAAAGGCCAGGTACCTGAGAATTCTGAAAGGGTTGGAAGGTCTCAGGTCCAGTCCCATTATCTGGAGAAAGAGCCTAGAGAAATTCTTGAAGAATACTTGTGGGTTCTGTGTCTCCAGTGGATCCCTGTTTGTTCCAAGGGTCCTACAATGGCCTTCCTGTCTTTGCCTCACTGCATGGTGATGACCTGCATCTCATAGGTCCACCAGACTGGGTTGAGGCTGTCTTGGCTAAGATCCAGAAGCGGTTTGAGCTGGGTAAGATACAGCACATGGTGGAGAATGAGCCTATGGTCTTCTGTGGCATGCAGGCTACGTTGTTCCAAGCCAA
This sequence comes from Mesostigma viride, assembly GCA_009746045.1. Classification (NCBI taxonomy): domain Eukaryota; kingdom Viridiplantae; phylum Streptophyta; class Mesostigmatophyceae; order Mesostigmatales; family Mesostigmataceae; genus Mesostigma; species Mesostigma viride. Next base: position 69,229 of record RPFO01001502.1, on the reverse strand, counting down.
GGGCTCGTGGTTCATCAGGATGGAGGGTGGTAAGGACTACCCACAGCAGATTGTAGATGCATTGCAGGAGCCCATCACGCAGGCTAGGTGTGCTACCATCAGGGGCATGCTGGCATGGCTTGCAAGTATATGTGCCCCTGACTTGCTGGTTCTGAGTCGACTTACTGATTCCCAGCTGGTTGAGGTGGGTGCTGAGAGTGTGGTGCAGGCTGTCATGATGTCTCCCCCTCTCATACTGGGTCCTGTGGATTTGTACAAGCCCCTTGACATGGTTCTCTATGTAGACAGTTCTATGGACAATAGGAAGGTCACAGAGGTCAGGGGCCGGGCAGCAGCATTAGTTACCCTGGAGCAAGATCACACCTCACTTGTTACCTGGTACAGTCGGTTGCAGAACAGGGTTACACCCAGCAGTGATATTGCTGAGTGCAGGGCAATCTGTGAAGGGCTGCATACTGCTCTTTACTTGAGGGAGCTCTTCTACCAGCTATGTCAAGTGGCTTCCTGTAGGTTGCAGCTGCACACACTGGTGAGGACTGATAGCATGGGCATGGTGCAATTTGTGCACAGGCAGCTGGCCAGGAGCAGGGACCTTGACTACTTGTTGCTCAAGGAGATGTCCTACCTAGCTCACATTGAACATGTGCCTGGTGTGGACAACCCTGCAGATGCCCTCACCAAGCTGGAGGAGAAGGCGGAGAGGCAGTACCCCCTGCTCCGTGGGCTCATGGACCCCTTACACGGGCGGCCATAGAGACCAGGCCTTGCTTCAGCTTGGGTGCCCCAGTGGGCTGCTTGACCAAAGTACCAAGTGGTGACTGGTGCTTACTGGTTGACAGCCGGTCCTTCAGGGTTAGGTACACCCTCCTGGACAGGAGTTGGTGTGGAATGTCACTCCTACCAGCTGAGAATCATGCCTGGCCCTCCCCATGGGGTTCAGAAGAGTCGCCAGGACTTAAGTCGACGCCTTTGGCCTCAAACAGTTAGGCCATGCAAGGGCAACCCGAATGTTGGTTCTTACAGGTTGCTGTATATATGTTTTCTAGTGCTTGTTTCCAACCTGTTGCTAATAAAGAACCTGGTTGTGTGACCATGTGGAACATGGTTGCCAGGGGGCCACATTCTGGGTTATATAATGCTTGAATAAAACATAATCATGTCATGTCATTCTCATGTTGTTCCATGGTTGTAATGTTTCTCTTGTGTAAAGTTCCAGGTCACCTATAAACCTGGAGGTTGGGGTGGGGTTCAATTCCCCAGCAGAGCCACAGCCTGGCATGAGTGATTCCTGGGCTTAACACCCAGTGAAGACATGGGCTCCCCAAGGAGGCAGTATTTGTAGGTGCTACCTGAGTCTCTTTGAGCAAAGGGAAAGGCTGGCCAAGGCGGGCGCCATAAGAACGGGCGCCTGTGATAACTGTGAAAGATCAGGAACTCACAATAGTACGTTCTTGGCATCCTGTAATCCCAGCCATTGGACTAGGTAATGTGCCTTGACTTTAATCCAGCACCAAGTTCCCAAGGAAAGGTTGGGAGCTGACCAAGGGGTCAGGGGATAACCTGGGGTGACCTCTGATTCACTGGCCAGTACACCTAGCCTGGTCCAAGGGCAGATATGTTGTTACCCAAAGGAGGCAGGAACCTGGGCCCTCAAAGGTCTGATCAACCTCAAGGGACCAAGCGGTCTGTGGCTGAGTGGGCACAAGCAAGGTTAGGTTTTTTCAAGCTGGTCCAGCTCCAAAAGAAGAAAGGGTTGGAGTTAGCATTTTGGGCAACCAATATGCTAAGTGGATGCAGTTTGGAAAGACCTTTCCAACGCCGTGCTGACCGCCTGAAACAGACAAGGGACGAGAAAGATATGAGGTCCCGAAGTCCTAGCCGTCCGTGGCCGACTAGGTACAGTCCTCTGGTGTAGTGGACAGGACACGTGGCAGGCCGTGCCTGCGCAGGCTTAGCCTGACTATCACGTGACTGTGGTCCACGTAGACCAGAGGAGCAGCAGCCTGTGACTGGTGGACTACAGGAACTGGCACAGGTCTGCAAGGATACTAGGCCTTGCAGGCTTGTGACAGGTCCTGTACTTCCTAGGTTGCAGAGTCTAGGCAAATCCAGTTCGTCCTGGCTCTGCACTGATGCCAGTGGACGTTGAGGATTTGCTTGCCTGCCTGCACGTGCCTCGTCACACCGATGGGAACGAGGAACAACGCAAAGGATATAGCTTGGTCATGGGGGATGACCAGCTATCTTGGCAAGCACGAACCGAGGCTCACACATTGGTCGTGGAACCGCTCACCGTGGTCGTGGCTTGGTGCACGGGTTAAAAGGTTGCTGCCTTTGCAACTTTGGCTCATCCCGTTGTGTGGCGCGAGAGACCAGGAACTCACAGTTCTGGCTGTTCGCTAACTGCATGTCATCCCCATGTAAGGTAGCCCAGGTGGGTTGTCCCTTGGATTGCCCTACAAAGAGACAATAGGCAAGATGAGATTGTTGCATCTGACATCTCTCTTGGATGGCAGGAGCAATGGTTTCATACCAAATGACTGGACTGCTGACCAGTCCTTCCCAGCCCACTTTAGGCTGCATGTAGGGATGACCTACTTCAGCTAACCAGCATGCTGGGGTCTTGACACAACAGGGTCTTTGAGATTGCCAAGTGGCTCTGGCCACCTGAGGATCACCATGCAAAAAGGCCCTGGTGAAGTCATCAACTTCTGCTCCATAATCCAAGCCATAATCCAAAGCACCAAGGTACCTACAGACTAAGAATAAGCCTGAGAACAGGATGTGACAGGCCAGGAGTATACAGCTCCTCCTTATCAAAGTCTGTAGTACCATGGAACTGGGTTACGACTGGACGTGCGTTTGGTATAGGAGGCTCATTAAGCTTGCTCTTCATCTTGCATACAAAACGCAACTGAAGCATTTGAGCATTGGGTGGAGGTGTTACGTCCGGACCTGTGATCAGACCCGGGCCGGGTCCTGATCAAGGTATCAGGAAAGAATCTTTAACCCGTTGGACAATGGGTTGCAACTTGGAAATCTCGCGTGCCAACGTCGTTATTTCATTAATAATAAACGGGTCCGGGGCCAACTACAATCGGGACAAGAGCTGGGGGAAGAACTAAATGGATGACGCAGGCTCAGGAAGCATGAACGCGTGGGAAGGTTGGGCCACCTTCCCCATCCATATACTTTGACAACCGCGTGGCGTGCGTCGCCGCCACGCGCTACAACTTGTCTCTTGACCACACGAACAGACACCGGGCCAACCGGCCCTGAACAAACATAGATCACACACTTAGGGTCGTTTGGCACACACACAAAATATCTGACGACTCTTGGTCGACTCAGAAGTGTACAAAATAGTGTGCCACGACTATACTTCTACCACACCAAACGGACAGTGACCGGGCCGGTCCCCTCCGATCGGCACCAGCTAACTCTAAAAATACTTGTCCATTTTGTCCGCTTCCAGCGGCGGACTGTCACACGTTGATCACTTTATCCTGCTACAGTATTGTTGCCTTGGGATGCAACACACCTCCCCCTCGTCACAAGGCGGGAGTTATGGCGTAAGAGCCGAAGGGACGAACAAATTCCTATCGCATGTTGGAGCTTCTAGACTTCGACCACGAGAGGTTCTCCGTAGGATCAAGCAGTCGCCAGAACCACGCGTCTCGTGTAACTTGGGCGTCAGGGGCGGGGGCCGGCCCACCTGACTAGAGATCGCATGAGGCGGCGGGGACTGTCCCGACACAGACGGTGCCGGGCCTCCTTCGGCCAAGGTGCGGGCGGGAACGCTACCTTGCCTGCTGGCTGCTCAATTCTCTCTACAGAGTCATTCCCATGGTTTCCATCCTTCAAGTCCTCCATGCTGGCTATCTACCGGGACCCCTACACGAGTACAGGGTCATCCCGGGCGGGGTAAGGCCTTCTATCTACTCCGGATCACCTTGAAACATTCCTCGGGCGTTGAGCACGGCGCGAGTATAGTCACGTTGCACGTCTCCACGGACACCCAGGGGAGGGCGCTCGCTGCGGAGATAGACGTCCTCCCAGACGTTCTCCGGCAGCAGGCCCAGAAAAGCCCAAAGATACTGGTGGCGGGTAATCACCACGTGCAAGCGTGCCCAATCAATGAATCCACATGCACTGAAACCTTTGCAGGAAGGGTCGCACAGCACGGACGATTGCGAGGCGCATAGTATTAACGTCACTCATCGTCAGACCACGCACCATCTCAGGTGGGTACAGTACCTCGAACAATTGCTCTCCGGAACGTGGCATGTATCTGAAGTCTCTGACGCGATGTCGATTGCCGTTCTCGGTGTAGACCCACATGATCCGAGGGAGTCGAGTGAAATCCTCCAGGTGCGGGAGGTCAGGTGTCACGCGCACGTCTGGGTCGTCGTTCCGGTGACCAAGGGTCGGACAGGGGCAGGTCGCAGCGGCTCCAGCTGGGTGATTATCTCCAGGTGTGCAGGGTGCTCCAGACCCGGCACTTGGCGGTAAAAGTACACGCCTTGAACAGCGTCGACTGTCACATCGTCCGGGTAGGCGAATTGTCCCGTCTGGACGATGGGATCCGTCCAAGCCCGCTGAAACTGGTACCTAGCTGACCCTTATCACATGATGCATAGACATTGCTGCCGGCCGATAAAACGGCACTAGGCCCCAAGGGGGCGGCGGGACGTCTTGTGGCAGAGTCGCATCCTCAGGGGCCGCGGGCGCGGCAACTCGGGGCGGCGGACCGAAATGCTCATCACTGGGAAGCATGGGTATATGAATCTGACCAAGCGGCTCGGGCAGATTGTACAATCCTGCCATGGCTAGGGCCAAGGTCGTGGGGGATGTCAAACCTGTTGGTGGTCGCACAGATTCCGCGCCGGTCGCTGGAGTTGACGCGGGACCTCCCCCCGTGTAGGAAGTATCGGGAGCCTCCTTCACTGGCCGTGGGACTGCCGAGGCGAATCCCCCTCGCCTAGTGCGCCCGGCGTTGAGGGCAACAGAGCGGGGCACACTGACATGGAAGATGCCATAGGCCGCTGAAAAGCCATACCCCTACCACCTCCACGGCCCACAGGACGCGAAGCGAAACCGCTACTTGGGCCAGTGGAAGCGCCAGGGAGCTCCGAAGTCTTCCGGATGGAGGTCGCGGTGGGCGACTGCATCGACGATGCTGAAGACGCGGCTGGGGTGGCCGACACGGGATTTCCCGAAGAAGCAGGCTCAGCCTTCGGCATTGGGGTTGACGGGGGATTCTTGCACTGCGCAGGGGCCACAGCAGACTCAGGGGCCACAACAGACTCAGGGGCCACAACAGACTCAGGGGCCACAGCAGACTCAGGGGCCACTGTTGGTACCGGGACCACAGGCAGGGGTGAGGCGCTTACTGCTACGCCAGCGATGGAGCCGTTGCCAGCCGTGGGATTGGCGGCGCCAGGGGCTACCGCCGATTGGGTCATAAGCTTAAGCATTTGCTCCATAGTAGAGCACAACCGGTCGATCCGCTTGTTATCATGATCGGCCAAGTCGCTTGGGCTCACGAGTGCAGGCATAGCATAACCGGATGGATCTGGTGACGGGTGGTAGACAGGATAACCAGCGGGCACCATTCCATAGCCACCATACGGTGAAGCCTGCGGAGTCCATGGCGGCGCCAACACATACCCGACTGGCTGTGACGGGCCGGGCTGCGCTTGTATCCACGGGGAGGGCTCCATGCTCGGGAGAGGGAGAACACCTGGACCATCTGGACATGGTTGCTCAGGTTGGTACGCCTGCTCGTGGGAGGTCGGGTCGGCCTCAACCGGGTAAGACTCAGCATGCGTGAACTCAGGGTTCTCCTCATACTCTTCTTCGAACTGGCCCTCTTCATACTGTTCCTCCTCATAATGCTCCTCCTCATAATGCTCCTCCTCATAATGCTCCTCCTCATAATGCTCCTCCGGTTCAGAGCCCGATTCTTCCTCAATCGGTACTTTCACGGGGACGCTTCCGCCCGGATTGCGTGGCGGGCTGGGGTTCCTCTGCGGTTCTTTGCCGCGTGGTGACATCTGTTGACATGGGAGGGGACAACCAACCGAACGCACAACAATCCAGGAACTTCTGTAAGCTTACTTGTTTTTGAGAGAGGCCTTGTATTCAGACAACAGACGGGCACACCCTTCCAACTCTTTCTCGGAGAACCAACTGTTCTCTACATCTGTCCTGGAATACATCCATTTGACGCGGTATTGGCGGAGGTTTCCGCGACCCTTCTTGACGTCGCGGTGGCCAATGATTGCAGCCACTTCATCCTCCACGTCTCCCGTCTCCGGATTGTGTTCCAAGGGCGCCGGAGGGGTCTCCCGTCCCTGAAACGAACTCTGGTGGTAGAGCTTGAGTTGATTGCGGTGGAAAACACCGGAGGTGCCCCATGTTTCAGGGACAGCTACGCGAAAGGTGACCTCACCGCGCTGCTCCACTACCTTATAGGGTCCAAGGAAGTGAGGGCGCAGTTTTACCTTGAGATCAGCTTCGACCTTGTGAGCAAAACGGCCGAGCTGGGGACCTTCTACCAGAACAAGATCGCCTACCTGAATAGGCGGAGTGCGACGGTCAAGGGAGGCGCGGATGCGGGCCATGTACTTCTGTCGAGCGGCACGATAGCCGATCACTGCGCTCTCATGGGACTTAACCATCTTACTCAACAGCTCATTCACTCCTTGAATGGTGCTGCGCTTGAGTGTGTCCTGGGTAAGAAGGGGACTAGTCAGCAAATCCGTGGGAGTCAACGGGTGCTGTCCAGTATCGAGCAGAAAGGGGGTCATCCCATGAGCAGAATGTGGAGAGTTGTTGAGGGAGAACTCTATGAGGGGTAAGTAATCCTCCCAATCACCACCATCACTACTCACGTAATGCTTGAGGGCCTCCTCAACCACACGGTTAACTGTTGATCCTACTGTTTTTTAAGGAAGTTCATAAGATATTTATATGTATAATTTTGATTTAAAATTGTATTTAAGACGCTCAACCAGATCAGTGGGAGGACGAACTGTAGTAGGCGGTGCCAAGGTGTACTTTGGTGCCCAAGGCTGCGAAGAACTCTTGCCAGAAAGAGGCAGTGAACAGCTTATCACGATCAGCAATGAACTGCCGGCTAAGACCATGATATCTGAAAACGTTCTGCAGGTATAATAGGGCACAGTCACGGGAGGTGAGGGTCAAGGGACATGGCACCAAGTGGCAGCGCCTAGTAAGGCGATCCACAAAAACAAGGATCTGAGCATTGCCCTTAGGGGACTTCTTAAATGGGCCTACGAAGTCCATCATAATGCTGTCCCACGGGCGCAATGGGTCAGGGATCTCTTGGGGCTCCGCTTGGGACCCGGTATTACGGGGCTTCATAATCTGACAAGACTGGCACGTACGAACGTATTCCTCGGCGTCGCGACGCATATGTGGCCAATAGTACGACCGGCGGAGGATCTCCACTAGGCGCTGGGAGCCCTTGTGACCGCCCAGAGCAGCGTCATGGAGCTCGTAAAGAAGGGATGGGCGGCATAAGGCTGGAACGTACAATTTCCACGCTTCAGACGGGAGCTGGACGTACAGAAAACCTCCCTCGAACCGACAAGGATAGTCTCCCATCCGTTGGGGGTGAGCAGCTACAGCGGCTTGTGCCTCTGGCTCGGTTACCGTGAAACGACTAATCAGCCGCTCGAGGTCAGAGTCAGGCATGGCGACGTCGGTGTCGGCTTTTGGCTTGAAAACGTCAGCCGCAGCCTTACCGAACAATAGGGGCTCCCCCACAGGTTCTAAAGGTTTATAAACCTGTTTGGCCACATGACACAGAGGGACGCGCAAAAGTTTTTGAATCTCTGGGTCAGATCCCTCCCCCCCTACCGGAGGTATAGACCTGCCCTCAGACGCAAGAGGACAGTAGGACTGCAAGTCGGGCAGGGCCATGGGGACATGAAATAAGTCATGATATTCCTCGGTGTCCGGGGTAGCACCATAGGATGGTACAATTGGGATAGGAGAGGGGACCACCGTGGTATTCAGCACGTCCATGTCAGAGTAAAAGAAATAGTCAGAGCGCCGGGACAGCGCGTCTGGGACAATGTTTTCAGCCCCCTTTACATATTGGATTTTAAAAGGGGCAAACTGGGCTAGAAATTCCAGCCAACGGGCCATGCGGGGCACCAGATTGGGTTGTGTCAGCACGTGTGTTAAAGGGCGGTGGTCCGTATGAATTATCAGGCGATACGGGTCTGCCTCATTGGTCTCACTCAAGGCCACATCAAATTGCGCGCCCAGCAGATGGTGTTTCCACGTATGGCAGCAGTAAACGAGAGCCAAGAGCTCTTGTTGATGTACGGGGTAGTTGCGCTCTGCAGGAATCATAGTGCGTGAGATGTACTCTATCGGTTGTAGGCCGTTCCCATGGTCCTGGAGTAGCACACCGCCGATGGCCACCTTGCTGGCATCGCACGCCACCACAAAATGTTTGCTGGGGTCAGGCAAGATCAGCACCGGGGCTGTGGTCAGACGGGACTTGAGAAGGTCAAAGGCTTGCTGGCACTCCGGCGTCCAATCAAAGGGCACGTCCTTCTTCAAGAGGTGATTAATCGGAGCGGCAATGGTTGCAAAGCGGGGGATAAATCGCCTATAGTAGGATGCCATTCCTAGGAAGCTACGAATGCTCTTGACGTCCGTTGGGACAGGCCATTCTTGTACAGATGCGATTTTCTCGGGATCTGTGGCGACACCCTTATCGGACAGGATGTGGCCGAGAAATGGTACACTTCGGCCAGCACGAACCTTGGCTCGGCGGGCCCACAAATGGTTGGCTTCCATAATGTCGAGAACAGCTTGTACATCCTCACAATGATCATCAAAGGTTCGAGAATAAATGAGGATGTCGTCCATATATGGTACAGCGCATTGTCGTTTGTGAGGTGCAATGGGGACAGGAGCAGCAGCTGGATCTGGGTCTTTGAGGTCCTGAGGCACTTGGGGCAGTAGAGACGTGCCCATGACAGGACGTAGAACTTCATTCATCAACATCTGAAAGCTGGCAGGAGAATTACAGAGACCCATGGCTGCTACTCTGAATTGATAGTGGCCGAATGGGGTGGCGAAGGCCGTTTTTGCGCAATCTTCAGGAGCGATACGCAACTGCCAAAAGCCATCTGCACAATCTAGGACAGTAAAGCACGTTGCACCTTGGACTTTGTTGAAAATGTCATCTATCCTAGGAAGGGGGTATTTTGACTTGATGGTAATATCATTCAGCTTTCGGTAGTCCGTAACTAGTCGCCACTTGCCGTTGGGCTTGGGGACCAGAAGGACACCTGCGGAGAAGGGACTATTACTGGGTTCTATAAGACCAGAGTCTAGCAGGGAAATGAGGATTTGCTTGAGCTCCTTGAGCTCGCTTGGGCCCATTCTATACATTGGTGAGTGTGTGGGTGCCGCACCTGGTTTGAGATGAATGCGATGGAGCACAGCGCGGGCCGGGGGATAAGCAGGTGTTCGCTCCTCAAACGTCTTGGAGGAATCGATGATCTTATCAAAGCGGGCCTGTTCCTCTGTTGTGAATCCTATGCCCATCTCGTTCAGAGCAGCGACGAGGGGATCGATGCATGCCGGGTCAGCCATAAGCTGCAATACAAAACACTGAAGCTCTCCTTCCTGTTTGACCAGCTCACGAAGTTCCTCACGGGTCATGAGGACTTCGTCCAGGGAGCGAATATGACAAGGATCAACAGCTTGCGTAACGTCCACCACAGTGGCCTGGGTAACATCATAGTACCTGTCGGGGAGCCAGTGGGTGCCGTCGGGGAACCAGACAATCATGGTGTCATGGTTAATCTGTACCTTGTTGTCTTGCAGCCAGTCTAATCCTAGCAATATATCGGCTGCTGTAATCGGGCCGACAGTGGCAAGGACATCAATTGGGGTCCCGTTCACAACAGGTCGCAGCTTCACTGTCAGTTCCTGTGGAGACACTCGTTCGCCCATCCGCATAGTGGATGGCAACAGGAACATCATGTGGGACTGGAGTTAATCCTAGGCGCTGTACAAGGGCATCACTCACGAAGGTGCAGGCAGCACCGTTATCTACTAATAGCTTTACCGTCATAATCTCGGTGGTGGCGAGGGTTGGGTCGGTGACGGTCGCAGGCACTGGGAGTCCTGCTGTAAAAAGAAGCAAGGGGCGCACGCGAGGAGGTGAGGGTGGGGTCGCTTCGCCCAGTCGCGTGGTATATACTGGCAAAAATACTGGGGCGGGGTCTGACCGCAAGGTGCCCCCGTCTTGGCAGTCTACTCTTCCCCCTCCCCCAAAGGCGGGTCACGGGAGAAAGAGTCGAACACCGCCTTACCACCGAGTAGACCGGAAGGCGGCTCGTCGGCGGGTAGGCTGCCAGCGGGGTCCTGCGGTTGAACATCCTCCTTATTCAGCGGGCGCGGCGCACGCTGAGTCGGACCAGCCGTAGGTAGGGTATTGCTCGGGCGCTGAAAAGGAACGGGGCGGCCGGTCGGAGCCGGAGAGCGCTGCGGCATTGTAGGAGCGGTAGCCGGGGCGCCGGCAAGGAAACGAGGGCAAGCACGCTTGATATGCCCAATTTCCTGACAGTGATAGCAGCGGATGCGCGATGCATCCATCACAGCCAACTCGGCCACACGCAAGGGGATCTGAAGCTCATCTACAAACTCGTCCTGGTCGGGGTCATTAATTGCGCCTAACTGATTCACGCTCGCGCGGGCCGTGCGTTGTTGTGGCATGATGAGGTCCGCGACTCGAAGGAGATAGGGGCGAATCTGCCGCAGCTGCAGGTCCTGCCATCGGCTTTCAGAAAAGTGGCGGAAGACCTCAGCGAGGAGTGCTGGGTGTAAACCTTCAAGAAAGCGGGCGCGGGCCTCGGCACCTGAGACGTCCTTAAGGCGAGCCAGGCGCAGGTCAAAGTCGGTCATATACGCCGAAACATGGCGCTGGCCTTGACGGAGGCGACCGAATTCCAACCGCTCGCGGCGGTCGGCGTCAGGGGGAATACAACGACGCTCTATGCGCGCCATCAGCTCAGCAACCGAACCAGGGTACGTATGGGAGGCTACTTCTTCACATCCCAGGAGAGAGGCGACAGCACGGTCAAGAGCACGGGTGCGAATGAGGCCTATCTTAACAGAGTCAGACAGACGCCAATCGTGGTATTCCTCCCACAGAGAAAATTCCTGATACAATGAGTGTTTCCAATCAAGAATCTGTTGGGCTGTACAATCGAGCGTCAGTCTAGTGACAGAAAGCGTGGGCAAAGCGGGAGGTTTGCGGTCTTTACCACCAGGACGGCGGGGACCACTCACCTCAACATATCGAGCCCACGGAGGGAGCGAATCATCACCCGCGTTGTCGTCGGCGGGTTCCTCACCATTGTCGCTGGGACACAAGTCCGGTACGTCGTCGACCGGGTCGTAGGACGGGATCGGAGCACGGGCAGGAACACCAGGCGCAGAACGGGCGCCTCGGGTAGCCATGCGTGACCGAGGGCGAGCAGAGTGTGTCTCATAATAGAATTGATGGTCGTACAAGGGATCTGAGGGATGCATGGTACTGAAATCAGCGTTAGCCTCAATGTCGGCTACGCGAGTGTGAGTGTGGGCCATGGAATAGGGCCCATTGGCCAGCTCAGAAATGGCCTCTGTACGAGGAATAGCGGGACGTGCTACCCGACCACCGATGGGGGCGGACAGACGCACAGATGACGGTGGGTGAGCACGCAATCCCGGACGCAGGCTAGCACGAGGGGCTACTGATGCGACAGGATATTGGCCGACAATTCGCCCAACATGTAACTGGGTTTGTGGGCTAGCACTGCCACCACCACGCCCGCGACCAACCGGAGAGGTGCGAGGGATAGCTACCTGGGGCTGATCAGGGGTAAGGTGTAGAGTGGGCTCGGTAGCCGCAGGGGATTGGTTTGCTGTCCTGTCATTAATAGGAGCGGTCTCGGGTGGGACTACACTAGCAGCCGGTGCAGGGACAGGCTGAGGGGGCCGTGCCTGGGGAGTTAAAGCCCGACCGGCTCAGCTATGGCGGTCGGTCACGTTGAGCTTAGGATAAGGTGAACACAGAGAACTGCTGTCGGAGCTGTCCCACCACTGGTTTATGTCTTAGCCAGCAAACCCTATCCGGTTATCCGTAACCGTGGGACAAGCTAGCTGTCCGTACCGGCCCGGATAAGGCCCCGGACTGGGGCCTAGGTGGCGCCGGCCCTAGGCGCCGCCCTTAGACCGGTCGACCGCATCGGACCGCCGGATTATAGCCGGCGGCTTAGCGGACGCTAGCGGAAGGCGTGCGGACGGACATGGGGAACTTAGAGCCAGATCCTAGGGCTCTAGAGTTACTCAACTCCGACATACTCTTTTGTTCTTTGATTAATTATCAAAATAATTACATCAAATGCAGACCATACAAAACCCTCTAAGGTAGGGAACTCAAGGGGGCCTCAAGGCCGTCAAAATCACCACGGTATCGACCCGCGCCCTTGTGATCACACATGAATAGTGATGTAATAAGTAACGAGAAAAAAAACAACTATGCCACCAGACAAAAGGTGACCCATTTATTAGGACCAGTGACCCGCCGACGGGCCCAAGGCACCGTCCAACGTGGCTAGGGTATGGTTAGGACAAGCAAAAAAACTACCACCATGATATTCGTGAATGCTAGCAACACAGGGTAAGTTATGGCTGTATTCATAAAGCGCCCGAGCCGTAACCCTGTGTGGCTCACGGGTGTTGCATCGTCATGCGCTTGCGCAACACTGCGTACTGCGGGGCAGCCTCCCGCGCCAGTTAGAATATGAGAATGAACGACGTGGTATATTGCTTGAGAACACTGTGTGCTGAGAGCAATGAATTGCTTGGTTCATTAGAAAATAGGTTTACCCTTTATCAACGTTCCTCTCACTGGCTGCGCCGCCAGTGACCGTTGGGTGCAGACCGTTGGCCCGAGGCCGCACGATGACAGGTCGCAGTCTAGTCACTGCATCGTGTGATCACAGATCAATGCACGCTGCAGTACGGTCCCTATCTAGGATACTCTAGTACCGTCCAATGACAGGACACTACGTATACTGGGTACTGACATCTGTCACGTACCCCAGTACCCAAAGTACCTATCTAGGGAAACGTATGCGACTCGACTAGCATTCCTATCTGCATAGCCCACGTGGTATTTATATTCACATACCAACGTAGGTTTACAAGGCTTATTCATACGTTGTATTCACAATGCCTTTGAGACTTAGTCTACAGCAAAGCATGGAGACTAACTCCAGTATTGTTTTATTATTTATTTCTTAATGCAGGTCTGCACCCCCAACATTATTGTTATTGTTTTTAAGTTGATTAGGGGTACAAAAGAGACATGGCTGGTTGAGCCAGGTTGGTTACAGCTGGCTGTTCTGGCCAGGTGTTATATTGCACATTAAATAAGGTGTACACAGCTGGCTGGTTTGGCCAGTTATTGGAGCACACATTAAGTAAGTGGATACAAAGCTTGTGTCCTCAAGCTGCAAATGGATACAAATCTGACCTAGCCAGCACTCACACCCCACAGCAAATGTGTTGAATTTTATGGCGCCCAGCAGCTATCGCTGTGGTAAGGGGGTGTGGTGGTTGTGTACTGTGCTATGGCCAGTCATTTATTCAAACACTGACTCTGATATCATAGGGGTTCATGTTCTGAAAGAGGAGCTGGTACTGTTGGCCAGCAGCATCCCGCAGCTTCGTGAGAGCGTCTGCTGGGTTGTCCTCATCATCCACATGAGTCCAGCTGGAAAAATAGGTGGCCTCCTGTTTGAGGATCACCCAATCCAAGTCAGTGTGGACAGCAGCAGAAACAGATTTCTTGGTGAGAAAACTGATCACAGATTGGCTGTCAGTATAGAGATGTGAGATGACATTGCATGTGCTGCCTGCCTGGGTTTGTAGCCAGGTGAGCATGTGCTGCAGGGAACGAGCATGCAATGCAGCAGACACCACAGCACGACATTCAGCTGAGTTGCTGCTGCCAGGTTTTCTGCGGTGTAGCCTGCTGTACCAGGAAGTGAGGGACATGTAATCTGACCTGTTGGTGAGAAAAAACAGCCCTGATTCCCGTGCCCCCATCTGATTGATTGTTCTGCTCTCCATGGAGCTGTCCATGACACATTGGATGTGGATGTCTTCCATCAGATTCAGGCCATGGAGGATGAGGGGGGGACAGTCATGACCAACTTCCTGATGTGACTGCATTTGATTTTGACTAGAACATCATGGGTGACCCTGCTGATGACAGCTAAGGGAGCCCCACAGATGGCTGACCACCACCCCAGTTTGCCCTGAACAGTGGCACACATGTGTAAGGGGAGGCAGGTGTGATGCAGCAGATCTAGACAATCTTGATATATTCTGCAGGAGGAGAGAGAGAGCAGACCCATTGATCTGGCTGCCTGTGCAGCTGCAACATGATGCCACAGAACTGGATGGGGGTTGTGCTCAATTCCACCTGTTTGCCAATCTCATATGATTCCTGGACCTGCTGAATAAATTTTCCACCTCAGCTCTAGGCCCACAAATGAGTTGGTCATCTCCATGCCACACAAAGAACAGCAGTCCAGAGGGGGTGGGTACAACAAAAAAGCATGGGTCCAGGTCATCATACGTGGCCTTGAGCTTTTTGAATACTTCCTCTGCTGAGTCTCTGAAAATTTTTGGGGCACTGACAAGCCCTTCCACCCCAATGTTGATGATAAGGTGGGGCTCATCAATATAAGGTTTCCACACAGCTGGGGTGTCTACCACGTACACCTTCCCTTTCCACACAGATTCAGCCTTTTCTGGGTCCCCCCTGAGGAAGGCCCTTTTAATATCAGTGGCTTTGCAGACATAGTCTTGGCCTGCATTGAGGTTGTGGAGGAATAGGGAGAGCATGATCCTGAGTGAGGTTTGTTGCAGCCCAGGTGTGTAGGTTTCCCCTTTTGGCAGTGTGGATGTCCCCTTTAATTCTGTGACACATGGTCTGGCATGGAAGATTGGGGAGCCCACTTTTTGTGGTTTTTGTTTGAGAACAAATTTTAATCTGAGCTTTTTGGCTCCCTCTGGCACGTCCCATGAAGGGGTGACAGGAGGTTTGTATTGAGGGTTTTTGGGGTTGGGCAGGACCCATTCCTGCCTGGCTTGGTGGACAATGGCCATCAGCCACTTGGTAAACCCTTTTTGTGTTTTGCATTCTTGTATGACGTGGGAGATTTGGTGGGGTGAGTGCATGGCTATGTCCCACTTACCCAGCCCAAAGGCTGAGGGATGGAGGAACTGGCTGTGCACTAACTTGTCCAGATCAGGGATCTCCCCTGGTGCATACTGAGTGTTGACTGCCTTGATGACAGCATCCATACCAGGGACAATACTGGAGAGAGGGATTTTAAAGTGGTCCAGAGGAACTGCACCCACCCCTGTGACACTGAGCTCATTAGCTGAGATAAGCACCCCAGGATAGGATACAAAAGGTTCCCCCAACAAGGTGTTACCAGAGTACCCCTCCACCACCTGGAAGGGTGTCTGAATACCAAGTATAGGGAGCATCACTTGTCCCACTACATCCAGTGAGCTTTGGCCTGAGAAATCCTGCACCCGTGCCCAAAATGAAGGTGCAATCTCAAGACCAGGGATGGCTTGTGCACTGATCACACTGACCTGTGCCTGAGTGTCTATTGCCAGGGTCCAGGGGTCCTGACTAGTGCACACAGCTGAGACTTTTGCCAACCCTGCGGCCACAGCAGCTTGTTGCTTATGTGACCTGTGTAATGCTTGCAAGGCGACTGCCAATTTGACCTCAGAGCGGGAGGTTGGCAGACAGGTTGGTGCCTTGGGGCTGAGCTAATGCTTCCAACCCAGCTACCTCGTGCCTGGTTAAGCAATCCCCAGGTTGTGAAGTGGGCCTGGCTTCACTGAGGGTGGAAGGGTTCACAGAGGGTGCTGTGGTGCTGTCAACAGCAGTAATTGGTGGCTCAGAGCTACTGCTGGGCATGCTGGAGTTGCCAGATAGAAGTAGTGAGTCCATGCTTAAAGACTCTTCCCCAGGCACGTCTGCCATGGGAGAATAATACTTCTTAATTCTATGACAGCTCACCCTGTGACGCTTCCCATTGATATTGTGCTTGACCTCCACGGTCTTGCTGTTTTTGGTAAATCCACGGATGGTAACTGGACCTAGCCAAGTTCCAACCTTACCAAAGCTGTTTTCCTTGTAATAGAGAACTTGATCACCTTTTTGGAATACTGGCCTGGAATGGGTTTTATCTTTTTCTGCCAGTTTTGCTGAGGTTTGTGCACGTGCAGTGTTGTACAGTGCTATCACCTCTGGGGGATATACACCTGCCTGCAGGCCTGCTGGGATTACTTCACCCCACTTGGCATGCAAGACAGGTCTCATGTTTAGGGTTGTGCACATTTCATGACACCAGAGTGCCCTGTCACAATAGACCCCTGAAGTAGCATCCTTGGAAGGATTTTTGGCTAGTAGGGTTTTGACAGATCTGATGGTTCTTTCAATGACCCCCTGACCCTCATGATCTTCCAGCCCAGCAATCTCTATTGCTTCACACCCTTCCAGGTCAGTCAGACAAGAAAATTGTTGATCAAGCAAAATTCTGTCAACTGGGTAGAATCTGGGTAAAGCAATCATGAGTGCAACACGTAGCTGCCCTGCAGACATGCCAGGTAGGGGTTCCATTACTGTGAACCTGGACCATGAGTCTTTTAGGATCAGGTAGGGTTGGACATCTTTGTTGATGTGCATCACATCCCCCACTATCATGCCCTAGTGGTGGAAGGAGTTGCAGTATGCCATTTTTTAGGTTTGGGGCTGTTAAACTGACATTCTTGACAGTGTTGTCTAGCCAGTTTTACTGCATTCCTGAGTGGTTTTCCCATGCTACTACCCCCAGCCGTCTGGCTAGTTCCTCAGCCACTGTTTCATGACCCATGGCTAGGCAGCAGCTGGTGAGCAAGCTCCTTGATATCAATGGAGTTGTCAACAGTGGGGGTTAGTGCTTTTATGTAAGGTTCCAGTACAGGGTGTTGGGAGGACAGTAAGGTTGCTGCCTCAAAATCAATTATGCCCTGGCTGCCATCCCCAATGGTAATGAGATCATCATCCTCAGAGTAAGCAAGGTGAGAGAACTCACATTGATTTGGGTAGCGAGGCCTGTTGCAACGGCTGCCTGGAGCTGGCCAGGTTGTGCCTCGTGTAGTGGCAGCCTGGGCAGAGATCCACATTGTTGACCAGTGTAGGGTTGTGGTTGCACTGGTTGCGGCTGTGCCCCGTCTGGAAGCACCTCAGGCACCTGACCCTTCCAGGGTTGCCAGGTTGCCTATTGTTGTTGTTGTTGTTGTTGTTGTTGTTGTTGTTGTTGCCCTGTTGGGGCCGGTTGTTGTTGTTGTTATTGCCCTGTGAGGGCCTGTTGTTGGTATTGTTATTGTTAATTAATTAATCGCAGCTTTTCTTGTTTGTTCATTGTATTGATTGAGAGGACAGTATCTTTGCTGCCTCAAAACCCACCATGGTTTGGTAGCATTTTCGTTTGTTTGCTTGTAATGAGAGGACAGAAGCTGTGCTGCCTCAACACCAACCATGGTTTGGTAACAGTTTCGTTTGTTTGTTTGCAGTGAGAGGACAGCATCTGTGCTGCCTCAACACCAACCATGGTTTGGTAACAGTTTCGTTTGTTTGCTTGCAGTGAGAGGACAGCATCTGTGCTGCCTCAACACCAACCATGGTTTGGTAACAGTTTCGTTTGTTTGCTTGTAATGAGAGGACAGCATCTGTGCTGCCTCAACACCAACCATGGTTTGGTAACAGTTTTGTTTGTTTGTTTGTTTTCTGTTAGTGTTTCTTGTTATTGCCTCCCGGTGCTGCTTGAGCGTTAGCACCAGCCATGTCTTTACCCGCAAGTACATGCGACGTTTGGTAATGGCTTCTGCCACTACTGCATGCGTTATTGATTATGTGCGGCGGCTGGGCAAGCTCCATGTTTAGGGAGTTGACAGCAGTGGGTTTGATTAAGGGCCCTCAGCCCTGACATAGAGAGGATCAACAGTCTCCCTAGAGGGTAGAGGCTGTGCTGCCAAGAAAGCAACAATACCCTTACACTCATCCCAAATAAAATGGGGAGATCTGCGTTCAAAAGACATGACATTCATTCAGATAAGTCACGTTGGGGTGGACGGAGATACTTGTCTCGTTTGCATATGCCGTCCAGCCCAGGCCGCCCACCGCCGGCGATGGGGATAGGCCAGGAGTGCTTTTATCACATAACAGCTGGAGCGTTTCTATGCTCCTCATGCTGCAGCGATAGCTTTCTGTTTGGTTATGATATGTTGAAAAGATAGCCACCGCTCTTGAGCATTATATCAGAGCATGCATGAGGAAAGAAAGCAACGGACTTGCTTACGCTGGAAGCCCCAGGGGCCGGCGCGGGGCCGGTGCCTCCTGGGGGGTTGTTTTCCTGCCGCATTGCCGCCGCCATGGCTGCTCCAGCAGTGGGTGCTGCTGTCGCAGCCGCCGGGGAAGAGGGTTGGTCGGTGCCCCGTAGGGGAACCGGCTCCGCCACCGGCTGGCGCACAGGGGAGGGGGGTTGTTCGGACTGCCTCGCGGCAGCCGGACCCTCCACCTGGCTGGTATTGTCATGGTTGTTCTTTTGTTTTCTTTTTCTTTGTCTTCTTTTTGTTTTGTTGTTATTGCATGCAGGCGCACCGACATCAGCCGGTGCCCTGTTGTCTGGCGGACGACGCTGATCATCATCGTCGTCCCCAAGATATAGTTTCTTTTTCTCTTTTTTTCTTTTCTTTTCTTTTTTTTTTTCCAGTGCCGGTTTGAACCGTTGTTGAGTTTGATGTTGCTGAAGAGCGTTTATAAAATTCAAGTTAGAATATGAGAATGAACGACGTGGTATATTGCTTGAGAACACTGTGTGCTGAGAGCAATGAATTGCTTGGTTCATTAGAAAATAGGTTTACCCTTTATCAACGTTCCTCTCACTGGCTGCGCCGCCAGTGACCGTTGGGTGCAGACCGTTGGCCCGAGGCCGCACGATGACAGGTCGCAGTCTAGTCACTGCATCGTGTGATCACAGATCAATGCACGCTGCAGTACGGTCCCTATCTAGGATACTCTAGTACCGTCCAATGACAGGACACTACGTATACTGGGTACTGACATCTGTCACGTACCCCAGTACCCAAAGTACCTATCTAGGGAAACGTATGCGACTCGACTAGCATTCCTATCTGCATAGCCCACGAGGTATTTATATTCACATACCAACGTAGGTTTACAAGGCTTATTCATACGTTGTATTCACAATGCCTTTGAGACTTAGTCTACAGCAGAGCATGGAGACTAACTGCGCCTCCTTGGTGAGTGCATCCGCGGGATTGAGTTCATCCGCGATGTGCTGGAGACGCGTGACGCAGGAGGCCGCCTCAGCGAGTACGAGGTAATCAACGTCCTGTGACCGCGCATAGGGATTGTCAAGGAAGGCCAAACAACTTTGTGAGTCAGTGTGCACCGTGCTAGTCCAGTGAAGAGTGAACCCACACGAGCCAAATACCCAACCCAGCAAGTACCGCAGCCACATGCCATGTGAGATAGCTGAAACAATGCCCCGGCATTCAGCCGTGTTGGGGCTAGTGGCAATGCGGCTGTGCAAGCGCGAGTACCAATCTAACAACATGCCAGGCTGTCCCTCATTGCTAATAAAGAACAGTGCCCCCATGCGGGCCCGCACTTGGCTGACTGTGCGCGTCTCTAGATTAGCATCCGTCACTATCTCGAGGTGCACCGGCTGTGAGCAATCGAGCCCACGAAGCACAATGCCGGGCGTCATGGCCAGCTGCCGCCGAACATGAATGGACCCTAGTCCTTCCAGCACATCATCGGGCAGGCGAGCGAGCACCGCCAGATCAGGTGCCACCGTGTCCGCCAACCACCCGAGCTTGCCCTTAACCGAGGGCCCATGGGTTGCCAACAGCGGGGACGGGAGGTCGGCCAGCAGGTCAACCACATAGTTGCGGCTATCCTGCATGTGCATGACCCATTCGCCAGAACGCGAATCCCGCTGCAATGTAGACTGCACGCCGCAAAACACCACGGGTTTACCCTCCTCATGATCCACCGCCCTGCCCAGGGGAAACTTAGCCGCCACTGCAGCAAGAAACTGGGTAGCAAAGGTGCGAGGTGCCACCAGCTTGAAGTCATCGCCATGCCACACGAAGAGGGCTGGCTCGCCAGGGACGCCGGTGGGGACCACAAAGAAGTTAGGATCCGCGCGATGGTACGTGGCCCCTAAGCTCTGCAAGACCTCCTCCGCGGAAATGCGGAAGATGATGGGAGAGCTCTGCAGCCCCTCCACCCCTGTCAACAGCTCGATATACTCGCTGCCAATGGTGCCATCCTGCCAGACCACCGGGACCTTCACCACATAGCGGGTGCCTTGCCATGTTTGCTGCGCGACCCCAGCGTCGCTGTGTAGGAATGCCCGCTGAAAGTCACCGCACCACATCCCGTAGTCCTTGCCCGCGTTCCGCTTGCCCAAGTAGATGTGTTGCGAACCCGACCCTTGGAACGGGCGCAACAATGGAATAAATTATGTATTTTGGCTTGTTGTCATAAGTCCGTAGGACTTTGGGACTCATTTCGGGACTTAATTTGGGAATTGTCCCTTGGTCAGGACTTTTGTATGGAACTATGATAGTTTGTGTGATTCGGACCGGTTATTTTGGGCCTAGGTTGATGTACGAGATCTTCTAGAGCTAGTAGGCCGGTGCAGTCGCGCCGCGCTGCGTACTTTATAGCTGGTTGAGATATTGTACCCATGCGTGGATTCTGTAGCCTGGCGAGGGTCGATGTCGACCCGAGGATCTTGTGTGGACTGCATGTTTCGGAATTCTCTGGAAGGCCGGCGCCATGTCGGCGCCCCTTGCCAGCCTGGTGGCAGACCTAGGTGAAATTGGTCCGAGGACGAGAGTCTCGTCCTCTTGGTTCGGAATAAAGTGTGTGTTTTCACCTGTCTGAACCTGGGGCATAATTCCAACTGCATTTGGTAGCTCCATCCTAAATGTGGATTGTGTAGATTAATGCAATATTAATCAACGCGAGCCGTAACAGGCCTAAAGCCACGCCTGTTCCGTTAATCCCACTCCCAGAGAGTGGTCGTGGTTAGCCAAGAAACCGGGAATAACCTACCTTAACAATAGGATCTTTCGCACGACCCAGATGGGTTCGTTACACTGGTTATCGGAGGTTAGGTTAGGGTGGTTTAACATGGCGGCCCAGAGCCGGATTTAGCTTAGCAAAGGCCCAGAGCCGACAGGGTTCATCCCGCCCAGCAAAGGCGGTTGCCAGATCCCGGTGACGCTCAGGACAGCTATAGCCACAGCCGGAACGCCATCCAAGACCTCTTAACCCGTTGAGGGGTGTCTAAGGACGCTAGACGTCCATGCAAGTGGTAAGATTTCCCTGATTTCCCTCTTGCTCCCCCCCCTGTCTTACCCACGCGCGTAGCAACGGGGTATATGTTTTATGTCGTGTCCGATTTCATGTTCGTGACTGTTGGTACCCACGTTGCCCCAGAGGCCAACGTTCGTGAGCCGTGGGCGGACCCCCAGAGGGCAACGCTGCCTACGGCTCGAGGGTAGTCACCGGCTGGCCGTTGCCTTACTGTGTTGCCGGTGGCTGTACCTCAACGTTCTTCGTATTGTTTGTGAACGTTTTGTTTCTGCCTTGTGCTTCTCTCTCGCTGTGAGCACGTCACCTGCACGTAGAGGTATCCTGGGTGGGCTTTCCTCCCTTTCTTTCCCCTTCCTGCATTGCATGCTTGAACACCGTGTGATATTGCTTTATACCTAATCGGTAGTTCATGGGAACCTCCCGCAGCAGACGTAATAATGAAGGAGGATATAGGCGTATTAATCAAGGAGGTAGATCCCAATACCTATACTACGCAGTAGCACATGACGGGGCCACAGGCCAACCAGGCATTTTCTATAGTTGGGCTGCGTGTAGCAATCATATTAAGGATAAGGTCTTACACCCAGCGTCGTTAGCTAGATGGCAGGGATTTAATACATTAGCTGAGGCAGATCAGTTTATTAGGGATAATATGCCCCTCCCAGAAGGGCTGCACCAGACTAGGCGTGGCACCCAGTTACCTGCACAGGATGTGTTGCATGCACTGGAGCAGCTTCACCTGGGCCCAGCCGCTAGGGCATAAGCATTACTACCGCTTCTAGATACTAGTATAGAGTGAGCCTGCTATTAGCTTAGATACCATAGTTAGTCGATAATATTAGTACTATTAGAAGCATTAGTTGTGGCTTCTGCTCTTTTCTCTCTTGCCTGCCTGTGTTTGGGGAGGTACTGTGTAAGGTACTGTGTAAGGTGCTGGTACGGTACGAGGGCCCAGAATGCCCAAGAAGAAAAAGCAAGGTGGTGGTAACACGTCGCCCCCAGAGGGCCAGAACATTAGATCGTCCCCAGAGGACAATAGAGCAGGGCAGGAAGTATCCAGCACGTCCAGTCACGGTTCCAGAAGATCTAGCAAGTCCAGTAGGAGCTCCAGAGGCTCCCGGAGATCCGATGCAGCCGCTAGGGATACCGCAGAACGGCAGGCGACCCTGGAGTCGCAGCTAGAACAAGCTGCCTTAGGGTTTGATCAGCAACAGCAGTCGCCGCAGCGACAACAATTGTCTCAGCAGTCGCCGCAGCGACAGCCTCAGTCTCAGCAGTCTCCGCCGTCGCGACAGATGCAGCAGCAGCAGCAGCAGCAGCAACAGCAGCGACAGCAACAGCAGACGCAGCAGCAATCGCGACCGGTATTGACCCAGCATATGGGTAACTGGGACAGGGTACCTCCTACGCAGCGACCACCCTATGTGGAAGTCGTGCAGGAGGCTGATGAGGAGATAGAGGTCGCGGCTAGCCCGGTAGCTAGTTCGCCGTTTGCCCCTCCGGCTGAGTTCGTGCAATCCTCCCAATTGGGGGTAGGCCGCCCGCGCCTGACTCACCCTTGGGCAGGGCGTGGCCGCGGCGGGTCGGGGCTGGGTCATGGAAGGGATCCCCGTCGGGTCTCCTTTGGAGCGAACGAGAGCTGGTCGCGACCCCCGCCACGGGCGTTAGGGTCGGCGCACGTGCAGACCGATCCTGAGGACGCGGACTACGATCCCCCGGGCCCCTTCCCCACGGTACCCACCTCCCTCCCCACAAGGAGCGCGCCCACCAACGCCAATTTCAGTCGGCTGCCCCTGGACGACCCCGGTTATGAGCATCCCACGTCCGTTCGCGTTCGGCGTGAGTCAGCCCCCTTTGCGTCACAGTGGGTGTCCGCTGACTACGCGCCCCGCCGAGAATCCGGCGACCTCGATCCCGAGCGTGAGGAGGACACCTTTGTGTCCCTACGTGGGCATGACCAGCCTGCAGGACGGGGCTCTCAACAGGAGATGCGGGCGCGTCGGCACGAGCCCCTCACCTTTTCCAGCCCCGCGTACTGCAGCAAGGGCGGCCCCTTGCGTCCTGACCCTGTCAAGGCCCCGCCTATGCCAGATTTTAAGGCGGTGCCCAAGCTCCATGCGGGCATGACTCCCCGTGAGATCGACGAGTGGGCCCGTATGTGGCAACAGTTGTACACCGTCTGGTGTGAACACCATGAGTGGCAGCTGGCCACCAAGGTTTTGATCCCCTACGTGGTGGTGAAGTGTATGGACCCATCAGTGGTCGGGATGCTTAACGTTGAGAGTGTGGCGGCCCAGTCATACCCGCAGACGGTCGAGGAACTGCACGAGCGCATCCGGCGCAAGCTCATCCCTCCCGGCTATCGACTGACCGAGCGGTTTGAGTTCGGCCGCCTACGTCAAGGCAACACTGACTTGGCGGAGTTCCTCACCACCTTTGACTCCTTTGCGGCGCGGCTGACCGGGGACCTGACGTGGACCGAGTACAAGATTCGGTTTTTGGAGGCCATCCATCCTGACCTCCTCGCTGAGGTTAAGAAGCACTATGCCGAGGTTCCCTGGGACAAGCTTGACATCCACGCTGTCCAGCAGTACCTTCTACAGGTGGCCGACGTCGTCAAGCAGCCGCGCTACACCAGCACCCGCCGGTTCGCCTCATCCACGATGACACGCCGTGTCCACTTCACTGAGGTGGAACCCGCCCCGTCGGAGGGGGAGGAGTCCAATGACGACGAGCAGCCGGCTGCCCAACTGCACGCCATCGATGCGTCCAAGGCCCGCTGTTTCATGTGTCACGAGGTCGGGCACCTCAAGAAGGATTGTCCGCGCCTCAAGGCGCGCACCAGCACGGCGACGGAGGCCACCAAGGAGGCCCCCACGTTTTCTGGTCCCGCCTTTGAGAGGCGCCCAGCGCCGGCAGCGCGGGATGCTCGCCCGCGCAACGCAGGCGCGCGGGCTGCCAAGCTGCGCGACGCGCGCACGCAGCCCAACCAGTTCCAGACACCCCGCTTCCCAGCGTCGTTCTCTCGGACAGTGCGCGAGCTCAATGAGATCCTGGCGCAGCAACAGGCGTCCGAGGCTGGAGGTGACGAGTATGAGGCGCTCAACCCCGGCGACGACGACGACTCGGATGAGGGGGAAGGGGGGACCGGAAGGTCGGACGAGGCGGCCTCCCGGCCCCGCGATCCTCGCGCATAGTGCCCCTTCCCACAGGGGTAGAAGTAGGAGTAGAGTTAGTCAACCAGGTAGCACAGACGCCTGCACCAGATGTGGGCGCGGAGATAGCGTCAGTCAATAACGTAGATAGGACTGGCGGGCAGGCCCCAGAGGTCTCCCCGCTCTCTTCATATGCAGACGTGTCGGCGACCGAGGTCGACCACGTTTCAGCCAATCATGTAGATAGATCTGGCGGGCAGGCCCCAGAGGCCCCCCCGTCCGCTGCCTCACCAAGCACCAGAACACTGCTAGTTTTCAGCGGCGGACTGGCCCTCCCTACCACCACACTTGACCCGTTTCTGAAGGAGAAGACGATCCTGGATGTTAAGTTTATGGTGGATACGGGGGCGACCACATCTTTTATCCATGAGGCCCTGGTGCGACGCGCTGGCTACACGATTCGACCGCACCCGACGCCCATCAACGTCCGGTATGCCGATGGTAACAAGCACCCGTCCCCTGGCCTCGTGGACCTCAAGGCGGTTGTCCAGGGCATACCAGTGGAGGTAACAGCCACAGTGGCGCCGCTGGGCGCAGCTGACATCATCCTGGGCGTTGATTGGCAGGACGCCCAGGACGTGACGATCAGTGTCAAGCGACGGGTGGTTTGGTTCCCTGATGGCTCCTTCTGGTGCCCACGGCACGAGTATCTGGCGCACGGCACCGAGGTGCACAACGTTCAGCACGACGCGGGGCCCGAGAAGCCACGACGCCATGCTTCTCAGATGCTGATGAGCAGCAAGACGCTCGCGCGCAACCTGCAGAAGGGCAAGGAGTACTACATGTACCGCCTTGACTCTGTGCCCCTGCTTGAGGAGCTGCTGGAGATCGGCACCGACTTCACTGACGACGAGATCGCGCGCTACAACGCCATCCTGGCCAAGCGGGAGAAGCTGTTCGACGAGTCTACACCGCAGTTTCCCCCGCCCCGTTCTGTGCTGCACCATATCCGCCTCAAGGAAGGCTTCGGGCCCACCACGTCCCCGATGTACCGGATGGGGCCAGTCGAGCTGATGGAGCTCAAGAAGATCCTGATGGCCCTCCTTGAGCGTGGTCTGATTGAGCCCAGTAACAGCCCTTTCTCCGCTGGGGTACTCCTAGTGCCCAAGCCTGGGGGCAAGTGGCGGCTCGTCACCGACTACAGGAAGCTCAACGCGATCACTGTCAAGTCCAAGTACCCGCTCCCGCGCATTGATGACATCTTCAATCGAGTACAGGGCGCCACCTGCTTCACGGTGATCGACTGCGCCGATGGGTTTTGGCAGCTCCGCATCGCTGAAGAGGACTGTCACAAGACGGCCTTCAATACGCCATACGGACACTACCAGTTCCGTGTGGCGGCGATGGGGCTTTGCAACTCACCAGCCAGCTTCCAGATGCTCATGAACGACATCTTGCGGCCCGTCATGGGGACTGCACACCTGCCACAGGTATCCAGTGACCTGCGCGACCCTCGCAAGGGGGACAAGCCGCCCTGGTCCTGGAAACGCACTTGCGCTTTGGCCTATCTGGATGACATCCTGGTGTACTCCAAGACCTTCGAGGAGCACCTGGAGGACGTCGATATGGTCCTGCGCATTATGGAGGACGAGCATCTCTCGGCCCGCAGGGCTAAGGTCCGGGCGGGGCGCAGCGTCCCGTTCCTGGGCCACACGCTTTCAGCGGCAGGCGTGGCCACGGACCCGGAGAAGATCGCCTCTGTCCAACAGTGGCCAGCTCCGACCGACGTGAAGGGCGTGCGTAGCTTCCTGGGGATTGCGTCATACTATCGACGCTTCATCCCCCGGTTTGCCACGATCGCGTCGCCCATCAACGCTCTCCTCAAGAAGGGCGTATCCTTCGTCTGGTCGGCACAGTGCCAGCAGGCCTTTGAGGCCCTCAAGGCCAGTTTGACCGCGGCACCCGTGCTCGTGCTCCCAGACCCGTCCCTTCCTTTTGTGGTTGCGACGGATGCGAGCAAGGTGGCTATCGGCGGGGTCCTCTTGCAGGACCAAGGCAAGGGCTTGCAACCGGTTGAGTACATCTCCCGCACAATGATCCCCGCCGAGCGGAACTATCCGGTCCACCAGCAAGAGCTGTTGGCTGTGGTCTACTGTTGCCACACATGGCGCCACCACCTGTTGGGCGCGCAGTTTGATGTTGCAGTCAGCGAGACAGGGGACCTCGACCCCGCCCGTTTGATTATTCACACGGACCATAGGCCCCTGACCCACCTCTTGACGCAGCCAAATCTGACGCCCCGTCAGGCCAGGTGGATGGAGTACCTTTCCCAGTTTGCCCCTTTTAAGATCCAGTATGTGAAGGGTGCGGACAACGTGGTGCCCGACGCCCTCTCCCGTCGTGCTGACTACTGGTTCTATGAGGACATGGGGGTGCTCCATACCACCTGTGAGGAGGCGCCTGGCGCCCCGCTCTACGATGACCTCCCACGGTCGCCGCGGGCTCGCCACCTGTTTCACATGAGTCATACCACTCCGGATGCCCTACCAGCCATTAAGAATGTACTCCAGCACGCAAAATGTACTTCGTACCGAAGTTTGTCTTTTTATGCTGAAAATTGTCATGCATGATGTTTGCAACCAAAATAGATCTCGTACAAAAATTGGTATCGATCGGACGTCATCTTGGTGACATTTGCTAGCAATAAAGGTACATTTTTGTCATTTTTTGTTAAATTAAATAGTAATAAATAGGAAACAGTACTAAATCACGTCAAACCATCATGGATATTTGCAAGCAACCTAATTACCACTAGAATAGACCATGGGCCAAGTTTGGGCTCAGTCTGACGTCAAAATAGTGACGTTTGCTAGCATAAATACTGCATTTTTTGCCATTTTCAAGCATTTTGCTAAGTGTAAGCTACTAAACAATATCAAACTACGTCATAAAGCTATGAAATATTGGAAGCAACCTAAACACCACTAGATTAGACCATGGGCCAAGTTTGGGCTCAGTCTGACGTCAAAATAGTGACGTTTGCTAGCATAAATGGTGCATTTTTTGACATTTTCAAGCATTTTGCTCAGTGTAAGCTACTAAACAATATCAAACTATGTCAGAAAGCTATGAAATGTTGGAAGTAACCTACACACCACTAGATTAGACCATGGGCCAAGTTTGGGCCCAGTTTGATCTCAAAATAGTGACGTTTGCTAGCATAAATGGTGCAATTTTTGCCTTTTTCAAGCATTTTGGTAAGTAGAGTTGCCTCAAACTATGTCAGAAAACTGTGAATTGTTGTAAATAACCTGTTTGCCACTACATTAGACCATCCTCAACTTGTAAGGTCAGGCATAGGTAAAGGTAGTGACATTTGCTAGCACTATATACAAGCATATTATGCCTCTTTTCGCATATACACATTAAAAATAACAAGACATCATCATATCATGGCCTTAATACAAGGTGTGCAAATGCAAATCACACCAGATCGGATGACCAATGATGGGTGGCTGCATGCCAACACATCTACCAGGCTGCAGGGTGAGAGGCCACATCGCTACAAGACAGGAATCCTCGCAATTGCACAACACCGCTAGTACACTGTGCACATACCCCAAGAGGATTTGGCTACAAGCCATAAAAGTTTGGCCATGCTAACACATTCTTCATCCAAGCAAAATGCAGCCTCTCCAAACTCAACTCATTGATTTAAATTCAGCTAGGCCAGGCGTGCATGCTCCACTTGCCGACAACCATGAGTAAACTTGTCTACCACTTCATTCCATGCGCCGGTAGATGGCACCGTCTCATCTACCAGTCATCCCCGGCTCCCATTCCGCATCCTCCTCTCCCTCTCCCTCTCCCTCTTCCTCCTCCCCCTCCCCCTCCCATTCTCCCTCCCCCTCTCCCTCCCCCTCTCCCTCCTCCTCCCCCTCCTCCTCCCCCTCTTTCTCCCCCTCTTTCTCCCCCTCTTTCTCTCCCTCTTCCTCCTCCTCCCCGCCTTCACTGTCACTGTGCACAGCAGGGACGGCATCGTCTATGTGGGTGCCATCACCTGCGTTCACGGTGCCAGCCTAGCTCCTGTGGAAAGAAGCGAGCGCGGCCAAATGCCTCGACTGGGTGTGGGCAGCCGCACACGAACTGCGTCACCTCCGCCAGGGCATGATAGTCCTCACACTGCCCATCAGCCCACATCGCCTTGATGAGCAGGTGACCTCCCCTTTCCTGAACCTTAGTGACCCAGCCATGGAAGCGCTCCCTCTTCCTCGCTATCCCCGGAAACAGGGCACACAGGCGCATCCCGATAAGCGCACGTGCTCCATGCTCGGCAAAGTAGGCATTGCAGTCATCCTTTGCTGCTGCCCTGGCGGCGGTGGCAGTCTTGTAATGCTCAAAGTCAATCTGCGGGTGCTCTTTCAACGCCGCCACCGTGGCAGCTGACAGTTTGCCGGTACTGATCAGCTCAGGCTGGTGCACCTCTGCCGTACCGCCCACTGTCCAGTGCTGCAGGTGTACATCAGAAATGGGGACCGTCATCCCTGCGCTGCCGCCACCTAATGTCACTCTAGAAAACTGGCCCGTCCACGACGGTGCGTAGTAAGGAGAGGCGACAATGCTGTCACGCTCCGTGCGATCGCCTTCCAGATCAAGGACCTTCACCAGCATGTGTGGTGCCCACGGCATTCCCTGCCCGCAGGTGACGGCTGGCCGCTTAACAACGAGTAGGTCGCTGCGTCGTATGAGGCTTCCATTCACCTTGAAGGTGTGCCTGCCGGAAATCAGTGTGCGCAAAGCGGGCGTTGCCGTTGATGTGCTCCCTCGCGCAGCGGGCGCACATGCGCGGTTGATCTGCGCTTGAATCTCGCGGGCAGGGCAAGCGACGTGTGAGATTACTTGTTTTATGGGCAGCCTCAGTGCTCGTGTTGCCCGCGCAACCGACTGGTCGCCTGCAGATCGCAGCGGTAAGGGTACCGCCTTGTTCGCTTGCAGTTCACGCTTCTCTTTGAGCTTTTGCTCCATGATGTCGAACAGATTCTCGTTGTTGGCACGCACATCCTCCACGGACTTTGGCACCTGCTCAATCCATCCGTCCAGCAACTGCTGCTTCTCAGCGGCGACGATGTCAGGAAAAAGGCTGTGAAGGCTAGCGCAGGTACATCTCCTGGCACCGCCCTCGTCCCATTCAAAAAGCGGCACTAGACCAGGACTTCCTTTGGGGGCCTTGCCACGCTCTATGAGGAGGCACCCATAGACAGGATCTCCCTGCGGGGTGTACCCAATGGGCGTGACCCCGTCACAAGCCTCGCCATTAGGCCCTGTGGGCTGCCACTTGTTCACCGGTGCATTTACCAACGTCTCCGATGCGGCTAGGCGCCAGCGGACATACACGGTCATATCCGGGCCCCAAAACACTTCGAGATCGAACACCTTCGAAGAGCGGTGCCTCTCCCTCTCGGCTTCGGTTGCTGGCTCATCATCCAAGTCGGCGGTGGCGCCCGCGCCCGCACCCGCGCCGGCGCCTGCGCCCCCACCCCGCCCGCGCCCGCGCGCGCGCCTTGGGTGGCGCCCGCGCCCGCACCCGCGCCGGCGCCTGCGCCCCCGCCCCCGCCCCCGCCCGGGCCCGCGCCCGCGCCCGCGTCTTGGGTGGCGCCCGCGCCCGCACCCGCGCCTTCTCCCCCGCCCCCGCCCCCGCCCGCGCCCCCGCCCGCGCCATGGGTGTGGCCCGCGGCTGGCTTCTTCGGAAATGCGTCCATCGATTTCACCCACCGGCCGTCAGCGGTGGATGCACCCTTTCGGCCACGTTGTGACATCAAGCGCGGCGTCCCCAATAGAACAGTCATGCAATATGAATAATCATTAGTATCAACGATGCGTTCATGCAGGCGTGAACTGTGAAATACAACAAGCATGCAACAACGACTCCAGCACACTTAGTAAATACTGCTCATAATATCTGTGGCACATGCAACATGGTTAAAACACACATGGATGACCTGTATGGCTGCACATGAACTGTCCACCTAGAGAAGACTAGAAATTCAGCATGATATCAAGAGCCATCCACACAAATATATGTCTTACCGCAGCTTAGGGCTTCTTCGGGTTGAGTTGGCGAATCGAGCTTGTTGAGCCCTGCTCGAAGTAATGCTCAAATGCGATGCCCAGGCCCGCCAGCACATCATCAAATGTGATTAGTTTCACAGGTGGTCCGAAGAGTTCCAAACGTGGTTGCTAATTTTCAGGCAGTGCCTGAAGGCCGCCTCGAAAGTGAAACGCGAAAGTGAAAAGGGGTCACAAACCCTATGTTCATATCCTTGACTCCCCCGTCGAGAACGAACCGAAAACCAGCGCCATGAACGAACTTGTGACGAGTAGATGACGACATCGTGGTTATGGCGTCGTACCCCCCCTGGTGCAGCTGCTGCTTTATCGCCGCCTTCCTGTCCTCTTGCTTCCGCCCGGGCGAAAACCAGGCGCTTCGCAATGCCTGGAGATGTGATATTCTAATGGGCTTCATGCACTCGTGGCCGCACTTACAGTCGAACGTCTCGTCGGTCACTAGGCTGCCGGCATGGGTGCTGCCGCTTAGCACTATGGCTGCGAACTTGCGCTTCCCATGGTGTCCCATCACCATGATAGCGAAAGCCAGGAAGCAGATAGCCACGATTATGTCCCAGCAAAGCCATAGCACACCTTCCGTTTCGACCGCCATGTCGGCCACTAGTCCGGATAGCTCAATGTGCACCTGACCTTGACACTAATCGCACAAACAGCCACAATTTTGCAAGCAAGAAGACATGGCTACCTCGGCATTTCATGAAATGTACTTCGTGAAATGCATTTCGTGAAATGTACTAAGGAACGTGATTGGCCGGCGTTCGCTCGCCAAATCTCGCAAAATGTACTAAGGCACGTGATTGGTCCCGCAAAATGTACTAAGGAACGTGATTGGCCGGCGAAGATTCTGTAGGGAATTTTAATTGCAGCAAACAGAATCTTCGCCGGCCAATCACGTTCCTTAGTACATTTTGCGGGACCAATCACGTGCCTTAGTACATTTTGCGAGATTTGGCGAGCGAACGCCGGCCAATCACGTTCCTTAGTACATTTCACGAAATGCATTTCACGAAGTACATTTCATGAAATGCCGAGGTAGCCATGTCTTCTTGCTTGCAAAATTGTGGCTGTTTGTGCGATTAGTGTCAAGGTCAGGTGCACATTGAGCTATCCGGACTAGTGGCCGACATGGCGGTCGAAACGGAAGGTGTACTATGGCTTTGCTGGGATGATTATCATCGTAGTACATCATATGTATTACAGTACATTTCACGAAGTACATTTCATGGAGGCAGAGGGAAAGTTCCTGTTCATGGTGAGTCGGGGTTAGCAATCACGGCAATGTCGATACATGTACTTGCAGTATATACAAATGCCATAATGTCCTTAGATGCAGCATGAATGTCTATTGTTCGGATTTCTTTTATCACGATGCTTAGGATGCCTTCCAACAGAAATCTGCTGCGCTACAGGTCGGGAATACCTGAACTTGATATGCGTGGCCAGTGGCCATGGCAGCCGGGGTCGGTAAGAATTAACTTCGATAGCCATGAATAATGCGGAAAGTGAACGTTGTCCACCCGCTGCACAGGGAAAATGGCTGCACAGGAACGGCCTGACGTGATACTGTCGCAAAGCAGTTCTCATAAGCCGACAATTACACATTCGACTTATGATCGATAATCGGCGCAGGCCTTCGACATTCAAGCGCGCATCGAAACGTCGTGAGGATTTCGGACATTTAGATGAAGTTGGATTGTTTTCGGCCCTCGTATTTGCCATGATCTTGGCCATCCAATCTTTTTGCTTCGTGCACAGTTTGCGTTTGCAGTTAAGCGTAGGTACATGACAAGCTTGCGTTTGCGTTTGCGTTTGCGTTTGCCTTTGCCTTTGCCTTTGCGTATACATTTGCATGTGCGCTTGCGTTGCCGTTTGCTTATGCGTCCCAATGTATGTCTGGCTTTGGGCAATTCTATTTCCTTGTCGTTGGGATATGAGTGGGTGCTGGCGGTGGTGTTACTGTCGGCAGGTAGAGTGGCAGTGGCTTCAACTTCTGTTGCTTTTTCATTGCATTTGCATTTTCATTGGGTCTCTGTAGTTAACAACTGCTTTAAATATCTTTGTTAATAGCCGGCTTCAGCTGTAATTTCGATTGCATGTTGCTTTTGAATTGCATTCGCACTGGGCACATGCAGTGGGCATTAGGCATTGGTAGTGCAATTACACATGCAGTCACACTTGCAATTGCAATGAAGTTGAAATTGAAGCTGCAGCTAAAATTTGCTACGTGCCTACTGGTACAGTCGCATGTGCAGTCAACTTTGTGCTTGTTTATTATTATTATTTCTTCTTCTTATAATTTCTTCTTATTATTATTATAATTTCTTCTTGCTTTTCGTAATGTGTGGTGGTTAGAATGGTGATGGCAGGGGCAGGAGCAGGGGCAGGGGCAGGGGCAGGGGCAGGGGCAGGGGCAGGGGCAGGGGCAGGGGCAGGGGCAGGGGCAGGGGCAGGGGCAGGGGCAGGGGCAGGGGCAGGGGCAGGGGCAGGGGCAGGGGTAGGGGCAGGGGCAGGGGCAGGGGCAATCATGAGTTGCTTTCGGCCTGGCATGTGCACCAGAACTGGCATATGTGCTCGCAATGCAGCTTGCTACTCTTGTTCCTTTTGTTTGCCTTTTCTTTTGTTTGGGAACTGTTCGTGCAGGGGGGTGGGATGAGGCCGCGAGTCTCTGGGCAGGGGCATTGACGTGGGTAGGTGTGTGTCTGGGCTAAGTCTGCAATTGTCGCTGCTGTGCTGTACTTCTGGCTGTGGCTTACGGTGCATTTGTGGCTTGGAGTAGGGGTGAGGCTAGGGTGGGCGCAGGCGCGGGCGTGGGCGTGGGCGTGGGCGTGAGCGTGGGCATGGGCGGGCGTGGGCGTGGGCGTGGGCGTGGGCGTGGGCGTGGGCGTGGGCGTGGGCGTGGGCGTGGGCGTGGGCGTGGGCGTGGGCGTGGGCGTTGGCATGGGCGTGGGCGTGGGCGTGGGCGTGGCGTGGGCGTGGGCGTGGGCGTGGGCGTGGGCGTGGGCGTGGGCGTGGGCGTGGGCGTGGGCGTGGGCGTGGGCGTGGGCGTGGGCGTGGGCGTGGGCGTGGGCGTGGGCGTGGGCGTGGGCGTGGGCGTGGGCGTGGGCGTGGGCGTGGGCGTGGGCGTGGGCGTGGGCGTGGGCGTGGGCGTGGGCGTGGGCGTGGGCGTGGGCGTGGGCGTGGGCGTGGGCGTGGGCGTGGGCGTGGGCGTGGGCGTGGGCGTGGGCGTGGGCGTGGGCGTGGGCGTGGGCGTGGGCGTGGGCGTGGGCGTGGGCGTGGGCGTGGGCGTGGGCGTGGGCGTGGGCGTGGGCGTGGGCGTGGGCGTGGGCGTGGGCGTGGGCGTGGGCGTGGGCGTGGGCGTGGGCGTGGGCGTGGGCGTGGGCGTGGGCGTGGGCGTGGCGTGGCGTGGGCGTGGGCGTGGGCGTGGCGTGCGTGGGCGTGGGCGTGGGCGTGGCGTGGGCGTGGGCGTGGGCGTGGGCGTGGGCGTGGGCGTGGGCGTGGGCGTGGGCGTGGGCGTGGGCGTGGGCGTGGGCGTGGGCGTGGGCGTGGGCGTGGGCGTGGGCGTGGGCGTGGGCGTGGGCGTGGGCGTGGGCGTGGGCGTGGGCGTGGGCGTGAGCGTGGGCGTGGGCGTTGGCGTGGGTAGGTGTGTGTCTCAGCTACGTCTGCTATTGTTGCAGCTGCGCTCTACTTCTGGCTGTGGCTTTGGGTATAATTGTGGCTTGGAGTAGGGGTGAGGCTAGGGTGGGCGTGGGCGTGGGCGTGGGCGTGGGCGTGGGCGTGGGCGTGGGCGTGGGCGTGGGCGTGGGCGTGGGCGTGGGCGTGGGCGTGGGCGTGGGCGTGGGCGTGGGCGTGGGCGTGGGCGTGGGCGTGGGCGTGGGCGTGGGCGTGGGCGTGGGCGTGGGCGTGGGCGTGGGCGTGGGTGAGAATGGGCGGGTGCGGGGGCAGGGGCATGGGCATGGCGGGGCGGGGGCGGGGGCGGGGGCGGGGCGGGGCGGGGGCGGGGCGGGGGCGGGGCGGGCGGGGGCGGGGCGGGGGCGGGGCGGGGCGGGGCGGGGCGGGCGGGGCGGGGGCATGGGCGTGTGCATGGGCGTTGGGGGGTCAGGGGGGCTGGGGTTGGGTTTGGGTGGGTGGGTCATTGGTGCAATGTTTGGAGTTGGGGCTTGTGTGTGTGTGTGGGGGGGGGGGGCATGGGGATTGCCATGCGCGTGCACGTGGGCGTCCGCGTGATCCTCTGTTCGTGTACATGTTCATGCATGTGCCATGACGGCACAATGCATGTCAGATTCGTGACTTTATCGTGTGTTCCCTAGTTGCAAGTATTACTGCTAAAATTCATTGCAGCATTCCATTCCTTGCATAATGCTTGATTGCTTGCATCAGTTCATTCTATACTTCGATCATGACCTGAAGTGCTTAAGTATTACCAGACTCTCGTGCAGTGTCAGAATGTCCAATTTTTAGCACACATGCATGTTTGCACACCAAAGCCCTCATTCCCATGTTGATAAGGCTAAGTAAAACATTTTTTTTTTGTGCGGTGATCCACGAAATGCAGCTGTGAATGGCTCTAGGAGGTCACCAATGGTGGCCAGACCTGTTATTGAGCATTGGGAGACGTTACAGGGGCATCAATCACAGTTACATTTAGTTCAGATGTAGTTCAATTTAGTACATTATAGTATAAATGTAGTAGAAAATAGTACAACCTAGTATATTGTAGCATATACTAGTTCAACTACCTCCAGATGAGATCCAGGGGCTATGGGGACACTTTTTATGCAAAACTGAACTTGAAACAAGCAAAAAACAAGAAACTTGGAAAAACTCAAAATGTACTTGTGCTGGAGTACATTCTTAACGGCTGGCAGGGGGGAGGGTACCGGCTGGCACACGTTTTCAGTGAATTTTGGGCTCCAGATTTAAATGCAACGTGCGGTTTGAGGCAGGGGACAACATGCGTGGACGATAGGAATTATAGCACCGGCGGGCTTCAAAGTGCCGGACGGCAGGCGGTACCACCATTCCGTGGCAGCTTGGCCCAGTTTGCTACCGGCTGGCACACGTTTTCAGTGAATTTTGGGCTCCAGATTTAAATGCAACGTGCGGTTTGAGGCAGGGGAAAACATGCGTGGACGATAGGAATTATAGCACCGGCGGGCTTCAAAGTGCCGGACGGCAGGCGGTACCACCATTCCGTGGCAGCTTGGCCCAGTTTGCTACCGGCTGGCACACGTTTTCAGTGAATTTTGGGCTCCAGATTTAAATGCAACGTGCGGTTTGAGGCAGGGGACAACATGCGTGGACGATAGGAATTATAGCACCGGCGGGCTTCAAAGTGCCGGACGGCAGGCGGTACCACCATTCCGTGGCAGCTTGGCCCAGTTTGCTACCGGCTGGCACACGTTTTCAGTGAATTTTGGGCTCCAGATTTAAATGCAACGTGCGGTTTGAGGCAGGGGAAAACATGCGTGGACGATAGGAATTATAGCACCGGCGGGCTTCAAAGTGCCGGACGGCAGGCGGTACCACCATTCCGTGGCAGCTTGGCCCAGTTTGCTACCGGCTGGCACACGTTTTCAGTGAATTTTGGGCTCCAGATTTAAATGCAACGTGCGGTTTGAGGCAGGGGAAAACATGCGTGGACGATAGGAATTATAGCACCGGCGGGCTTCAAAGTGCCGGACGGCAGGCGGTACCACCATTCCGTGGCAGCTTGGCCCAGTTTGCTACCGGCTGGCACACGTTTTCAGTGAATTTTGGGCTCCAGATTTAAATGCAACGTGCGGTTTGAGGCAGGGGAAAACATGCGTGGACGATAGGAATTATAGCACCGGCGGGCTTCAAAGTGCCGGACGGCAGGCGGTACCACCATTCCGTGGCAGCTTGGCCCAGTTTGCTACCGGCTGGCACACGTTTTCAGTGAATTTTGGGCTCCAGATTTAAATGCAACGTGCGGTTTGAGGCAGGGGAAAACATGCGTGGACGATAGGAATTATAGCACCGGCGGGCTTCAAAGTGCCGGACGGCAGGCGGTACCACCATTCCGTGGCAGCTTGGCCCAGTTTGCTACCGGCTGGCACACGTTTTCAGTGAATTTTGGGCTCCAGATTTAAATGCAACGTGCGGTTTGAGGCAGGGGAAAACATGCGTGGACGATAGGAATTATAGCACCGGCGGGCTTCAAAGTGCCGGACGGCAGGCGGTACCACCATTCCGTGGCAGCTTGGCCCAGTTTGCTACCGGCTGGCACACGTTTTCAGTGAATTTTGGGCTCCAGATTTAAATGCAACGTGCGGTTTGAGGCAGGGGAAAACATGCGTGGACGATAGGAATTATAGCACCGGCGGGCTTCAAAGTGCCGGACGGCAGGCGGTACCACCATTCCGTGGCAGCTTGGCCCAGTTTGCTACCGGCTGGCACACGTTTTCAGTGAATTTTGGGCTCCAGATTTAAATGCAACGTGCGGTTTGAGGCAGGGGAAAACATGCGTGGACGATAGGAATTATAGCACCGGCGGGCTTCAAAGTGCCGGACGGCAGGCGGTACCACCATTCCGTGGCAGCTTGGCCCAGTTTGCTACCGGCTGGCACACGTTTTCAGTGAATTTTGGGCTCCAGATTTAAATGCAACGTGCGGTTTGAGGCAGGGGAAAACATGCGTGGACGATAGGAATTATAGCACCGGCGGGCTTCAAAGTGCCGGACGGCAGGCGGTACCACCATTCCGTGGCAGCTTGGCCCAGTTTGCTACCGGCTGGCACACGTTTTCAGTGAATTTTGGGCTCCAGATTTAAATGCAACGTGCGGTTTGAGGCAGGGGAAAACATGCGTGGACGATAGGAATTATAGCACCGGCGGGCTTCAAAGTGCCGGACGGCAGGCGGTACCACCATTCCGTGGCAGCTTGGCCCAGTTTGCTACCGGCTGGCACACGTTTTCAGTGAATTTTGGGCTCCAGATTTAAATGCAACGTGCGGTTTGAGGCAGGGGAAAACATGCGTGGACGATAGGAATTATAGCACCGGCGGGCTTCAAAGTGCCGGACGGCAGGCGGTACCACCATTCCGTGGCAGCTTGGCCCAGTTTGCTACCGGCTGGCACACGTTTTCAGTGAATTTTGGGCTCCAGATTTAAATGCAACGTGCGGTTTGAGGCAGGGGAAAACATGCGTGGACGATAGGAATTATAGCACCGGCGGGCTTCAAAGTGCCGGACGGCAGGCGGTACCACCATTCCGTGGCAGCTTGGCCCAGTTTGCTACCGGCTGGCACACGTTTTCAGTGAATTTTGGGCTCCAGATTTAAATGCAACGTGCGGTTTGAGGCAGGGGAAAACATGCGTGGACGATAGGAATTATAGCACCGGCGGGCTTCAAAGTGCCGGACGGCAGGCGGTACCACCATTCCGTGGCAGCTTGGCCCAGTTTGCTACCGGCTGGCACACGTTTTCAGTGAATTTTGGGCTCCAGATTTAAATGCAACGTGCGGTTTGAGGCAGGGGAAAACATGCGTGGACGATAGGAATTATAGCACCGGCGGGCTTCAAAGTGCCGGACGGCAGGCGGTACCACCATTCCGTGGCAGCTTGGCCCAGTTTGCTACCGGCTGGCACACGTTTTCAGTGAATTTTGGGCTCCAGATTTAAATGCAACGTGCGGTTTGAGGCAGGGGAAAACATGCGTGGACGATAGGAATTATAGCACCGGCGGGCTTCAAAGTGCCGGACGGCAGGCGGTACCACCATTCCGTGGCAGCTTGGCCCAGTTTGCTACCGGCTGGCACACGTTTTCAGTGAATTTTGGGCTCCAGATTTAAATGCAACGTGCGGTTTGAGGCAGGGGAAAACATGCGTGGACGATAGGAATTATAGCACCGGCGGGCTTCAAAGTGCCGGACGGCAGGCGGTACCACCATTCCGTGGCAGCTTGGCCCAGTTTGCTACCGGCTGGCACACGTTTTCAGTGAATTTTGGGCTCCAGATTTAAATGCAACGTGCGGTTTGAGGCAGGGGAAAACATGCGTGGACGATAGGAATTATAGCACCGGCGGGCTTCAAAGTGCCGGACGGCAGGCGGTACCACCATTCCGTGGCAGCTTGGCCCAGTTTGCTACCGGCTGGCACACGTTTTCAGTGAATTTTGGGCTCCAGATTTAAATGCAACGTGCGGTTTGAGGCAGGGGAAAACATGCGTGGACGATAGGAATTATAGCACCGGCGGGCTTCAAAGTGCCGGACGGCAGGCGGTACCACCATTCCGTGGCAGCTTGGCCCAGTTTGCTACCGGCTGGCACACGTTTTCAGTGAATTTTGGGCTCCAGATTTAAATGCAACGTGCGGTTTGAGGCAGGGGAAAACATGCGTGGACGATAGGAATTATAGCACCGGCGGGCTTCAAAGTGCCGGACGGCAGGCGGTACCACCATTCCGTGGCAGCTTGGCCCAGTTTGCTACCGGCTGGCACACGTTTTCAGTGAATTTTGGGCTCCAGATTTAAATGCAACGTGCGGTTTGAGGCAGGGGAAAACATGCGTGGACGATAGGAATTATAGCACCGGCGGGCTTCAAAGTGCCGGACGGCAGGCGGTACCACCATTCCGTGGCAGCTTGGCCCAGTTTGCTACCGGCTGGCACACGTTTTCAGTGAATTTTGGGCTCCAGATTTAAATGCAACGTGCGGTTTGAGGCAGGGGAAAACATGCGTGGACGATAGGAATTATAGCACCGGCGGGCTTCAAAGTGCCGGACGGCAGGCGGTACCACCATTCCGTGGCAGCTTGGCCCAGTTTGCTACCGGCTGGCACACGTTTTCAGTGAATTTTGGGCTCCAGATTTAAATGCAACGTGCGGTTTGAGGCAGGGGAAAACATGCGTGGACGATAGGAATTATAGCACCGGCGGGCTTCAAAGTGCCGGACGGCAGGCGGTACCACCATTCCGTGGCAGCTTGGCCCAGTTTGCTACCGGCTGGCACACGTTTTCAGTGAATTTTGGGCTCCAGATTTAAATGCAACGTGCGGTTTGAGGCAGGGGAAAACATGCGTGGACGATAGGAATTATAGCACCGGCGGGCTTCAAAGTGCCGGACGGCAGGCGGTACCACCATTCCGTGGCAGCTTGGCCCAGTTTGCTACCGGCTGGCACACGTTTTCAGTGAATTTTGGGCTCCAGATTTAAATGCAACGTGCGGTTTGAGGCAGGGGAAAACATGCGTGGACGATAGGAATTATAGCACCGGCGGGCTTCAAAGTGCCGGACGGCAGGCGGTACCACCATTCCGTGGCAGCTTGGCCCAGTTTGCTACCGGCTGGCACACGTTTTCAGTGAATTTTGGGCTCCAGATTTAAATGCAACGTGCGGTTTGAGGCAGGGGAAAACATGCGTGGACGATAGGAATTATAGCACCGGCGGGCTTCAAAGTGCCGGACGGCAGGCGGTACCACCATTCCGTGGCAGCTTGGCCCAGTTTGCTACCGGCTGGCACACGTTTTCAGTGAATTTTGGGCTCCAGATTTAAATGCAACGTGCGGTTTGAGGCAGGGGAAAACATGCGTGGACGATAGGAATTATAGCACCGGCGGGCTTCAAAGTGCCGGACGGCAGGCGGTACCACCATTCCGTGGCAGCTTGGCCCAGTTTGCTACCGGCTGGCACACGTTTTCAGTGAATTTTGGGCTCCAGATTTAAATGCAACGTGCGGTTTGAGGCAGGGGAAAACATGCGTGGACGATAGGAATTATAGCACCGGCGGGCTTCAAAGTGCCGGACGGCAGGCGGTACCACCATTCCGTGGCAGCTTGGCCCAGTTTGCTACCGGCTGGCACACGTTTTCAGTGAATTTTGGGCTCCAGATTTAAATGCAACGTGCGGTTTGAGGCAGGGGAAAACATGCGTGGACGATAGGAATTATAGCACCGGCGGGCTTCAAAGTGCCGGACGGCAGGCGGTACCACCATTCCGTGGCAGCTTGGCCCAGTTTGCTACCGGCTGGCACACGTTTTCAGTGAATTTTGGGCTCCAGATTTAAATGCAACGTGCGGTTTGAGGCAGGGGAAAACATGCGTGGACGATAGGAATTATAGCACCGGCGGGCTTCAAAGTGCCGGACGGCAGGCGGTACCACCATTCCGTGGCAGCTTGGCCCAGTTTGCTACCGGCTGGCACACGTTTTCAGTGAATTTTGGGCTCCAGATTTAAATGCAACGTGCGGTTTGAGGCAGGGGAAAACATGCGTGGACGATAGGAATTATAGCACCGGCGGGCTTCAAAGTGCCGGACGGCAGGCGGTACCACCATTCCGTGGCAGCTTGGCCCAGTTTGCTACCGGCTGGCACACGTTTTCAGTGAATTTTGGGCTCCAGATTTAAATGCAACGTGCGGTTTGAGGCAGGGGAAAACATGCGTGGACGATAGGAATTATAGCACCGGCGGGCTTCAAAGTGCCGGACGGCAGGCGGTACCACCATTCCGTGGCAGCTTGGCCCAGTTTGCTACCGGCTGGCACACGTTTTCAGTGAATTTTGGGCTCCAGATTTAAATGCAACGTGCGGTTTGAGGCAGGGGAAAACATGCGTGGACGATAGGAATTATAGCACCGGCGGGCTTCAAAGTGCCGGACGGCAGGCGGTACCACCATTCCGTGGCAGCTTGGCCCAGTTTGCTACCGGCTGGCACACGTTTTCAGTGAATTTTGGGCTCCAGATTTAAATGCAACGTGCGGTTTGAGGCAGGGGAAAACATGCGTGGACGATAGGAATTATAGCACCGGCGGGCTTCAAAGTGCCGGACGGCAGGCGGTACCACCATTCCGTGGCAGCTTGGCCCAGTTTGCTACCGGCTGGCACACGTTTTCAGTGAATTTTGGGCTCCAGATTTAAATGCAACGTGCGGTTTGAGGCAGGGGAAAACATGCGTGGACGATAGGAATTATAGCACCGGCGGGCTTCAAAGTGCCGGACGGCAGGCGGTACCACCATTCCGTGGCAGCTTGGCCCAGTTTGCTACCGGCTGGCACACGTTTTCAGTGAATTTTGGGCTCCAGATTTAAATGCAACGTGCGGTTTGAGGCAGGGGAAAACATGCGTGGACGATAGGAATTATAGCACCGGCGGGCTTCAAAGTGCCGGACGGCAGGCGGTACCACCATTCCGTGGCAGCTTGGCCCAGTTTGCTACCGGCTGGCACACGTTTTCAGTGAATTTTGGGCTCCAGATTTAAATGCAACGTGCGGTTTGAGGCAGGGGAAAACATGCGTGGACGATAGGAATTATAGCACCGGCGGGCTTCAAAGTGCCGGACGGCAGGCGGTACCACCATTCCGTGGCAGCTTGGCCCAGTTTGCTACCGGCTGGCACACGTTTTCAGTGAATTTTGGGCTCCAGATTTAAATGCAACGTGCGGTTTGAGGCAGGGGAAAACATGCGTGGACGATAGGAATTATAGCACCGGCGGGCTTCAAAGTGCCGGACGGCAGGCGGTACCACCATTCCGTGGCAGCTTGGCCCAGTTTG
The DNA here is from genome assembly GCA_009746045.1 of Mesostigma viride. Lineage (NCBI taxonomy): Eukaryota > Viridiplantae > Streptophyta > Mesostigmatophyceae > Mesostigmatales > Mesostigmataceae > Mesostigma > Mesostigma viride. The sequence continues at coordinate 26,907 of RPFO01001502.1, read as the reverse complement.
CTACCGGCTGGCACACGTTTTCAGTGAATTTTGGGCTCCAGATTTAAATGCAACGTGCGGTTTGAGGCAGGGGAAAACATGCGTGGACGATAGGAATTATAGCACCGGCGGGCTTCAAAGTGCCGGACGGCAGGCGGTACCACCATTCCGTGGCAGCTTGGCCCAGTTTGCTACCGGCTGGCACACGTTTTCAGTGAATTTTGGGCTCCAGATTTAAATGCAACGTGCGGTTTGAGGCAGGGGAAAACATGCGTGGACGATAGGAATTATAGCACCGGCGGGCTTCAAAGTGCCGGACGGCAGGCGGTACCACCATTCCGTGGCAGCTTGGCCCAGTTTGCTACCGGCTGGCACACGTTTTCAGTGAATTTTGGGCTCCAGATTTAAATGCAACGTGCGGTTTGAGGCAGGGGAAAACATGCGTGGACGATAGGAATTATAGCACCGGCGGGCTTCAAAGTGCCGGACGGCAGGCGGTACCACCATTCCGTGGCAGCTTGGCCCAGTTTGCTACCGGCTGGCACACGTTTTCAGTGAATTTTGGGCTCCAGATTTAAATGCAACGTGCGGTTTGAGGCAGGGGAAAACATGCGTGGACGATAGGAATTATAGCACCGGCGGGCTTCAAAGTGCCGGACGGCAGGCGGTACCACCATTCCGTGGCAGCTTGGCCCAGTTTGCTACCGGCTGGCACACGTTTTCAGTGAATTTTGGGCTCCAGATTTAAATGCAACGTGCGGTTTGAGGCAGGGGAAAACATGCGTGGACGATAGGAATTATAGCACCGGCGGGCTTCAAAGTGCCGGACGGCAGGCGGTACCACCATTCCGTGGCAGCTTGGCCCAGTTTGCTACCGGCTGGCACACGTTTTCAGTGAATTTTGGGCTCCAGATTTAAATGCAACGTGCGGTTTGAGGCAGGGGAAAACATGCGTGGACGATAGGAATTATAGCACCGGCGGGCTTCAAAGTGCCGGACGGCAGGCGGTACCACCATTCCGTGGCAGCTTGGCCCAGTTTGCTACCGGCTGGCACACGTTTTCAGTGAATTTTGGGCTCCAGATTTAAATGCAACGTGCGGTTTGAGGCAGGGGAAAACATGCGTGGACGATAGGAATTATAGCACCGGCGGGCTTCAAAGTGCCGGACGGCAGGCGGTACCACCATTCCGTGGCAGCTTGGCCCAGTTTGCTACCGGCTGGCACACGTTTTCAGTGAATTTTGGGCTCCAGATTTAAATGCAACGTGCGGTTTGAGGCAGGGGAAAACATGCGTGGACGATAGGAATTATAGCACCGGCGGGCTTCAAAGTGCCGGACGGCAGGCGGTACCACCATTCCGTGGCAGCTTGGCCCAGTTTGCTACCGGCTGGCACACGTTTTCAGTGAATTTTGGGCTCCAGATTTAAATGCAACGTGCGGTTTGAGGCAGGGGAAAACATGCGTGGACGATAGGAATTATAGCACCGGCGGGCTTCAAAGTGCCGGACGGCAGGCGGTACCACCATTCCGTGGCAGCTTGGCCCAGTTTGCTACCGGCTGGCACACGTTTTCAGTGAATTTTGGGCTCCAGATTTAAATGCAACGTGCGGTTTGAGGCAGGGGAAAACATGCGTGGACGATAGGAATTATAGCACCGGCGGGCTTCAAAGTGCCGGACGGCAGGCGGTACCACCATTCCGTGGCAGCTTGGCCCAGTTTGCTACCGGCTGGCACACGTTTTCAGTGAATTTTGGGCTCCAGATTTAAATGCAACGTGCGGTTTGAGGCAGGGGAAAACATGCGTGGACGATAGGAATTATAGCACCGGCGGGCTTCAAAGTGCCGGACGGCAGGCGGTACCACCATTCCGTGGCAGCTTGGCCCAGTTTGCTACCGGCTGGCACACGTTTTCAGTGAATTTTGGGCTCCAGATTTAAATGCAACGTGCGGTTTGAGGCAGGGGAAAACATGCGTGGACGATAGGAATTATAGCACCGGCGGGCTTCAAAGTGCCGGACGGCAGGCGGTACCACCATTCCGTGGCAGCTTGGCCCAGTTTGCTACCGGCTGGCACACGTTTTCAGTGAATTTTGGGCTCCAGATTTAAATGCAACGTGCGGTTTGAGGCAGGGGAAAACATGCGTGGACGATAGGAATTATAGCACCGGCGGGCTTCAAAGTGCCGGACGGCAGGCGGTACCACCATTCCGTGGCAGCTTGGCCCAGTTTGCTACCGGCTGGCACACGTTTTCAGTGAATTTTGGGCTCCAGATTTAAATGCAACGTGCGGTTTGAGGCAGGGGAAAACATGCGTGGACGATAGGAATTATAGCACCGGCGGGCTTCAAAGTGCCGGACGGCAGGCGGTACCACCATTCCGTGGCAGCTTGGCCCAGTTTGCTACCGGCTGGCACACGTTTTCAGTGAATTTTGGGCTCCAGATTTAAATGCAACGTGCGGTTTGAGGCAGGGGAAAACATGCGTGGACGATAGGAATTATAGCACCGGCGGGCTTCAAAGTGCCGGACGGCAGGCGGTACCACCATTCCGTGGCAGCTTGGCCCAGTTTGCTACCGGCTGGCACACGTTTTCAGTGAATTTTGGGCTCCAGATTTAAATGCAACGTGCGGTTTGAGGCAGGGGAAAACATGCGTGGACGATAGGAATTATAGCACCGGCGGGCTTCAAAGTGCCGGACGGCAGGCGGTACCACCATTCCGTGGCAGCTTGGCCCAGTTTGCTACCGGCTGGCACACGTTTTCAGTGAATTTTGGGCTCCAGATTTAAATGCAACGTGCGGTTTGAGGCAGGGGAAAACATGCGTGGACGATAGGAATTATAGCACCGGCGGGCTTCAAAGTGCCGGACGGCAGGCGGTACCACCATTCCGTGGCAGCTTGGCCCAGTTTGCTACCGGCTGGCACACGTTTTCAGTGAATTTTGGGCTCCAGATTTAAATGCAACGTGCGGTTTGAGGCAGGGGAAAACATGCGTGGACGATAGGAATTATAGCACCGGCGGGCTTCAAAGTGCCGGACGGCAGGCGGTACCACCATTCCGTGGCAGCTTGGCCCAGTTTGCTACCGGCTGGCACACGTTTTCAGTGAATTTTGGGCTCCAGATTTAAATGCAACGTGCGGTTTGAGGCAGGGGAAAACATGCGTGGACGATAGGAATTATAGCACCGGCGGGCTTCAAAGTGCCGGACGGCAGGCGGTACCACCATTCCGTGGCAGCTTGGCCCAGTTTGCTACCGGCTGGCACACGTTTTCAGTGAATTTTGGGCTCCAGATTTAAATGCAACGTGCGGTTTGAGGCAGGGGAAAACATGCGTGGACGATAGGAATTATAGCACCGGCGGGCTTCAAAGTGCCGGACGGCAGGCGGTACCACCATTCCGTGGCAGCTTGGCCCAGTTTGCTACCGGCTGGCACACGTTTTCAGTGAATTTTGGGCTCCAGATTTAAATGCAACGTGCGGTTTGAGGCAGGGGAAAACATGCGTGGACGATAGGAATTATAGCACCGGCGGGCTTCAAAGTGCCGGACGGCAGGCGGTACCACCATTCCGTGGCAGCTTGGCCCAGTTTGCTACCGGCTGGCACACGTTTTCAGTGAATTTTGGGCTCCAGATTTAAATGCAACGTGCGGTTTGAGGCAGGGGAAAACATGCGTGGACGATAGGAATTATAGCACCGGCGGGCTTCAAAGTGCCGGACGGCAGGCGGTACCACCATTCCGTGGCAGCTTGGCCCAGTTTGCTACCGGCTGGCACACGTTTTCAGTGAATTTTGGGCTCCAGATTTAAATGCAACGTGCGGTTTGAGGCAGGGGAAAACATGCGTGGACGATAGGAATTATAGCACCGGCGGGCTTCAAAGTGCCGGACGGCAGGCGGTACCACCATTCCGTGGCAGCTTGGCCCAGTTTGCTACCGGCTGGCACACGTTTTCAGTGAATTTTGGGCTCCAGATTTAAATGCAACGTGCGGTTTGAGGCAGGGGAAAACATGCGTGGACGATAGGAATTATAGCACCGGCGGGCTTCAAAGTGCCGGACGGCAGGCGGTACCACCATTCCGTGGCAGCTTGGCCCAGTTTGCTACCGGCTGGCACACGTTTTCAGTGAATTTTGGGCTCCAGATTTAAATGCAACGTGCGGTTTGAGGCAGGGGAAAACATGCGTGGACGATAGGAATTATAGCACCGGCGGGCTTCAAAGTGCCGGACGGCAGGCGGTACCACCATTCCGTGGCAGCTTGGCCCAGTTTGCTACCGGCTGGCACACGTTTTCAGTGAATTTTGGGCTCCAGATTTAAATGCAACGTGCGGTTTGAGGCAGGGGAAAACATGCGTGGACGATAGGAATTATAGCACCGGCGGGCTTCAAAGTGCCGGACGGCAGGCGGTACCACCATTCCGTGGCAGCTTGGCCCAGTTTGCTACCGGCTGGCACACGTTTTCAGTGAATTTTGGGCTCCAGATTTAAATGCAACGTGCGGTTTGAGGCAGGGGAAAACATGCGTGGACGATAGGAATTATAGCACCGGCGGGCTTCAAAGTGCCGGACGGCAGGCGGTACCACCATTCCGTGGCAGCTTGGCCCAGTTTGCTACCGGCTGGCACACGTTTTCAGTGAATTTTGGGCTCCAGATTTAAATGCAACGTGCGGTTTGAGGCAGGGGAAAACATGCGTGGACGATAGGAATTATAGCACCGGCGGGCTTCAAAGTGCCGGACGGCAGGCGGTACCACCATTCCGTGGCAGCTTGGCCCAGTTTGCTACCGGCTGGCACACGTTTTCAGTGAATTTTGGGCTCCAGATTTAAATGCAACGTGCGGTTTGAGGCAGGGGAAAACATGCGTGGACGATAGGAATTATAGCACCGGCGGGCTTCAAAGTGCCGGACGGCAGGCGGTACCACCATTCCGTGGCAGCTTGGCCCAGTTTGCTACCGGCTGGCACACGTTTTCAGTGAATTTTGGGCTCCAGATTTAAATGCAACGTGCGGTTTGAGGCAGGGGAAAACATGCGTGGACGATAGGAATTATAGCACCGGCGGGCTTCAAAGTGCCGGACGGCAGGCGGTACCACCATTCCGTGGCAGCTTGGCCCAGTTTGCTACCGGCTGGCACACGTTTTCAGTGAATTTTGGGCTCCAGATTTAAATGCAACGTGCGGTTTGAGGCAGGGGAAAACATGCGTGGACGATAGGAATTATAGCACCGGCGGGCTTCAAAGTGCCGGACGGCAGGCGGTACCACCATTCCGTGGCAGCTTGGCCCAGTTTGCTACCGGCTGGCACACGTTTTCAGTGAATTTTGGGCTCCAGATTTAAATGCAACGTGCGGTTTGAGGCAGGGGAAAACATGCGTGGACGATAGGAATTATAGCACCGGCGGGCTTCAAAGTGCCGGACGGCAGGCGGTACCACCATTCCGTGGCAGCTTGGCCCAGTTTGCTACCGGCTGGCACACGTTTTCAGTGAATTTTGGGCTCCAGATTTAAATGCAACGTGCGGTTTGAGGCAGGGGAAAACATGCGTGGACGATAGGAATTATAGCACCGGCGGGCTTCAAAGTGCCGGACGGCAGGCGGTACCACCATTCCGTGGCAGCTTGGCCCAGTTTGCTACCGGCTGGCACACGTTTTCAGTGAATTTTGGGCTCCAGATTTAAATGCAACGTGCGGTTTGAGGCAGGGGAAAACATGCGTGGACGATAGGAATTATAGCACCGGCGGGCTTCAAAGTGCCGGACGGCAGGCGGTACCACCATTCCGTGGCAGCTTGGCCCAGTTTGCTACCGGCTGGCACACGTTTTCAGTGAATTTTGGGCTCCAGATTTAAATGCAACGTGCGGTTTGAGGCAGGGGAAAACATGCGTGGACGATAGGAATTATAGCACCGGCGGGCTTCAAAGTGCCGGACGGCAGGCGGTACCACCATTCCGTGGCAGCTTGGCCCAGTTTGCTACCGGCTGGCACACGTTTTCAGTGAATTTTGGGCTCCAGATTTAAATGCAACGTGCGGTTTGAGGCAGGGGAAAACATGCGTGGACGATAGGAATTATAGCACCGGCGGGCTTCAAAGTGCCGGACGGCAGGCGGTACCACCATTCCGTGGCAGCTTGGCCCAGTTTGCTACCGGCTGGCACACGTTTTCAGTGAATTTTGGGCTCCAGATTTAAATGCAACGTGCGGTTTGAGGCAGGGGAAAACATGCGTGGACGATAGGAATTATAGCACCGGCGGGCTTCAAAGTGCCGGACGGCAGGCGGTACCACCATTCCGTGGCAGCTTGGCCCAGTTTGCTACCGGCTGGCACACGTTTTCAGTGAATTTTGGGCTCCAGATTTAAATGCAACGTGCGGTTTGAGGCAGGGGAAAACATGCGTGGACGATAGGAATTATAGCACCGGCGGGCTTCAAAGTGCCGGACGGCAGGCGGTACCACCATTCCGTGGCAGCTTGGCCCAGTTTGCTACCGGCTGGCACACGTTTTCAGTGAATTTTGGGCTCCAGATTTAAATGCAACGTGCGGTTTGAGGCAGGGGAAAACATGCGTGGACGATAGGAATTATAGCACCGGCGGGCTTCAAAGTGCCGGACGGCAGGCGGTACCACCATTCCGTGGCAGCTTGGCCCAGTTTGCTACCGGCTGGCACACGTTTTCAGTGAATTTTGGGCTCCAGATTTAAATGCAACGTGCGGTTTGAGGCAGGGGAAAACATGCGTGGACGATAGGAATTATAGCACCGGCGGGCTTCAAAGTGCCGGACGGCAGGCGGTACCACCATTCCGTGGCAGCTTGGCCCAGTTTGCTACCGGCTGGCACACGTTTTCAGTGAATTTTGGGCTCCAGATTTAAATGCAACGTGCGGTTTGAGGCAGGGGAAAACATGCGTGGACGATAGGAATTATAGCACCGGCGGGCTTCAAAGTGCCGGACGGCAGGCGGTACCACCATTCCGTGGCAGCTTGGCCCAGTTTGCTACCGGCTGGCACACGTTTTCAGTGAATTTTGGGCTCCAGATTTAAATGCAACGTGCGGTTTGAGGCAGGGGAAAACATGCGTGGACGATAGGAATTATAGCACCGGCGGGCTTCAAAGTGCCGGACGGCAGGCGGTACCACCATTCCGTGGCAGCTTGGCCCAGTTTGCTACCGGCTGGCACACGTTTTCAGTGAATTTTGGGCTCCAGATTTAAATGCAACGTGCGGTTTGAGGCAGGGGAAAACATGCGTGGACGATAGGAATTATAGCACCGGCGGGCTTCAAAGTGCCGGACGGCAGGCGGTACCACCATTCCGTGGCAGCTTGGCCCAGTTTGCTACCGGCTGGCACACGTTTTCAGTGAATTTTGGGCTCCAGATTTAAATGCAACGTGCGGTTTGAGGCAGGGGAAAACATGCGTGGACGATAGGAATTATAGCACCGGCGGGCTTCAAAGTGCCGGACGGCAGGCGGTACCACCATTCCGTGGCAGCTTGGCCCAGTTTGCTACCGGCTGGCACACGTTTTCAGTGAATTTTGGGCTCCAGATTTAAATGCAACGTGCGGTTTGAGGCAGGGGAAAACATGCGTGGACGATAGGAATTATAGCACCGGCGGGCTTCAAAGTGCCGGACGGCAGGCGGTACCACCATTCCGTGGCAGCTTGGCCCAGTTTGCTACCGGCTGGCACACGTTTTCAGTGAATTTTGGGCTCCAGATTTAAATGCAACGTGCGGTTTGAGGCAGGGGAAAACATGCGTGGACGATAGGAATTATAGCACCGGCGGGCTTCAAAGTGCCGGACGGCAGGCGGTACCGCGACCGCAGCGCGTTGGGGGGCTGCCGCCCCCCAAACCCCCCGCGTGGGGGGCTCCGCCCCCCACACCCCCCGCCCCCCCCCTCGGTGGCTGCCACGCCTGCCCTGATTGTTCATGGACGACCCACGACCCCCTTCGCCCAACGGCTCCCCCGCTCCCCGGTTGGCGCCTCGGCGGTCCTCTCGGCTTGCGGCCCTTCTTGCGGAGGTGGGCGACCCGGCTGCGGGGGGCTCGGGCGCCCCGGTCTCCCCCTCCTTGGTCTGCGAGGTCTGCCGGAGCGGGCACCGCGGGCACCACATGTTAGTTTGTGATGCTTGCAATTCCGGGTGGCACTTGCAGTGTCTTACTCCCCGGCTCTACCGGGTCCCGCCGGGCTCCTGGACGTGCCCGCGCTGTCCCCCCGGCGGGCCCCCGGGCTGCCCTCCCCGCTGGGTGCTCCGGCCCCCTGCCCCGTGTGCCCCCCTGCCGAGGCCCTCGGGGCGGGCCGTGGCCTGCCCGATGGGGCCGCCGTTGCTCGGGCCCTGGCGCCCTCGGCCCCGGGGCCCCACCCGTCGCCTGGCCCCGCCGACGGGGGCGCGGCGCTGTCGCCTGGGCTGGGCCCGGCCGACCCCCGGCGGGCCTGGCGACCCCGGCGCCCGCCCCCGGCCCCTCGCTCCCCGACGCTCTGGCCTCCCTTCCCCCGGCCGCGGTTGGCCACCCAGCCGCCACCCCCGTCCTTGCCGCGTGGGACGGCGGCCCCCGGGCCCACGCGTTCACCTCGTGGCCGCCCTCGCACATTGTCGGCGTGGTGGGCCGCGCCACCTTTTCTTGGGCGTACTGCCCTTTGTTGCTGGACGCGGTCGGGCTCCAGGCCGCCTTCCCCTCGCTCCCTAGGCCCCCGGCCTTCCTGGCCCTAGTTGCGCAGGTGCGGGCGACATTTCTTTCCGCCGCCCCCCGGTGACGGCCTCGACTCTTTGGGGGTATGTCTTGGAAGGATATCACGCCGGCTGCCGGCTGCCGTGGCATCTCCCGGCCGCCCGGCAGGAAGAGCTGCTTTCCCTGGACGAGCGGGTGGGTCAGGAGGTGGTCGAGTTCGTCACGGCGGTGGCTCGAGACGCACAGGTCTCGGTGCGGGCGGCCTACCTCGCGGGCGGCGCCGACCTGGGCCTCATGTCCCCGCGGCAGCTTCGCCTCTTCTTGGACGCCCAGGCCCCGCCTCCCGGCCCGGTTGCCAGTGGGGGCTTTCTCATCACCTCCCTCAGCCTGGCGCAGGCCGCCATGCTGCGTGTGGAGTTCGGGGCCCCCATCGCGGTTCAGGGCGGCCAGGCCATCTTGGTGGACTCGGCCGGGCGCGCCCAGCCCCTAACCGCGGGGACGCCTGTTTCTGCCTTCCTCCACGACATCCTGGAGTTGGCAGGCATCCCGCACGAATGGCACCCCGCGGCTGACCAACCGGTCGGCATCCTCTCGCGCGCCCAGATTGCTGCTCTCCCGGGTTGCTGGGAGGCCGGCTGGGACCCGCCCCCCCTCATGTCCGGTCCCTTCTGGAGGGGGACGACCCCGAGTCGGGCTCCTGTGCCATCTGCCTTGAGCCCTTCCGGCCGGGGGATGGCTTGTGTCGCCTGCCCGCGTGCGGCCACACATTCCATCAAGCGTGCATCGCGCGCAGCTTGCTCCACTCCGTGCCGCGCTGCCCGTTGTGCCGGGCTGTTGTGCCGCCCCCTGGGACTGCGCTTCCTCTCGGCCCGCCCCCGGTCTCGCTGGGTCCCCTGCCGGGTCCCCACCGGGCCCCGGGGCCAGCTGCCTCCCCGACCCCTCGGCCGCCGCCCCCGGCCTCGTTGCCGGGGCCTGGGGTGGTCGCGGGCGCGCTGGCGAGTCCCCCTGGGAGGGGCGCCGGCGTTCTCGATCCCCCTCCGCTGGGGGTCTCCCCGGTGGGCACTGCCTCCTCCGTGGCCCCGGCGGGCATGCCGGGCGCTGGTCGGGTCGTGGTGCGCGCGCCTGCCGGCCCGGCTGGGGAGACGCCGCAGGCCCCACGTCCTGCCTTTGCTGGCGCCGCTCCCCGCCACTCAGCGCCCGCCGACGGCCTTCACCGGTGTGCCGTGCTGCTTCCCACGGGGTCCCCGTGTGCTGGTGTGTTCCACAACCGTAACCTCCTCTGCCAGCACCTTCGCGCTGTGCACCCCGATCTCGGCGCGGCGGATCTGCAGGCCATGAGCTGTTACCGGTGCCCGGAAGCTCACTGCCAGCGGGTGTACTCCATTCACGGGCGCGCTCAGCACGCGCGCGCCTGTGTTGCTCAACGGCCCCTCAACCGGCCAGCAGTCCCGGCCCCCTCCCCCCTCCCGCCTCGGCTCCCACCGGCTCCCAGCCCCCGCCGCCCGACTACTCGGCCAGTTGGCGTTGGCTTGACACGGTTCCCTGGGATGCATGCGCCATCAACCCGACGTCTACCCTGACCGACCTCCCCCACCGCGCGCGTAGCCTTTTCGCGCAATGTGCAATCGTTTCTCTCCGGCGCATGCACGCCGCTCCGGACGACCCGCTGGGCTTTAAACTGCACATGGTGACCCCCCGCCTGCTCCTCACCCCTCTCGGGCGTGGTGTGCGCGGCCTCCAGGGTGCGGTTATTGCCCGTTGCCGACGCTTTCTGCAGGGGGACTGGGAGGGGCTGTTTGGCGTGCCGCCCCCGCGCACGGCCCGGCTGTCGGGGGAGGTCAACTTCGAGCGGGTGGCCGCCGACGTCATCCGCCTCGTCCGCGAGGGGCAGCTCAGCCGGGCCATGACCCGCTTGGAAATGGCCAAGCTGGCCCCCGCCAATGCGGCTACCCTGGCGGCCTTGGAGGCTCTTCACCCTGCGGAGCCCGGATTCCAGCTGCCCGTGCCGGACCCCCTGCCGGCCCCCCTCCGGCTGGACCGCGACTGCTTCCTGGAGGTGATGCGTGCGGTCCCGCGGGCTTCCTCTACCGGGCCGTCGGGCTGGCGCTACGAGCACTTGGAGGTCCTGGTGGGGCATGGGGGCGAGGACATTCTCTTTGACACCCTCATTGACCTGGCGGCTGGTCGCGTTCCTCCCGCTGCGCGCGAGTGGTTAGCGGGCGCTCGCCTCCTCGCTCTGCTCAAGGGTGTCTTGCCCCCCCCGAGGGCAAGGTGCGCCCGATCGCCTGCGGTGAGGTGCTCCGCAAGCTCGTGGGCAAAGTGATCTGCCGCCAAAAGGCGCCCGAGCTCCGTGCCTTTTTCTGCCCGCCCCTCGCAGCGGGTGAGACCTCGGTGGCGGCCCAGCTGGGGGTGACGACTCCAGGCGGGGCGGATATCCTCATCCATTCGGTGCAGGCCTACCTCGAGGCCCACCCCACCCACGCTGTCGTCAAGGTCGACTGCCACAACGCGTTCAACAGTCTGTCCCGCGCCAGCATGTTTGCGGCCGTCATGGAGTCCTTCGAGGACTTGTACGCTTGGACAGCCGTGTGCTACGGCCAGCCCGGCCAACTGGTTCACATCATGGAGGACGGCACTCGCGGCGGCCTGCTGTCGCGGTCGGGCACCCAGCAAGGGGACCCCCTGGGACCCCTGTACTTTGCCGCCCCCCTCCAGGGTTGCCTCCAAGCGGTCCATGCTGCCCACCCGGCGGTCGCTATTCAGGCCTACTTGGATGATATCTACCTTCTGGGCCCTGTGCCGGACACCACCGCGGCTCTGCTGGCACTGCAGACCGCGGTGGCCGACATCAACCTCCAGTTGACCCTGGCCAAGTGCGCGGTGTACTCGCCCCAAGGTGATTGCTCCGGCTTTCCGCCCCAGCTCTTGGGCCGGGACGAGCGCCTCCATGGGTTGGATGTCCTCGGCGTTCCGGTTGGCGACCCCGCGTTTGTCATCGATGCTCTGCGGGCCGCCCTCGAGGCACGCACTGAGGTACTGCCCTTGATTGCGCGCCTTCATGATTCGCAGACCAAGGGTCTGCTTCTGTGGTTTTGCGCTCACCCTCGCGTCGTTCACTGGCTCCGGGGCGCTCTTCCGGCTCAGGTCCGGCTGGCCGCCGAGGGCCACGACGAACGCATCCAGTCGGCCTTGGCGCAGCTGGTCCCGGGCCCCGACCTCCCGCCACATGCTATTCGCATTGCCTCCCTGCCTGCACGGATGGGTGGCTGCGGTCTGACTCGTGCCGCCCGGCTGGCCCCAGCAGCATTTTTGGGCTCCGTCGCTCAGTCGTGGGCGGAAAGCTGCCGGCTCCTGCCCCTTTTGGCAACGGCAGCGCCTGACCTCCTGGACCCCAGCAGCCCTTTGCCCTTCGTCACCGCCATCCAGGAGGCCTATGCTGAGATCCAGCAGGCCTGTTCTCCCGTCCGTGCCGCTCAGGCGGTACAGCGCCACCTCCCTCGCGGCACTCCCTCGGTCGCCTCCGTTCAATCTCCCGCCGCATTCCCTGCTCGCGTCATCGATAAACACCAGAAAACCTACGCGGGTATTCTGCACACGGCTGATTGGATTGCTCTTTTCGCGGACCTCAACGCCCAGGGACGTGCGTGGCTGTTCTCGCTTTCCTTGCGGAGTGTGGGCTCGGCGTACCTTCGTGCTCTTCCCATGGCCCCCCCATTCGCCTTGGCTCCCAGCCACTACTCGGTGGCGCTCCGGCACCAGCTATTTGCCCCGCAGCCTCTTGTTCCGGCCGGGCGGCCTTGTGGTAGCTGTGGGCAGCCGCTGGATCCCACGGGGACTCACTACCTTGCCTGCATGGGGGGCCAACAGAATCAGAATTGGTATTTGTATTTGCACACTGTCCTCCTGACGGTGGTGCTCGCCATGATTCGGTCGGTTTTCCCCCACGCGAACATCCGGTCCGAGGATGCGGATGGCGCTGCCTTCTATTCCCCCAACCACCGGCCTGACATCGTGGTGCTGGACTTTGAGGGGGGTGGCCGGCATCTGCTTATTGACGTTTCGGTGGCGCGGCCCTTGGCTCTTAGCCACGTGGCTGGGGCCTCCCTCACGGCAGGTTACACGGCGGACCGGGCGGAGCGGGCCAAGCTCCTGGCCTACGGCGACGTCGGGCACCATCGTGTGGTGCCCTTTGTCCTGGAGGAGTTTGGGGCCATGGGGCCCCTGACCTCCGCCTTCTTCAAGGAGTGTTGCCGGCTCCGGGAGGACCGGCTGGACCTGGAGGGCCAGCGGGCCCCATGGTCGGCGCGGACCTGGACGTCATATTGGCGTCAGCGCTTGTCGGTGGCGCTGACTCGGGCCATGGCTGACATCATGCTCCGCCGTACGCGGGCTGATTTTGCGGTGCAGCAGGGCTATTAGGTTCCTCCCGTTAGGCGTTTCCATTGGTCTTATCGTAGTATAGAGCTTTGACATGGCTCTGTATATAGGTTTATAGCTGGGCGTTTGCTTTGGTTTGAGTGATTTCACTCTGCTGTAAGTAATTATATTTTTAATATATGTGGCTTTATATTGGTTATGTTTACTTGGGTGCCTTCACTTTGATGCAAGTAATTATATATTTTAATATATATATGTGGCTGTGCATGCACGCAAATACTACAGTAGTATACAATTAATGCATGTAGTATGTTTGCATGGTGCGATGCTATGTGAATATACTGAGCTGCATGTGACTACAGGTGTGTGACTCGTGGTGTGCATTAATTAATTAATTAACTGAATTAATTAATTAATATTAATTAATCTCGTGTCCCCGTTGGGGAACCACGGAGGCTAAACAGGTGGGGATGTGATAAGTAACTCACATATTCTCACCTTCCATACAACAACCTTGTTTTCCAGCAGGCTGAAGAGCATGACAGGCGTCTATGAGCTCGCCAGCTCCTTGCAACGGTGATGCCGCTCCCAGGCAGCTAGGGTCCTTGACTACGCAATATAGAATGTCTACCGTGTGAAAACCTCCATACAGGAAGCGTAGCAAAGCCAGATAACTGCCCGATCAATTCTGGGTAGCTTTAGGAAGCATGGCATACGCAGCGTAAGGAAAACCATTGAAAGCTGCGGAAAATCTGATAGCACAACTGCAACAAGTGGAGAACAAAATAGCAAGAAAAACCCAGAAACGGCGCAAAAAGTTTCATGCCAGGTTCATTAAGAGCGCAAACAGACTGGGCGGTGACATGCGGCAAATCAACGTACCACGGCCGGCATTATTTCCTACCCAGGCGCGCAAGAAAAGCCAGCCAGCCATGGATGGATTAACCGCGGATCGCGCAGGCCTGAACGAAATCATTTTAGAAATGACAGGAAATGGCCGCAGATCGAAGATGCTTAGGTTATTTTCATGGTGTCCGTTACTAAACGGCTCTTGCTGCATCAAAATAACCCACGAATGTCGAGTTCTACCGTCGCAGGCACACATGCTAGATTATTCATCGCGGCCAAATTGACGTTGGATGAGACCCCCGTGCAAATCTGTACCAACAAAGGCAGCGAATTTGCAAATAGTGCAGATCTTGCTATGAAACATCATAATAGAACATCACTTTTAACCATCGGCTTAATTTTTTCGCCTGTCGCCCGCCGGATTAGCCATATTTTAACGGAACGCACGTCGCCATGGCCACCTCCGCACGGTGCGCGCACTGTGCACCACAATGTCAAAATAAGATCGCGTCGAATTGTGAAAGTTCAGACGGGTCAGTACTTATAGTAGAGATACGAAATCTGTGGCTTCAAATCGTTGCCCTGTCGTTCTGGCATCCTAGCCGCGCAAAACGTAAAAAAAACGCGGAAAACACGGCATCATACGGTATAATACGGTATTATACGTCATTATACGCTAAAACGTATTATAACGTATGAATCATACGCTCAAAGCCAGCGTATTACGTATTATACCGTATTATACCGTATTATACGGCGTATGATCTCACTCTGGACCTGGGCTGCCTCATAGGCCGTCTCAGGGTAGGACCAGGAAGCAGGTGGGTAAAAGGGAACTGCACTAGGGCGCCCAGAAGGGCCGACAGGGGCAGAGGCACGACCCGTGTTAAACGCAGGCATGGAAGGCACAGGGTGGGAAGGAGGCCTAGCAACATTGTTGGTTAGTGAGGACCTGTTGGGGGTTGAGCCAAGGTTGCAGGAGGGACAGGGGCCTGGTTCAAGGTAAAGGAAGGGTCATCACTAAATCTGACTTGCATACGTTGTTCATAGGTAGGAGGGGTAAGTGAGGGACGACGGCGACCACCAGCAACAGGAGAAGGAGGTGAGGTACGAAGATTACCTTGAGGAGTGAGATGGTGTACCGTTTCCAAGGAGTCCCGTCGGTTACCGCGAGTGTTGTTATTGTTATTATTATTATTATTATTATTAGTATTATTCATAGTAGGAGTATTGGTAGGTATAGGCGACATGTTACCACCCACTGGATCCATTTTTAATTAAATAAATGATTAGAAATCTAACTGAAAGCAACAAGGATAAAGGACAAGGCCTAATTTAAGGCAAGGAAAGAAAAGAAAAAGCTTTTAATGGCTTAAACGAAGGAAACAATTTAACTCAATCCTTTTTAACAACAGTAATGGATAGGGAACCGAATTCTAAGGTGAGAGGAGTATCTAAGCTAGATGAGGATGCAGCCCGTTTAGGGGGAGAAGAAGGAGGGGTAGCAAAGACTAGAGCTTCTACTGGAGGACGACCATGAGGAATAGGGCGTACATGCAGACCTAAATCTGTTTGGCTATGATCTATAATAAGGAACTGCTGAGCTTCTTCGAAGGACATAAATTTCTTATACCTAATTACGTTGTATGCACGATTCTGAACGATCTTCCTAGCGTCGGACCACGAAAGGAAAATGGAGGACCATTGAGGCGTAATCACTACGTAATATTTAGCTAGACTATTATCACTAGAAGAATGGGAAGGAGCAGTAAAAGATCGCCGCTGGCTCATGGTAACGCACCTTGTTCTTGAGTAGTCGCGATAGGAGTGGAAGGGGTAGGAGTCGACTTAGCTGGGTTATCTGGATCACCGAAATGACGAGGGCGACAACGGTCCAGCGCTCGTAGTCCTAAAGTCAGCGACCCAGTGAATTTCTGCGAGTGCGGCCGTCTAATTAGCAGCAACACGAAGGAAAAGGTGTAGGTACTGCGACGCTAATCGTCTCCGGACAGTAATACTTCCCTATCTATGACAGGAAACAACCGTAAGCAGGAAAACAAGGCGAAGGACAGGCTAACTACGAAAGGGTTTATCCGCTGCGAGCAGGTCTAGCATCTAGGTAGAGCGTGTCCCGAAACGGGCAGCACTACTCTCCCAGCTTGAAGGCGACCCGCCCATTACCTATCAAGGACGTGTCGGCTTCGTATTCCTGGACGCGGAAGGGGTCTTGAAAAGGCGTATGTGGCAAGGGATCGTCGTCTTGTTCTCTACCTACTGAAGTTCCTCCGGAACCATTGTTACGCCGCGGATATCTACCTCCGCCTCTACCTCTAATGGGCCTGATACTACCTAAACTGGTCAGGCCTCCTCTACTCAAACCTCTGGCGAAAGACGAACGTGACGGAGCTGATCTCAATGCATTAACGTATGTGTTACTATAATACGCCATACAACCATTTACCAAAACCCGTTTACTCCAGGAAAAGAGGAAGGAAACACAACTACACTGCCGTGACCCAAGCCTATATGTGTTAATTCATTTAACACACGCCGAGTGACCACACACGGAGTGGAACGTGCATAAATGGTCACCAACGGTCCAACAGGCTCGGGCCGACCTGGCCCTCGCCTGCCGAGACACAGAAACACAGGCAGGTGCACAGATGCACGCCGGTCCACTACATTCTACCGAAGGATAAGGACCACTAATAAAGTACGCGGCGCGGCGCCCAAAGGCACCCAATATACCACAGTACTGTTACGAGGACAATCATGTCCCAGCTAGAACTGCACGTAAACCTAAGAGCAGCCGAGGCCAAGGACCTAATTTACGTCCGTAACTACAACGAATTGTTACGCGACGTAACACCTAGGAGGCCTGCTCAGTAATAACACCCCCGGTACAGTATTCACTACCTGTACAGCGCCCAGTTCCTATACAGTAGGTCTGCCATACAGGCACAGTGACCACAGAGTACAGTCACCACAGTGATTATTGCATCTGCACCTAGAAGTCCAGGACTAGGCCTGCGGTACCACCAGACCACAGGTTAAGGTTCCTATTTCCTACGTACGACGTATTAACCCAATACCGTCGTAGGTTCAGCACCTAATTCCTGTCAGCCCAGGAATTACTGTCGACCCCATATGTCGTCGGCAAATATTCACGTCCGACTTAGAAGAACAGCCGGCTCGCGCTCGCGCGCGACCGGGAAGTCGGAACGCCATAACTTTCTTGATACTTGTCGGAATGAACTCGTTCCGGTGCCGCTGGAATCGCAGAGATATGCCGAATCAGGATCACGCCAATGCGCTTGGCGTTAACTGTTAATGCCCCCAACGGGAGCACGAGTCCAATTAATTAATTAATTAATCATCTATGTATATGGACCCCAATATAGCGCATACCTACCCCTGTAGTACTCCTACACACACAGATCTCGAATGATTTATCTAGTACCAAATCCGAAAGGCTTGCATCACTCCCCGGAAAGGAGAACTTTTGCGGATGACTGTAGGTGTCAGTTGGCGATGCCTTAGGATCAGGAGACGTCCGTCCTATAGTCAGCAAAAAGTTGGTGCGAGAGGTCCCCAGTTCGATTCCGGCCTGGATTCATTTGCAGATCGCGTTTTCCGCGGACCGGCACAGAACGCAAATGGTTTTCACCTTTGCGGCGTGCCAAATCAGAACATACCTAGGATTAGTTCGGTTTTGCGGCTTTGTCCCCCCCCCATCCATCCACGGGAATATGTGCTACATGATCTCCCAACGGAGTCATGTTATAGTCGGTTTAATTTAATTTAATTGTAATAGCGCATACCGAATACTAATAATATTCTGACCTGGCCTGCACCCCAAGGGCATTCCCAAAAGGGTAGGGAAACATGTCACGAACTACATCTAGTGAGATGTTGCTGGATGACCTACTGGTCCCAGCCCAGTTTGAATACCGCATTAATTAATTAATTAATTAATTAATTAAACTCGTGCTCCCGTTGGGGAGTCACGGAGCACCGAAGTGCTTTTAATCCCTGTGTGTGCACTACAGGAGAAAGGGCAGAGACCCCCAGTCTCCTTCATGCCGAAGGCATGCCACAGCTGCAATCGGGCGCGGCTAGCTAAAAGGACAGGCTAACGATCCGGCAAACTGTGGGTGCAATAAGACCCATGTGAGCATATCATAGCAAGGAGCGTGGGCAGGTAATCTGAACATAGCCAGGGCGTAGCATGGCTGTACTAGGACTAGGCTAAGGCTATGGCTGGTTGTGTACCGTGCGTTGGCGGCACGTGACTAGGTGTGTTGGCACAGCTAGGCAACATTCTAGGCATGGCTGCCTTAGCGGCAGTGACGCCAATGGTTACAAGCTAGGGCTATTGCTATTCTAGCCCGCTGGGGGCGTCCACATCTTGTGGTTGATCATCAGGTCCCCGCCCCAGTTATGGACACACTAAGCTTGGAATGCTTGGGCACTGCCAAATGGCGTGTGTGTGTGAACGACGAGACACCTTGGCATTAGGATAATGTGGCACATATACTGCTGGCCAGCCGTCAACGATGGCTGGCCAGACTTTGCGTAAGTTAAACTAACTTACTGATCCTGGACGGACTAGCCTATCAGTTACAACCTGATCTAGTCAGTCCTAACATGACAACTACAGTCCCGGTACTGAGGTACCGGCTCATCACATACTGAGTACAGCCACGTGTCCATGCCACGACTGCTCTAGTCCAGCACCGTCCCAGTACCCAATTGGGCGCCGGCGGTGCTGGCACGTGTCCACTTAGGCTACAGGCGGGAGACTTAGACTAACTCCCACTTTAAGTTTTCTTTGGGTTTCAACAGAAACACACATAGCCATCAAATGGACGCAGCCATTCCCAATGCCTTAAAAAAACTGTCAGATAACCTACTAGGACCCAAAGGTCACCTCACACATGTACAAGAGATGCATTAAAAAGGCCCCATGTCTCAAGCATGGTTTCTTAACTGAGTGAGATGGGTGCTCCAGGCCCCAGCATGTCATGGTCATCCAAACAAGTGTCTCACAAAATTTTATTCAATAAATAACACATTCATCATGTCCCAACTTTCTAGACCAGTGCTTCTCACTGTCAGAAAACTACCCAGCTGCCACTGCAGCCTTTCAGCTGCAGTATTAGGCAGGGGGTCATGGGCTAACATGTACAATGTGCCAGTCACTTCAGACTGTAACCAGGGTTCATCAACCCATACAAGACCTGGTATTGTGGTCCTGCTGCTTGTGGCACCTTGGTCAGTGCATCTGCAGCATTGTCTTTGTCCCTGACGTGGGCTTTAGACTCCAGGTACTTGCATTCCTGTTTTAGCACAATCCAATCCAGGTCCGAGTGTACAGCCAAAGGATTGGCAAGGAAAGAGATGATAGATTGAGAGTCAGTCAGCAAATGTGCTTTCACTCCTGCAGAGCTACCAGCCTGGTGTTGAAGCCAGACCAGCAAGTGATTGAGATACCTTGCATGCAAGACAGAAGATACCACAGCCCTGCATTCAGCTACATTGCTACTCACAGCTTTCCTCTTGTGCAATCTACTGAACCAGGAGACTAGTGACTTCTTCCCACCTTGGTTATGCAGGAAAAACAATCCAGCCTCTCTGGCTTGAACCTTGGTAACTACCCTGGACTCCATTGAACTATCCATCATGCACGTGATGTGAATGGGAGTAAACAGGTCCAGTGAGTGAAGCATCAAAGGTGGACCATCATGCAACAACTGCTTGATTGCCCGTGCTCCTACCTCCTGTAGTACCTCATCATCTACCCTGCTCACAAAAGCCAGGTGGGGTGCACATGTAGCACATAGCCAACCAAGCTTGCCTCTAATGGTAGGGCACATGTCAGGGGTGATGTGAACAGGCAGGACATCCAGACAAGACTTAATGTATTCAGCAGAGGCCTGCATGGAACAAACCCAGCTGCCCTGCTGCTGCAGCAACTCAAGCATCATGCCACAGAACTTGACTGGCTCCTTGCCCAGCTCTAGCTGCTTGCCAATCTCAAAACTGGCAGACACCTGAGCTATGAAAGCATCCACTGCAGCTCTAGGACCTGAGATTAACTGATCATCCCCATGCCAGACAAACATCATCATTCCATCAGGGTGTGGGATGACAAACAGGCAAGGGTCAATGTCATCATAGGTGGCCCCTAGCTTCATGAATACCTCCTGTGCAGACAGCCTAAAAATTTTTGGAGCTGACTGCAACCCTTCAACCCCCAGGTTTGGCCTCAACAAGGGTTGAACAATATCCCTGTGCCACACCTTAGGAGTATTCACCACGTATACCTGACCTCTCCAGACCTGCTGTGCTATGGCAGGGTCCCCCTTTAGAAAGGCTCTTTTGATATCTGTGGCTTTACACACATAATCCTTCCCTGTATTAAGCTGATGCAAAAACAAGGAAAGCAACACCTTGAGAGACGTTTGCTGAATACCAGGAGTATAAAGCTCAGCCTCTGTCAGCTCTGTAGAGCCCCTGAACTCAGTAACACATGGCCTAGCATGGAAAATGGGTGGTCCCCCATCAGCCTGAGGTTTATGCTTGCACACAAACTTTAACCTTAGCTTCTTGGCTCCAGCTGGCATAGCATCAAGAGGAGTCACAGGTGGTGTGTGTGTGGGACTACGTGCATCTGGAACAACCCACTCCTCCCTGGCTTTGGTAAAAGCCTCCAGCCACTTAAGAAACCCAATCTGCGTCTGGCAGTCCCGTACAATATCATCATAGGACAGGGGAGACATGGATGCAACATCCCATCTACCAAGCCCAAACGCTGAAGGGTGTAGCTTTTGAGAGTGTATGAGGTCCTCCACACACGGTTCCTGACCTGGGAGGTACTTGGGCTTAACTGCATTGATGGCAGCATCCAACCCAGTGCTAATCTGGCTCAAAGGGATTTTAAAATGATCTAGAGGCACCTGTCCTACCCCTGCCACACTCAACCTCCCAGCTGAGATGACAACACCAGGGTAAGATACAAAAGGTTCCCCTAACAGGGCATTCCCTGAGTAGCCCTCAACCACCTGAAATGGAGTGGGCATACCCAAGATTTGAATGCTCACCTGACCTTTGACCTGCATTTTGGTTTTGCCTGAAAAATCTGACACTCTAGCCCATGGTGAGGCCTTCATTTTCAGACCAGATACAGCTTCTGCACTGATGATACTCACCTGTGCTTGGGTGTCTACAGCCAAAATACTAGGATCTTGACCTGCATCCCCTACAGCATTGACCTGTGCTGTACCTGTTGCCACAACTGCTTTAGTGTTGTGTGCCTTGTGCAAGGCCTTAAGAATCTCAGCAAATGACTTCCTGGGAACGACAGGATCTGCTCTATTTTGTGACTCCTCCAGGTGTGAGGGAGGTGCTACCTGCTGCTCACCCTGTGCACCGTCCTCCTGCCCAGGTGGACTATTGGGTTGTAGTGGGGCTGCACTACTGAGGAACACAGGAGCTTCTACTGTGGTACTAGTGCTTGCATCAATGACGTCCTTAGCCAATTCATTGGGTGAGATCAATCCACCAGACTCCTGCTCTGAATCCATGTCCAAGAATTCTACCCCTGACACGTCTGCCAGTGGTGGGTAATAAAGCTTGAGTCTATGCTTGCTGACCACACGCTCTCTGTCATGTTGTATAGTGACTGCAGTCCCTTCTTCATGAATTTTGGTGACTACAGCTGGACCGTGCCATCTGGCAGAGTGTGCTCTTCCTCTGTCACCCTCTCTGAAAAACAACACATGGTCCCCCACTTCAAACACAGGCCTGGCATTATTTTTGTCTTTCTTTGCCAGCAACTTGGCTAAGTGCTGCCTTTGTGTGTTGTAGTGAGTGTGTACCTCTGAAGCATAGCTGCCTGACTGAAGGCCAGTTGGGGTGATTTCCCCAAAAGGTGAGGACATTATTGGTTTGGCGTTTAGCTGGGTAGTCACCCCTGCTGCCCAAGATGCCCTGTCAGCATAGCTACCAGAGTCAGCCAACCTGGATGGCATTTTTCTTATCACATCCCTGATGGCTCTCATGGTACGTTCTACCAACCCCTGACGTTCATGATCTTGAGCCCCAGACACTTCTATCTTGGGCAGGTCATTCCTGTCCTGGATGCAGAGAAACTGCTGATCCAGCATTACTTTTTCAATGGGGTGAAAACGTGCCAAGGCTATCTGTAAAGCTCTGTGCAGCTGCTCTTTATCCATCCCAGGCAGGGGCTCCACTACCACAAACCTTGACCAGGCATCCTTTATGACTAGGTAGTATACCGTGTCCTTCACCACGTGTATAACATCCCCAACCAGTTTGCCTCTAGCCAGTGGTGGTGTGGCCACATGCCATTTTCTGGGCTTAGGAGCATATAGCTGACATTGCTCACAGTGCTTACGTACGTGCCTGCACATCTGTTCCAGATCATGGCCTTGTATTTTATTGGCTAGCCTTTCAGCCACAGCCTCATGGCCCATAACCTTGTGCAGTTGCTCTGCTAGAGCACCATACGTGATTACCTTTTCTGCTGCTGCACTAAGGGAAGCTATGGTGGGGTCACGCATCATGTGTGACAGTGTCATGTCATATGCCACTTCCCAATCCACATCATCACACTCAGGCAACACTTGGCAGACAGAAGGTAACAGGAAACCATTTGTGAAAAATGGTGAGGGTAGCTTACAGGTGTCACCCTGGTCTGCCGCCCCCGCGCGGTTGTAGCGCCCTGGCGTGTCTTGTTGTGCCTGGGTGCCGTGCAGCGCGCTCCTGCTGCAATGGGGTGACGTGTTTTCCAGCATCCAGGACAAACATCAACGTCAGAACCATAGTCGGGTTTGCCTTCCAGCAGTCATCTTTTAGGTGCCCCTTACAAAGGCACCTAGTGCAATGCTTGGTGGGGTCATGAGGCAACCTCTTGTCCCCCCCTGCTGGCTTAGCACCCCCTGGCTTGCTAGCTCCCCCACTTTGTTTTCTGTTTTTATTGTTATTGTTCTTTCCCCCCCCTTGTTTCCACCTCCCCCACTTTTGTTGTTTTTGTTTTTATCCCCCCCATTACCGCCTTTACCTGGGCTACCAGCGACTGCATCTGCTTCTTGGAGAGCCCCGTACCTGAGGCTTCCTCCCCCTTTACCTGCTTCACCTTTCCTCCTTGGCTGCAGCAGCAAACGGCTCTAGGCATTGCTGCACATAGGCCATTGCCTTCCTGAAGTCCTCCCACTTATCCTTCAGACCTGCCAGGATTACTGACAGGGTGGTGGGTCCAGTTCTGCCTTTTGTAGCCATAGGTGTACTAGGTACTTGGCATTGAGCTTCTTCAGCTCCTCATCCCCTCTATGTACATGACATATTTTTTGTTGTCACTCACATAGTCACGCTTATTGACCTTATAGGCCTCTATCCACTGGAAGCCCTTAAGCACTTCTAAGTGCTCCCCCGTGGTAACAAGTGCCCTAAGATCAACCATGAACTGCGCCCACAACACATTTTCT
This sequence comes from Mesostigma viride, assembly GCA_009746045.1. NCBI lineage: Eukaryota > Viridiplantae > Streptophyta > Mesostigmatophyceae > Mesostigmatales > Mesostigmataceae > Mesostigma > Mesostigma viride. The sequence goes on along the minus strand of RPFO01001502.1, from coordinate 3,526 downwards.
GCCACGTCTACCCCGCTGCTGGCACGCTTTTGGTACAATTGTACCAACTGCTGGATAGGCTTGGCAGATTGATGGATGGGTGTGGACGCACGTAGAGAGGCAAACCAATCACGGACATTGTCGCTAGCATATGCATGTGACAACTTAAACAACCACTCCCTAGCTTCGTCCTGGGTGTGGCCCTCTGGCAAACCCGGAAACACTAGCTTGTCCTCTTTCTTTTTTGGATCAAACCTGGGCCTGTTCAAGGCCATATTGGAGGTTGTGGTCGTTCCTGCTGGTTGTGGCTGCTGCTGCTGCTGCTGTTGTTGTTGCTGCTGCTGCTGCTGCCGCTCCCCGCCCTCGTGCCGTGTTGGTGCAGACTCCTGGGTGCCGTGTCCACCCCGCCCTGGTTGCCCCCCCTCTCCCCGTCATCCTCCCCCTCGTCCCTCTCGTCCCTCCTGCGTTTTTGCTGTGGCTGGCACGCCTCCTCCGGTGCCCTTCGTTTTGTTGGCTTCAGCGAGGCCACCAGCCTCGCCACCGTGTCTGCTAGGCGGCCATGCTCGCCCGGGGTGAGCTCCCGCCCCTCGTCCAGCATCTGCTGGGCCAGTTGGAGTTGCCTCCGGATGTCCTCCCGGTGCGACAAGGTCGCTGGACCGGGTTCGCCCCGGTGCGTCACCCTGGTCCTTGCCGCTGTGCCGTCTCGGTTTGAATGGTATGCGTTGGCTGCGACAAAAAATGGTAAGTTGCTCGGTAGAAATGCGTTCATCCGGCATCAAACCAAATTCAGCTCTTACCGCCTCCCCCATGCATCCCCTCACAGCAGCCTTCTTGATGTTCTTCGACATACGGCGTCGCTGCTTCAGCATACGCCTCTCCAGGCGACCTACGCTTGCCTCCCAGGCGGCCAGCTTCCTGCGGTAGCGCTCCTCGGCTTCCCGACGAGCCGGCCCCTGCAAAGGTGCTATCTCCGCGACCTTCCGGTATTTCCAGCTCTTCAGGTCGCGGGTGAGACGCTCACACCTCACCTTGGTGTGAGACATCTTCACCCGAATCCTGGCCGCGAGCGCCTCCGCCCTGTCACGCTCCTGCTGCTCGCGCAGCTTCCTCTGCGCGATCACGTTCCGCCTCCGCTGCTTCTTCTCCCGCTCCGCCTTGAAGACCGCGAGCCTCCTCTGCGCCTCCTTCTCTCGCGCCTGCATAGCCGGCGTCATCTCCACCAGGTCGTCCGCTTCGGACGCCGACGGACCCGTCAAAGAATACTCCGACTCCTGCAGCACCCATCAATCTCCCTCGGGATCGTTGCCGACCGTCGAAGGCGCTGGAAACACGCCAGGTCCGCCCTCCTCACCACGTCATGGGTCGGCGACGCTGACCTCCTCATCAATGCCGCGCGGACCTGAGCAGCATCCTCCATTTGTTGGGCGCGCTCACGTGCGCGCACTGCCAACCTCCGCTCTTCTGCGGACTCCTGCTCCTGCAGGCTCTGCGCCATTGCAGCATCCGCTGCCACCTGCGCACTGCGCGCCTCGTCAGCCGACGATGGCTGCAGTCCAAACAAACCCAGCGAGCTGGTTTCCGACACGCTGCCGGACTCCCCACTCGCCTCCTCTCCGACTCGGGCCCCGCCCCCGCACCGCGTGGTGCATATGGTGGTCCCCTCGGACGCACCACCGGGGTCGACCCCCGCGCCCTACGCATCAGGGGAACGCGCACCACGACGTTCTCCACAACGTCACGGTACGTTGGGTCGCTGCCTCCATCGCCGCATCCTCAGGATGCATGGGATCCTGAGCATCCCGGTTCTCGTAATCCTGGCGCATACTCGCCAATCGAGTCCGACGTCCCCGAGTCATCGGACATCGGGGACGACGAAGACGACTGGTACTCGTCACCGACGGCGACTCCTCCTCCGAGGAAGTCGCGCCCACAAGGGCCTTTCCCTTGTTGTTCTTGGGAGCCATTGGTTCAAAAAGATGGGTAAAAAAAATGGAAATGGGTGTTTGCGAACTGAACGTTTCGCACGCTCGTCGTTTTTCGTGTGTATGTTTTTGGAGTTTTTAATGCAAGTTATGCAACACAAAGCTTGGAATGCTTGGGCACTGCCAAATGGCGTGTGTGTGTGAACGACGAGACACCTTGGCATTAGGATAATGTGGCACATATACTGCTGGCCAGCCGTCAACGATGGCTGGCCAGACTTTGCGTAAGTTAAACTAACTTACTGATCCTGGACGGACTAGCCTATCAGTTACAACCTGATCTAGTCAGTCCTAACATGACAACTACAGTCCCGGTACTGAGGTACCGGCTCATCACATACTGAGTACAGCCACGTGTCCATGCCACGACTGCTCTAGTCCAGCACCGTCCCAGTACCCAATTGGGCGCCGGCGGTGCTGGCACGTGTCCACTTAGGCTACAGGCGGGAGACTTAGACTAACTGCCCCTCCAGTACACCTTGGGCTTCTGGGGGTCCTGCTTATGGCGGAGGTATTCCGGCCACAGGTCGCGTCGCTGCTGTTGCTGAGCGGGGGTGAGGTCGTCATCCAGCGTCCAGGTGAGGTCGTGCAACCGCTTGCGACGAGAGAGGAACCGCTGCTTATCCTCAGGGGAGGGGAAGGTGAGTAGGACTGGTGGGGAGCCGCCTTGTCCCGTGAGTGGGGAAGGCGGTGGCACCCACGCAGTTCTACCTCACCTACCAGGCCCATGAGGGTAAGAAGCTGGTTCTTGAGCTCGTCAGCAAGAGAGGTTGACGTCTCACCTGGCTTCTGGGGGAAGCGACGTAGCACCACTCGCCGGGCACTCGCGGCGAGCGCGGTCGGTGACCTCCCGTTGCTGGGCCTGGTCCTCCAGCTCCTGGAGCTTTGTGGCGATGGCGTCGGTGGTGGAGGCGGTCGCTGACTGCAGCAGGTCCGCGTAGGAGAGCGGCGGGAGGTCGCCAGCATCCTGCCGGGGTGGCTGCATGGGATGCAATGGTGGCCGTCTGCTCCGCTATCTTGGGGACCTGTGTGGCCAGGGCCTCGGTGTGGGCGGTGATGGCCTCAAGCTTCTTCAGGAGCACGCCACACTTGCCCTCCACCTGGTTAAGGCGAGAGACAAGTGCAGCATGCGTTTCCGAAGCCTGCGCCGTGGTGTGTAGCGCCGTGAACTGGGGTTGTAGCTTGTGGACGACCTTGGTTTCCACGTTGGAGACCCGGGCCTCGACCTTGTTGAGCGTGGTGTTCAGCGAATCATGTCAGCTGCTTGGCCAGCGGCCAGGTCACGTGCTCCTCCAGCACTGCGCGGATGTCATCCTTGCCGAGGGAGGAAGCCGATGGGGCTGCCGGCTGTGCGGGGGCTGGGGTGCGGAGCGTTCTGGTGATGTCGCCGAGGCGGATGTGGAATTGGCTGGTCAGGATAATCAGGCGTTGTACTATGAATACCGCATCCACTCTCTCTCCCTTCTTTGGACTGCCATGCAGAACAAGACGCGGTGGCAGAAGATTGTTAAGGCTCACACGCCCGACCCTGTGGGCAAGCCACCTCCCCCCAAGAGGATGAGGAG
>RPFO01000375.1:77500-119021 GCA_009746045.1 Mesostigma viride | reverse complement strand
ATTCCTGAAATGGCAGATTCTGGTCTGTCCATGACAATGCCAGCTAGACGAGCATTGCCCCTTCTCCCACCTTCAAGTATCCGCTACCAAACTCTAAAAAATAATGTGACGATGATATTATATAGCTCCATGTCGTTTGATTATGGTATTTGTCCTGCTTTGATTCGCAAGAAGCGCAAACCGGCAAGGACAGCGCCGTCAATCACGTTAACAACTACACACGGACTGTATCCTAGCGCGGTACGATTACAATGACAGCAGCATTCAGCGAAACAGTCACCGGGTTCACCTTGGGTGATATCGTTGTCATAAATGGTACTGCATCTGGTTTAACGGGTAGCGGCGCCTCTTACACATTCTCTGTGACTCCAGCTGTAGCTTATTCACTGACAACAGTCACTGTTGGAGGGAACGCAGCAAGCAGCGTGCTAGGAACCGGCAACACCGCAGCAACTCCGTTAGTCTTCACGTATTCGCCACCTCCAACGGTAACCCTCGCGACGACCGGGCTTGACGCCATCCTCATCGCCCGTGGACGTGACAGCCACGTTCAGCAGGTCGGTGACGGGGTTCGCGTTGGGCGACATCACCGTGACCAACGGGACCGCCGCCAACCTGACCGGAAGTGGGGCGTCGTACGCCTTCCAAGTGACGCCAACCATCGCCAATTCTTCAACGAACGTCAGCGTGGCGCGGGCACTGTTGTGGACGCATCGACAGGGAACGCCAACGCGGCCTCTAACACACTGTCGTTCACGTACTCGGCAAATCCGTCGGTGACTCTTGCGTCCGGAACTCCGACGGGTGCTATCCGATCACGGCCACTTTTAGCACATCGGTCACTGGGTTCACGTTGGGCGACATCGCCGTGACCAACGGAACCGTGTCCAACTTGCTGGGAAGCGGTGCCACGTACACATTCGATGTGACCACTACCATGTCGGACTTCACGACGACGGTAAGCGTGGGCGCGGGCGCCGTGACGGGCGCAACGTCAGGGCTTGGAAATGCATCATCCAACACGCTGTCATTCACGTACTATTACAACCCGGCAACAGACCCAGCGTTGTTTGCGTGGTACGACCCGTCAGACAGCGCCACGGTGTTCAGCGACGCGTCGGGCACAACCCAGCAAAACACGGCAGGAGGGAACGTGTTGCGCGTGAAAGACAAGGGACCGAATGGGTACCACGTGACACAGGCCACTTCCACCAAGTGTCCTACGCTGGATGCGGCGGAGCTTAACTCGAAACGGTCCCTCCGCTTTATCAACTCGCGGTCTGGCTTGTTAGCGTCCGTGAGCAATTTCTGGAGCGCGATTGGGGTCAGTGCGAGCATCCTCCTAGTCGCCAAACAGCTAACGACTGCAACGTATCCAGAAATAGGGGGTTATACGGGTATTAGAGGTTATATGCTTGGATCGACGGATGGCAATGGTTATCTCATGTCTTATCAGTCAGAGGTACAGACCGTTCTCCTATTCGCTCCCGGTAGTGTATACGAAACCGTGAGCACCAGGGCTCAGTTCTTTGACAACAAGGCACACGTCATGGCGATTTCATGCAACAGCAGTACAAACGCACTTTTCACCCGCTTCGACGGAAGAGCTGGTTATAACAGAATCGGATCGGACCCTACAACTGGTTCAGGAAATCTCGCTATTGGAGGAGACTCATCCAACGCGAGTCGTGCCTTTGACGGGTGGATCGGCGAGATCCTTATCTACAACACAGCCAAGACGTCAGCGGAACTTGAACGGATCCGCGGGTATCTTGTTGCCAAGTGGGGCACTCCCGCCGCCATCCAGCGTAGAAATATTATCTCTTCCAATTTGTAATAAAGCAATGGAATACCCAACTTATTATCAAATAGTGCTAGATTCCAAGGCCTCTGAAAACGTGATTGACTCCACCACCGGGTTACGTCAATTTAGAATCAAACCAGACCCGAGGGCGCCCATCATTGACAGTACATGGCGCGGTGGTGTGCATTATGCCTACGTTGACGCAGTGCCTGTTGATGAGGACCGTGCTATTGTCGGGCTTGTTTCCCCGAGTTTCTCCGGTGGTGAGCATAACCAACAGGATTGCATTGTTTTATGCAACGAGACTGTCATGGGTGGAACAGACGGGGACATCCTTTTCTTACGCCATGATCAACGAACACGCATTTTTTAACCTAAAGAACCCACACCTGTTCAGAAACGGAGGACATATTACGGTAGGAGCGTCGTACATTGACAGACTTGACGGAAACGAGACTCAATTCCCACCGACCGGTGCAGACGGGTGGTTTTGTATGCATCCTACGTTTTGAAAAGATTCGCGGGTTCAACAAGTGCAATTGTCATGGCAAGTAATTTCTACGAAATATATATGGGTGGTTGCTTCGGAAAATTCACTCTCGTGGACACTCTAGAATCTTCGTTCAGGCGCTTGACAAGTGACCCAGTCGATTACTCGCACGCTTACGAGTCTTTTTACCTAAATTCACGTCCCAGAACTCGCCACGTGGTAGAGGCCACCTTAGACTTGCATCGCTCCGAAATTTAGCCAAGTTCGACACTTGTACAAGTCCAGCCACCTTCGCGTCCTGTCCAGGCCGTGCCAGCAGACGTAACGGACCTTGGCACATTGTGCACAAATAGGCAAAATCACGTGCAAGTCACGCATCTCACGTTGCAAGCCCTCTGCCGGTAGCCATGGCTTCCCGAAACGCAGGGCCTTGCGAGAAGGCGTTGGCCACGCTTGGAAAATACCTCGATAGTCTCGAGGACGGCCAGACAAAGATATCTGACCAGCTCGCACACCTGACGCACAAGGTCTCCCTTCTTTCCGGAAACGAAGGTGCTGTTGGAGGCACCGGACCTACCTGCGAGGTCTTCAAGATTCACGACGCCGGATATGACGATGTCGACCGCAAGACGCCAAAAATTTGCGTCGAGTGGGTCTACGAGAAGAATGCGGCAAAGCCGAGGAAGGTCGAGGACCGCTGCGAGTGGATTCGCCTCGACCAAGCCGACGGGTGCGTTAAGATGGTTGACGATTTCCTCAATGGCTTCTCCAAGTCCAAGCGCCAGCCAGGCATTTCCCCCATTGCGCTCTACAGGGCATGGGAGGAGGTAAAGAAGGGTTTCGAGGACGCAAAGACCGCCACTTCCAATGGCAGGAAGAGGAGCCGCGAGGAAGCGTCAAGCTCCCACGGCCATGTCTACAAGAGGAAGACCGGCTCGAACGTTGTGAAGAGCCAGACTGGAAACTCCAAGGACAAGGAGTAGAGTGTCGTCTTGTTGACGACGGCAACGAGCTTGCCATTTCGCTCTTGTTGAGCTGATAACGAATGTGAACGTGATATAAATTTTAATGAATTCGTTTATGCAGTATACAACGCGTCAATGCATGATGAAAACAATTTTCATTCGTCTCGAAATGCAGTTCTAACTGCAGGTTAAAAATCCAGAGTAAACCTCTTATGAATCGACACAGGTCGTGTGGGATTCTTGCATAGGTCGTCTGAGTTTCCAGAGGTTACACAGAGTAATACACCATAACACTCTGCACACCCCGCCGCGCGGCCCTCGCCGGGTCCGCCAACTCCCACGCACTGCTCGACCCTCCAGCACCTTACTAAATTTACTAAGCTAACTACAGGTTTTGGGTTTTGTCTGCGGGAAATTATGCAAGCGTGTGCATGCACTCTCACTCACATCGAATAAAACCTCCATTTCCAACTGAAAATATCAATTTAGTAGTAAATATAGTTTCCCACGAGAAAACACAGCAAGCCCTCACAACCAACCGAGGCCCACCACCACCTGGCAGTCCCGCCACTGCTTGGCAGTCCGCGCCCCTCCGCCGCCCCGCTGGCCCCCCCATGGCCTTTCCCGTGGGAGATGTATTTATTGGTCATTTTGCCGTGGGAAACTATGTTTTCATAACCATTTGTCGTGGGAGACTATATTTACTAAGTTTTTTGGGGGTTCTTTTTTGGGAAATTCAGGTGCACACCTGAATTAATTTCCTAGGAATAAAACCCAAAACCCATAGTAAACTTAGTAAACATAGTCTCCCACGGGAAATGACTTAGTCCCATATCCCACACGCCTCACCCTCTTATGGCATGGTGGGACTGGATCACAACCGACCTCATGGCAGGTGGCTTGAATTTCCTAGAAAAAAAACCCAAAACCCATAGTAAACTTAGTAAATTTAGTCACCCTGGGATGCCAGCATAAGAGTCTACCACCATGGTCACTATAAGGTCACTATAGCTACCCTGTACCACACAGCACCTGTAGCACCTTGACCTAATGGCAGCTGGCTTGAATTTCCTAGAAAAAAAACCAAAAAACCATAGTAAACTTAGTAAATTTAGTCACAGTGGGAGGGTGATAGCCAGGGTGGGGGGATGCCGTGGGTGTCTGGAGACGGTGTTAGGGTTTAGGGTTTAGGGTTTAGGGTTTAGGGTTTAGGGTTTAGGGTTTAGGGTTTAGGGTGATACCCCACCCCAGGCCGCGGTCACTATAGGGTCACTATAGGGGTGGCAGATGCCAGCATAAGGCTGGTGCCCTTCTGTGAGCCGCGATGACGGAATGATGACGGAATGATGATGAAAGCTAATTAATTAAATTAATTAATTAATTAATTAATTAAGAACATCCATCCATCCATCCATCCATCCTCCCTCCCTCCCTCCCTCCCTCCCTCCCCCTCCCTCCCTCCCTCCCTCCCTCCCTCCCTCCCTCCTCCCTCCCTCCCTCCCTCCCCTCCCTCCTCCCTCCCTCCCTCCCTCCTCCCTCCCTCCCTCCCCCTCCCCCTCCCTCCCTCCCTCCTCCCTCCCTCCCTCCCTCCTCCTCCCTCCCTCCCTCCCTCCTCCTCCCTCCCTCCCTCCCTCCCTCCCTCCCCCTCCCTCCCTCCCTCCCTCCCTCCCTCCCTCCCTCCCTCCATGATGAAATTTGGTCGGGTAAATTGCAATAGACTCGCCTTTTGATGACGAACACGCCGATCTAATTTTTGGCAGCCATCGCCCAGGATTTCGCAAGTTATCGCCAGCGGCCTGCCCAGCAGATCTCGCTATTTTTCTGCACATTATGGCGGCACCACGCACGTGATCAGTGTGCCTGCGCCCCCTGCCCTCGTCTAGGTGCTATTAAACGTAGCTATGGAGGTCCCCGCATCGTCTTCAGCTCTTGCCGCCGATTCTATTGATGCCCAGATTGCTGCAAACAAAATCGCCCACGACATTGTCGTCGCCAAGAACGCCGCTAACAAGCGATCCAAGACTTCGGAAGCAACTTCGGAAGCAACTCCGATAGCTGCTGAAACCTCCTTGCCGGACGCCATTTCTTCCTCATTCTACATGCCAGGCCAGCGTTTGAGCCTGGCAGACATCGATACCTTACTCGCCTACAATGACGCCGCTGTGACAAGCGTGCTGAAGCTCCGCAACGACAACGACGCCCCGATTCGCCACCCTAAGAGCGGCCAGGTTATGGAGGCTGCTTCGGATGAATGGCCTCATTGGGATGAGCGCCAGCGTCGGCTTGCCTGTCTTATTTCGTGCTGCCCTGAACTTGTCGAGCTGCCGGCGACGACCATCGCCATCTTGTGTAAGTTAGGGTCTTAGGGGCAGTGCAGCTTGTCTGGACGATGATTACTCTGATGATTACTCTGATGATACTCGATGATTACGCATGATTACGCATGATTACGCATGATTACGCATGATTACGCATGATTACGCATGATTACGCATGATTACACCGGTATTACATAGGAAGGAGTGACTATGTACTCCACCTATGTACTCCAAGAGTACATAGGGTGGCACACTATGTACTCCAAGAGTACATAGTGTGGAGTACATATGATCCGGGATTTCCGAATAGGGGACTGCCGACGCGGTGAGACACGCCCGTATTACATAGGAAGGAGTGACTACTGTACTCCAAGAGTACATAGGGTGGCACACTATGTACTCCAAGAGTACATAGTGTGGAGTACATATGATCCGGGATTTCCGAATAGGGGACTGCCGACGCGGTGAGACACGCCCGTATTACATAGGAAGGAGTGACTATGTACTCCACACTATGTACTCCAAGAGTACATAGGGTGGCACACTATGTACTCCAAGAGTACATAGTGTGGAGTACATATGATCCGGGATTTCCGATAGGGGACTGCCGACGCGGTGAGACACGCCCGTATTACATAGGAAGGAGTGACCTATGTAATCCACACTATGTACTCCAAGAGTACATAGGGTGGCACACTATGTACTCCAAGAGTACATAGTGTGGAGTACATATGATCCGGGATTTCCGAATAGGGGACTGCCGAACTCGAGGCCCCCAGAGTACTAACTAGGCTGACTATGTACTCGAGTCACGACGCAGTGAGATACGCCAAGCCGCCCGAAGCAGATCTCTGCATGCGCCACGTGTAACGAGGGTTCTGCTTGCGAATTCGAATTGCGATGAGCCGTTGCAGACGCGCCGCCTAGATGTTTGAATTTCATCAACGAGCCTTGAACGAGCTGGTAAAGTTTGCCTGCCCTTGCATCACCTTGCGCTGGCTATGCCGATTGCAGTCCAGCCGACTGATAGTGGTGCAAGAATAAGCGCCCCCCTAAACCCGCATGCTCACGATGCTTGAAGAAAAAAAAGCAAAAGGCGCACTAGGATGCATGACAAGCCCTTTTGGAGCCCCAGTTTAGCATGATTCGGTCATCCGTTTCCAGCCATCGGCAGCGCCAACTCCGATACAGCTTACTATGGCGTAGTCGGTAGCCAGCTACACCGCTTTTCTTGCCTTTGTTACTACATGCAAACTTCAATTCGTTACATCGTGCGCCTGCGGCATATTTAAGAAAGCGGCTGCAAGCGCACCTTGCTGAGCCAGGTACACAATGTCTTCAGTCAGCGACCGCGTATGCATGCCACGTTTAGTCGCATCGAGTCGCGTAGACAATCGTTCCGGATTAAATTGTTCACCGTTCAATTGCTCAGCGCTGCCTGAATGCAGCGCGCTTTATTACTGATTCTGTCCTCTTTGCATGCATTGCAGTGGATTGTATGTTATTTTCACGTTGTCCATCTTTCCACTCGCTTTCATTGTTTACCAGATACCAAAAGTCTCCCACGAGGTAGGCGACACTTCAATCTCGCTTATTTTACACCTGGCACACCTGGGCTTCTCTGTATGTGCCGATGCCCATCGTAAGTTGTTGAACGTTTTTTGCCCTCCATGGTTTCCAATTTTACTAGGAGTTCTTAGGAGCTCTCTCTCCATTGACTTCTCTGTCTCTTTTGCTTTGGCCATGCCATGTTAGGGTAATGTCTTCCTTGCTGCCATGCTAGCGGGCCCACATGCTTGTTCCTTGTCAAAGTAGGGAGGCTCGCGGGGTAGGTGGCTGGTCATGCTTGTACCTTATCAAGGGAGGGGCCCACGTAGGGTAGGTTGGTGGGCATGCGTGTACCTTGTCAAGGGAGGGATTCACGTATGGTAGGTGGGTGCACGAGCTTGGTCCTTGTCAAGAGGCACATACGTAGGGTAGGTGAGTGCACGTGCTTGTTACTGGTCAGGGGAGGCATGGATGTGGGGTAGGCATGTGCACGTGCTTATTCCTTGTCAAGGGAGGGACGCACGTAGTGTAGGTGAGTTCATGTGCTTGTTCCTTGTCAAAGGAGGGGTGCACACAGGGTGGGTGGGTGCACGTGCTCGTTCCTTGTCAAGGGAGGCATGCATGTGGGGTAGGCATGTGCACGTGCTTGTTTCATGTCAAGGGAGGGATGCAGGTAGGGTAGGTGGGTGGGCTTGCTTGTTCCTTGTCAAGGGAGGGATGCACGTGCGGTAGATGAGTGCACATGCTTGTTCCTTGTCAAAGGAGGGGGGCATGTGGAGTAGGAATGTGCACATGGTTGTTCCATGTCAAGGGAGGGATGCAGGTAGGGTAGGTGGGTGGGCATGCTTGTACCTTATCAAGGGAGGGGCGGACATCGGGTAGGTGGGTGCACGTGCTTGGTCCTTGCCAAGGGAGGGATTCACGTACGGTAGGTGAGTGCACATGCTTGTTCCTTGTCGAAGGAGGGGGGCACTTAGGGTAGGTGGGTGCACGTGCTTGTTGCTTGTCAAGAGGCACGTACATAGGGTTGGTGGGTGCACGTGCTTGTTCCATGTCACAGGAGGGATGCACGTAGGGTAGGTGGGTGCACGTGCTTGTTACTGGTCAGGGGAGGCATGGATGTGGGGTAGGCATGTGCACGTGCCTATTCCTTGTCAAGGGAGGGACGCGCGTAGTGTAGGTGAGTTCACGTGCTTGTTCCTTGTCAAAGGAGGGGTGCACACAGGGTGGGTGGGTGCACGTGCTCGTTCGATTCTTGTCAAGGGAGGCATGCATGTGGGGTAGGCACGTGCACGTGCTTGTTCCTTGTCAAAGGAGGGGTGCACATAGGGTAGGTGGGTGCACGTGCCCGTTCGATTCTTGTCAAGGGAGGCATGCATGTGGGGTGGGGCATGTGCACGTGCTTGTTCCTTGTCAAGGGAGGGACACAACAGGGTATGTGGGTGGTTTTGCTGGTTCCTCGCCATGGGAGGGACGTAATAGGGTAGGTGAGTGCACGCATCATTTTTTTCCTTATTCTCAGCCCATCAACTAGAACTTTCAGCTGCCAGTCCTCACTACTCTACGACCGTAACTGCATTCGGGTTCATGTTAAATACGTTGCGTTTTTCTTGGACGGCATGGAAGATGCTGTCATTTTCAAGAGAGGGATGCACGTACGTATTGGTGGTGGTGCACGCATCGTCCCTTTTCTTACTAGTTGCCTGTGTACTAGAAATTTCAACTGCTATTCCTCGCTACCGTATGGCCGTAACTGCATTCGGGGCATTTTGCGTTTTCTATGAGTGCGTGACAGTTGCTGTCTTACTTGGACAAAGGCGGAATGAACTGCAGGCAATCCGGAATGATTAAGACGGGAAGTTGGTCAACTCGCACCAAAAGCGGAGCCGCCATATGGACGGCGGTACCTTTCAAATCAACATGGGCGATTACCCCTGGCCGAGCGGACTTGAGGGTGACAACAGCTTCAAGACGCCACCCTCATCGGCCAAGGTTCTACTGCCGTAACGGCTTGATTTATTACCTAAGATGTTCCGTGAACTTCATGTGCGTCATCTCCACGATTTCATCATGAAGCCCACGTTGACAACATCGGATGGAAGTGATTCGTGCAATTGATTATTAATGACTTCTTAAACATTTTAATGAAATGCCTAATTCAAAAATGCATCTTGAAAAGCAACATATCATGCAAGCCACTCACCATAGCCGGGGTCAATGCATTTTAGAATTCGGGGCCATAACCCGGACAGGCTGCGTTGTAGGCATGGGTTACTATTATTACTGGGGCATAACCGGCCCCATAACCACCGCAGTAGCCAGGGTCAACTACTGGGCCGTAACTACTGCAGGTTACGGGACGGTTGACGGACCCGTAACCAGGCCAGTAGCCAGGCCCGGTTATCAGAACTGGTCCCGTAACCATGCCGGTAACCCATCCCGGTTCTCAGAACTGGTCCCGTAACCATGCCAGTTTACCGCCCGGTAACTTCTACTTGGGCCGTAACCATGACCGTAACCCAGATAGGTTACGGGCATGGTTACGGCTCCGGTAAAAGTTACCGCCCAGTAAACGTTCCGGTAACTATTACCGCCCGGTAACCATTACCGGCCGGTATTTAGTCTGTCGCGTTTAAGGTTACCGGCCGGTAACCTGGCCGGTAACCTGAAACGTACATGGTTACTGGCCAGTAACCGCCCCGGTAACCTCAACCGGGGCGTTTACGCCCCGTAAAATTAACTCCTAGTGAAGGGTACCCAGTCTTCAGAGATGATCAATTTCTTGACCTCCTGGATTGCCCTCTCGATAGCACCCTGCTGCCCATGAGCCTCCCTAGGTGTAACCAGCAACTCAGGAAGGGTAGGATCACCCTTGAGATGCTGAAACTGCATGTCCACCTGGATCCTTGTGGTAGGAAACTTGGCTCTTACATTCTGCAGGGCAGCCAGCAAGTACCTGTTCTTCATAGAAGGTAAATGCTCTAGCACCTTGTATTTCGTGTACCTGTCCACGCACACCAACAGTCATTGCATGCCCCTGATGTGTTGGATATCACACTGCAGATCCCCAATGCTCTGAGGTAGAGCTTTGGCATGTGATTTCCTGGGCTTGTTGGAGGACAACTGGCACTTACACCGTGAGGCAGCTTGCTGACACGCCTTGAGAAGGGGTGCCCTGCCCATCACTACAATACGCTTCCGCGGACACCTTTTTCAGCGGGGAAAGTGCCCCCGGGCTTCCGGGGCAAATTCAGCAAGCGCTGCGGAACTTAGATACTAAAATTTCGTTTTTGGTTCGTACCGTACAGCCAATCATTTTGCGCCCGGATCAAATTGTGATCTGGGCACTGAACACGAAAATTTCAGCGAAACGTACGAAACACCAACGCAACTACAGAAAATTTTCAGTGACGAAACTGTAGTACCGTGAACCCAAGCAAAATGTAGTAGGACTTCGCTAAATTCACGTTCGGAATTTTTCCCCGCAAGATTCCCCCGCAAGATTCCCCCGCACGATTCCCCCCGCTAGGTTCAGGCTCCAGTCGATGCTCGCCAAATGGCGCAAAAAAAGAAACATATGTTAAAATCGACGGTGCGAATCCTCGTTACCGCTCGGGTAACATTCTCACTCATTTCGCGTCTCCTACGAACCGTATTGTAGTGATACGGAAGGCAAAGTTGTTTGACAGAGAAGTGGCATGCCCAAACATGTTGTGGATTCGGGCACCCAACTCCTGGTACACAGAGGAAGCAGTCCCTGGCACAGTCAGGACTGTGCTGTCAGGTTGTCCAGCATCACCATGCTGACTTCCATCCTGTTCTGACTCAGAGCCTGAGTCACCCTGCTCATGCCCAACACCTGGACCGCCAGCAGGGACCACATGCATACCACCAGAGGCCTTCACACCCCTCTGTGGTTGTACATTGGTTTCTCTCAAAATGAGAGGTCCACCCTCGTGCCCAGCACGAGGATGCATGGGGTCAGACATTCTTACAGCTGCACCAGCTGTCAAGGACGTCTTCATAGGAACCTGTACCTCTCCAGGTGACCTGGGGCCACCCTGAACCTGGAGATCACCCTCTTGTTGCCCAGATATAAAATCTGCATTGGAGCACCTGGCCTCCCCCTGGGTGAATTAAGGTGTGTAGGGGTTGCCTCAGACAGTCACTGCTCCTTGTTGTCTTCTTGCTGACTGCCCTTTGAAGGCTGGCCCTGGGACTTGTTGTTGTTCTTCTTCTTGTTGTTGTTGTTATTCTTGTTGCTGCCCTGGCCCTGGGACTTCTTGAAGCTGGGACACTCCTTCTTGATATGCCCCCACCCCTTGCACAGGTAGCATTGTATCTTTGACTTGCCCTGGCCTCCTCCCCCGTTGTCAGGCGCGTTGCCCTGCTTGGGCTTACCACCCACCCGCCTGAACACCGACTTGGAGTGTGACCTCCTGTCAGAGTCGGGTGAATGATCGCCCTTGCGCTTGTTATGGTTGCCCCCTCGTCCTCCCTGGCTTCTGTCAGCCTCAGACGTCTTGGAGCCCCCTTGGGTACGCCCACCTGCGTGGGTAGCCTTCACTGCTGGCACTCCTCCCTCAAACAGCTCCTCTGCCTCGAGTGCTTGTTTGATTATGACCTTGTAGGCCTTGAGGGTTGAGTGTGGGGCACACATGACCTTTAAGGAGCCACGTGTAGCCTTGTCCAGCCCAGAAACCTTGAGCCAGTTGGTCAGGGCTATGTTATCAGCAACATTAAAGCCGTGAGCCCTGCCCTCCTCAACCATTTTACAATAATTGAGGAAGTTCTGGATCAGGTCCCCCTTAACCTCCCACCCCTGGTATTTATCCTGCCAATGGATCCCCACTTTCTTCCTCTGATCCTCCAGCAGCTCCTTTAACTCTGCCACGTAGCTGGACCAGGCCTTGTTGGCCTTTTACACTCTCTAGTGAGGTCCTTGATCTGATCTGTACATTTGCCAAAAGTCTGGCTACCTATCCAGATCTGGTAATAGTTTGTACCACCGTACAAACTTGGAAACCCCTCTAGGCCCTCCACAAACTCCTCTGCCTGCTTGGGCTTAGTGTCTGACGTGACAGGTTGTAGTTGATTCACAATAAGCAAACCCTGGGTAGTAAGGTCATAACCAAGAACAGCTTGTGCATTATTATTATTCATAGGAAGATTGGTGATCTCTCCGGTGACCCCCACGTCATCTACGTGAGCGGTCCCACTACCAGCACCACCACCATTCCCACTGGCTGGGGCACCCTTGCTACGGCGCCCGTCTGCCATTCTGCACTAGAAGCTATTCAAAAGAACACCTCAGCAAAGCAGCAGAAAAGTATGTACAAAAGTTGTCGCCACTGCCGCTGCGCCGGTGTCGCCGCCGCCCCGCGAAATGCCGCTGAAAATTCGACAAAAATGTCGACGAGTACTGCAAAAGAAAATTAGGCCGACCTAGTAGTCAAGGCCCCTGAAGTCGCAGTACGTGTATGCGAACTCACGATCCTCCATATCCAGCTCTGGACCTGCACCGGTATGTATTAAAACCGGTGTGCTCCCCGCCGCGTAAGTTGCGATGCGCCGACGCGCGACGAGTCGCAGAGGATGTGTAAAGATCGTCAACAATTCCCACCCCGCGGGAATCCACTCTCGCACAGATGCGAGAAATGCCACCAGGTTAATCAGAACCTGGCGTTCGCGACTGCGTACGCCGCGTGTGAGCAGCGACAGCAACGCGAGATCTTGAAACAAATTTGTCGACACCGCCGGCGCGCCCCCCGTGCGTAGCGATGCCCAGTTTTGTAAGTTTCTCTGGTAACCGGTGAGTGAAGAGATGGCGTTGTCCACTCCTCAATGGCAGTCGTGACTTCGGTCACCGACCGCAAACCTCCCCGCACCTGGACCGTAAATGTCGATAAAATGTTGCGGATCTGGTCCAACAGTGCGCGTATAGCCGGCACCAGTGCTGGCAAATCGGGGTCCTCGGGGTTATCCCCGAGCAATGGATGAGCTGCGCGCTGCTGACGATGAAGCTCGTCGAGCGAGATCGTGACTTCGTCGAGCAATTGCTGCCACGACGGCGCAGTCGGTCTTGACGGAGGACCAGCCGGCGGAGCGGCTATTTCCTCATCGTCGGGAATCCGGAATTCTTCAGAATTTGGCATCTTTTTAACAGAGCGTGTAATACGAGTTGTGAGGGTGAGAATGCCACGAATTCCGCCATGGTTCTTGCAGGAAGTTGCCTTTATTAATAACAAGGAAACACAGACGTAAGTCACGTCACTTCCAAGACTGCACGCAGCACAGGCGACAGGGTCGCAGTGCCAAGAGAACGTGCACGCAAGAACTAGCGTCCCGGTGTGACCAAGTCACTCATATAGCTTGCTAGGGACGCGTCCAAGTATTCAGCTGCACTGTCACAGCTGAACTGTCAATCAATTGATTACACAGAGCTCTGGCACGCCTTTGGCGCGGAGATCTATCAATTGTCCATACGGCTAGTCCTGTGGACCTATCCGTACACTAGTCAGCATCAATTGCCTCATAGGTCCTGGCGCGCTACAGCACGCCTGCCTATCAATTGACTATCAAGTCCTGTACAAGTCCTGTCAACGTCCTGCGGACTATCAAAGTGACACTTGTACATCCTGTGTCCGTACGCGCCCACAGTGGCGCGCCGGGTACTGTCGGCACAGCCTAGGAAACGTCATAACTTTTACGTCCCGTAACCAAAATGAGGCGTTCAAGGTGCCGTTGGAAAGAGCGTAACAATCTCTATCCATCTAACGTAAATCCTTTACGTTAACTGATCTCCCAACGTAGTCATGTTATAAATTAATTTAATTTAACTTTATTTTATTTTGGTGAGGTCGGCCTCCTCGCGGAGGTCGTGCGTCTGCTGCCGCTATATGGTGGAGGCGGTGGAAGTGGTGTGGTGCTTCAGCATGTCCGCCCAGGTCTGGGTGGGAGGAGCAAGGTCGGCTGGGCCCGCAGCAGGTGCTGTGCGGGCGGCAATGTCCTTCACCGCCTGGGCGGCGAGGCCGGCCTGCGGTGTTTTGCAGGCACTCAATGGCGATGGCGATGTCGTGGAGGCGCTTGTCGATGTCAAGGAGCTGGGCGCTGATGGCGGCAGTGGATGCACGGTGGTGGCGGTGGAAGTGGAGGCGAGGAGGGTGGAGGTGGAGGTGGCGGTGCGTGGTGGAAACGTGAGGGAGCTCAGCAGCCAGCGTGCTGCCCTAGTAGCTGGCATTGCTGCCACATCTGCAGCGAGCTAGGGGAGTCACGTGCTGCTCGAGGGCCTCCTCGATCAAGGAGGGAGCGGTTCCAAGGTGGGTACGGAAATAGAAGGATAGTAATAGAACGATAGTAATAGAACGATAGCAATAGAACGATAGTAATAGAACGATAGTAATAGAACGATAGTAATAGAACGATAGTTCATGTCCCACGTAGCTCCCACAAAAACCAGCATCTTCATTAAAACAATAAGTGGAAGCATACATGTGACACTAATTGACATGCCCGGAGGCACGCCGTTCAAGGCCCTTCATGAAGTACGTTGCCCTAGAGGCAACCAAGACAAGGGTGGGTGGGTGGGGAGCAAAGAAAGAGGCCGACAAAACCAGCCAGAGCGGCTTTTAGTCGCAAAACCTCCCTTATCCCTAGCTAACTGACGTCATTAAACCCTTATGTTTAGTGGATGCTAGTAAGACGCTAACCGTACAGACCGGGGGTAGAATATCCCGAATCTGCACGGCTAGTATTAAATAATGCGTAGGTTGTTCTTTTCAGGGGCACTGCACCTCACGCCCCGTTCCGCCCGGGTATAATCAACCCAAGCGCGGAACGCACATTTTATTTAATTCATTTTTCAACCATGCACTATATTGCATCTACTAATCACAAAAGCTCTAGCCAAACAGCTACGAGTAAACACTGCGACCTATAAGCCGCTCATCCAGCGGCCTCTTGTTCCCGCATTCACGTATAGAAGAAACTCCGTTCAAAGAACCCCGATTCATGTCCCACGTAGCTCCCACAAAAACCAGCATCTTCATTAAAACAATAAGTGGAAGCATACATGTGACACTAATTGACATGCCCGGAGGCACGCCGTTCAAGGCCCTTCATGAAGTACGTTGCCCAATCACCCCCGCCCTGGCTTTCCCTTGAAGCCGCACTCCACCTTGCTCGTTGTCACAAGTGACCGCCCTGCCGCAAAACGGGAGCCCCCCCACATCGGGAGGCGTGTGCCCGGCGGCTGTGGATGCATGGCCAGGCCCAAAAAGGCCCAGCGCATTTGCACTGCGATTGCGCACGGCCAGCCTATCATGACCCCTCTCGGGGCCCCGAGTCGGTACCGCTATGGCCGTCTCCCCATAGACCCGGGGTGCTTCGAGAAAAAACGTGGACCTAGCCCAGGCCCCGCCAGCCCGGATGCCCGAGGCCACAGCCCCAGGCACCTGGCTGAACGAGAGTCCGTTCAGCCAAGACCGCATTCCCCCCGAGGTTTCTATGCGTGGGGAAAAAATTTCTAGCTTAGACGCTTTTCCCATCGCCGTCCCCAGCCCCAACCACCCCCCCCTCGGCGGAAGGCAATTGCAAAGTTTGCTGGCCAGCAGCAATTTCCGAAGAAAAAGCCGCAGGCCGCGGACCGAGACACGGGTCGCCAGTGCCAGCCATCCGGCTCCAACCCGGGGTGCAAGCATCCCCAGGTACGGAGCACCAGCTCGCGCACTGGGCCGACCAAGCGACAGTTGAGCACCTGTCACGGCATCCGGCCCACCAAAGACCCCAAGCTGGGGAAAAGGTGCGGACCGGAGGTAATCTTTTTCTTTTCTTTTAGTTAACCGGGCGAGGAACTACGCCTGGCCGGTTAACAACTGGAAGTCTCACCACTGGCCAAGTGGCCAGTGCAACCAGTGCTTTTGGGATTTTGCTCCGCAGCACCCATAGCTGCGGCTGCCGCCGCAACGACAACGAGCAAAGAAAGAGGCCGACAAAACCAGCCAGAGCGGCTTTTAGTCGCAAAACCTCCCTTATCCCTAGCTAACTGACGTCATTAAACCCTTATGTTTAGTGGATGCTAGTAAGACGCTAACCGTACAGACCGGGGGTAGAATATCCCGAATCTGCACGGCTAGTATTAAATAATGCGTAGGTTGTTCTTTTCAGGGGCACTGCACCTCACGCCCCGTTCCGCCCGGGTATAATCAACCCAAGCGCGGAACGCACATTTTATTTAATTCATTTTTCAACCATGCACTATATTGCATCTACTAATCACAAAAGCTCTAGCCAAACAGCTACGAGTAAACACTGCGACCTATAAGCCGCTCATCCAGCGGCCTCTTGTTCCCGCATTCACGTATAGAAGAAACTCCGTTCAAAGAACCCCGATACCGGCTACGCCCCCTTCCCCTCTCAAGAAGGTTCCAGGCGTGTTCAGCCCGTCTCACGTTTCGAGACTGAACAAGTCTCGAGTGCAGACACGTGTGTTGTACTCCTACACACACAGCTCTCGAATGATTTATCTAGCACCAAATCCGAAAGGCTTGCATCACTCCCCGGAAAGGAGAACTTTTGCGGATGACTGTAGGTGTACATAAGTTGGCGATGCCCCAGGATCCGGAGACGTCCGTCCTATAGTCAGCGAAAGTTGGTGCGAGAGGTCCCCAGTTCGATTCCGGTCGGATTCATTTGCAGATCGCGTTTTCCGCGTTTTCCGCGGACCGGCATTGAACGCAAATGGTTTTCACCTTTGCGGCGTGCCAAATCAGAATAGAAGGAGCCCAGATCTCGCCATCAGAGCGCATGAGTCCTGAGGGAGCAGAGAATGGTGTGCTGGAGTTGGGGCCAGGCGCACCCGAACAGAACGTTGGTACTCATGTCTGGGTGGGAGGTGCATCGATCGCCGGCTGGGCCAGCAGGGGCTGGCCGGGCGGCAAGGTCTTTCACCGCCTAGGGGCAGTGAGGCCTGCGGTGTTTTGCACCGGCACTGGATGGCGATGGTGTTGTCCTTAATTGAGGCTCTTGTCGATGTCAATGTGATGACAATTAATTAATTAATTAGGAACATAACTCCGTTGGGAGTATATGTAGCACATAGCCCAGAGAAGGGGCATATGGCTTTTAATACATTCTGAGCTACTTCCTGCAAGGGTGGGAATGTAAACGACACTTGCTCTAGGTGCACCATGGCCAGGGCACCTGCAACCCCATGATCTATCAAGTTAATAATGCCCAGCTGAGGGGGAGCCTGTCATGGGGGGGGGAAGATCATCATGGCTATACAAGAGCTAGGGCATGGCTTCTCATCAGAGAGTGACTCTCTGTATAGGCAGGGCTGAGCTAATTCTTAATGCATCATCCATGGGGGTCCCATTGTAGGCAGGGCGTGGCTAAATTCTTATTGCATCATCCATGGGGAGTCCCATTATAGGATTATGACAATAGGATGATGACAATGATATAATTGAATTGCCTCAGATAATTTGATTTTGCACCATTTAGAAATTTGCTTTTCAATCCAACGAGCTCTTCAATAATTCAGGTCGAAGGTTGCTATATTGGTACCCACGTGCTGCAGTACGTGATTATTAATTAATTATCAATCCAGGGTGCTGCGTGAGGTGAGCTGCCTTGCTGGAGAATATTATAAAATATACATAAGACAGCTTTTTCCCTAAACAACAGTGGTTCTCAAACCACGGTATATTTGGCAACTGCAGTATGCGCTTGTGCTGCCGCAGACACCGAACAAAATAGTTGCTGCCACTTACACAGAGGACAAATACCCCAAACTTGTATGGATCCACATGTTCACTGTCGTTTGTTGGAGATCTCATCTGGTCTCAGAACTACCTAGTGTGTATACACGCATAGAAGATGGGGAAACACGCCGACAGCTTGGATGATGGGTGACACATTAATATAGGCAACAAGCCTTGGAGATTGGCAACCAGATCTCCAAAACAGCAGCAGTGTCCTGGGCAGGCCGTGTCGTCTTCTCTTACCAGAATCCTCCTATTTCAGTTCTTATGCCCCTGCGCGCAGCAGGGGGGTGCAAACGCTGCACCCGGTGACAGACATTGCAAATCCTCAGGGTAACACCCCTCTTGAAGTGCTGACACCCCTTGAAACACTTCCTCCAGGTGAGTACCCAGGTGATAAACACACTTTCACTGCCGGAGCTATATAAAGAAACATGGTCCTCGTTAAGACACCTTCACCGCCTGGACACTCTCTTCATTCTGCTCCACACGCTCCCAACTCGCGTCTATTATGCCACCCCCCGTGGTCCCCCCACTAGTGCAGCGGCTCACAGTACTGGCCGCAGATGCCAGCACACATGGCTTGCCTCCGTTCCCCCCCTCCCCGTCCACTGTGGTCATCATCGCAGCAGCCACCGCCGTCACCACGGCAGGGAAAGTATCCAGGTGACCATTCGTGGCAGCATGAGATCCCACTGCAATGTGGGGCTGCACCGCTCCCTCAGCCATGGATGCCGCAGCCTCAACTGCTTCCCCTGGAGCAAGAGGTGAGGGAGTGTGGCCCTGGCCCTCAAAGGGAATATGGCAGGCGGGGGGCTGAGGTTCATCAACAGCGTGCGAGTGCTGCTCCCCGAGGGAAGCTGCCCCCAAATGGCCCACTGCCCGCTTGTCGGCATGGCAAGCGTTACTTGCACTATTGACCGCATCAAGCTGGCATGCCACAACGGGCATCCCACTTGCATGCCCTTGCAACGGTGCCTCGCCGGCTGCCATGCTCGAGTGCGCCTGCTGCGCTGCAACCTGGCACACACCCGCTTTAGCCACGGCCACGGCCGCCGCTGTCACCGCCATCACACTGAGCACTGTAGCCACCTCTGCCGGCGACTCCATCATTTTGGAGGCGTGCAGGGGCGCAGGTGCAATGGCCACTTCCTGCCCACTGCTGCCGTGACCTGTGTGGGGTCGGTGCGCCTCTGCAGTCACATCATGTGCACCATTGAGCCGTTGAGCGTGGGGGTGAGCTTGACTCTGGTGGGGCCCATGGTTCCCAGCACGAGCACTGCTTCCAACACCTGTCACCGCCTGAGAATGCAGAGCAGCGGCAGCGGCCACCACCGGCGTGCCTGGTTGTCCTTGCGGGTGTGATCGGCCGCTCGGCACGGCGCTGTCCGCACTCGCTCGATGCTGGCGTACGCGAGAACCATCATGAGGGCGTGTGCTAGTATCCACCGTGCCAGCGTCGCGATGCGCATGACTGGCCGCCGCAACAGGGTCACCGCTCACCGTGTGGGGGTGAAGATGGGCACCATTCGCTACGCGGAGGGCAACCAGTGCCGCGATATCACCCGCACTCAGTGTCCCGGGCCGGGGATCCGCCTCTGCCTGTGCCAAGGCCTTCCCCATCATGGAGGACATCAGATCGTCCGACGACGACGTCCCTGCGCAGCCCTCGCCCTCCGTGTGACCGTTGCTAGGTGGCTTCACCAAGGTTTTATACCCATCTGTCTCTGCTGGCCCCTTGGGGAGCTCGCCGGTGCCATCCGTGGGCACATGAACCGGCACGCAATGACCCTCACCGCCACCGCCACGAACTGCTACCCCGCCACCAGCTCCCTCACCATCCTCACCAGCTGTATCAGCCTCCCCCTCGTGGGTGTCATCGTCACTGCTGCGCGCATCGTGCCACTCCTCCTCCGCGCCCGTGTTCATGACACCTGTCGGCGACGCCACCTGGTCCTGCAGCGATGCATCGTCGACATTGCCATCAGGAGGGGTCGCTGCTGGCGCCTGCGGCGATGGGAGCGTCATGGTCGACAGCATTCCCGCATCCCCTGCGCCTGCAACCTCCGCCCCTGTGCCTTCCCCTCCCGCCGCCCGCGAGCCATGCCCCTCGGGCGGCGTGAGTGGCTCCCTCTTTTGCGCGCCTGCCTCACTGCCTGGCGTGGGGGGTGGCGCGGGTACAGCATCTGGTGGGGATGGACAAAGGGGATGAGGATGAGACTCATGGGGATGAGGATGATGATGGGCAGGATGATGATGGGCCGGATGATGGCGAGAAGGATGAGGGGGAAGAGAACCATCCTGATGATGGTGGTGGTGGCGATGACCTTGAGGGTCGGGCGCGCCATGCTGTGCCCCTAGGGCCGCCGGTCGCAACATGGCATCGGATGCGCCAACCATGGCGCGTGCTGGGATAGGGGAAGCATGGAGCGGGGGCGTGCCAGCATGCACACCCGATGGGACAGGCACGGCCACCGTGGTTGCTGGCTGGCGTACGTGCGGTGCTGATTTGGCCCCAGCGCCTGCCGCTACGCTGGACAACCGCTCCAGAAAGGCAACGTTATTGTGAGGTGTTGACGTGTCGTGGTGGCTGTCATTCGTGCTCATGGCGCGGGACTGCCACGCCCAAAGATCATCGTAGGCCTGCAGAATCTGGCCCAGGACGGGTCCGTAGGTCTGGAGGCTGCCAGCAAGCACCTGTTGTAGGGAGGGAAAAAAGACACAGAGAAAATTTGATGGAGAGGAAAGTGGAGGGAGGGAAGGATAGCGCACCGTGACAGTTGACAGTAGGGGGGCGCAAGGGGCAAGGGGGGAGAATTAGGACACAAAGGTGATGCAGATGATGCCACCATCAGAATCCTGCAAAAAAGGCTAGCTGTCCCTAAAAAGCTGCTTCACAGTTACCAGAGGACTATGAGGACCTGAATGCAGGGCCTGTGGGAGAACAGTAATAGAGGCATTATGATAGGATTGAGATTGGTAGGCATATACCATGGGCATAGCAGGTTGCCATGCGGCAGTGGGGAGCCTGCTGGAGGGGGCATAAAGACCGCAGCTTGATAGCTGAAAGGGAAGGTAAGCCAGCAGATGACATCCCTGGCATGGTATCATCCTCCCAGCACACATACGCAGGGGACAATGTGCATGAGGCCTCCATTGTTTTGCAAAGCCAGGTAAGTACAGGGTTTTGGGTGGGTTCAGCAACAACAATACCCTGCGGCATAAAGGATGCAGGCTGTGCATGTACTAGCCATGGCGGCTCGGGGGCCAGCGACAGCCGCCATCAGCACTCCAAAAAACGGGTGCACGATGTATCTCCAAAGCTACATCAAATCGAGTGAGCTCGCCTCTATGCATCTGTTCATATAATTCTCCAAATGGCTCTGACCAAGCTCTCACTCCCCACTACCCCCACTGCCACCAGTAACTCCCCTCCCCCATGCCCACCCCCACCCCAGGAATCACCTCCAACCCGCACACACAAAAGTTGCCATGGAACCCACGCACCTGCAGCGCCCGCCGGTAGACCAGCGCACGGTCCCTGGCCTCAGACAGGCTGCGCGGCGGGGCCAGCGTTGCGGCGCCAGAATTAGCTATAAGACCATGCATGCCCTGAGACGGCGACGAGCCGCGAGGGATGGCCGACAAGGGCCTGCCACCGGCAGTACTACAGGTGTCACCAGCACCAACGTCGCCATCATGGCCCTTGCTGCCACTTGGTTCCCTGCCATCATGAGTCACGGCTGTAGCTGCCGCTGCGGCTGCCGCCACAGCGAGGGCGAGGCCCGCGCTTTTTGTCGCATCTGCCACGTGGCTGGACCCACCAGACGCGAAATCTACTACACCGCCTGTTCCCGGGACGATGGCACTGGCAGCAGTCAGCCCCGAGGCAGCGTCAACCCCCACGGAGCTGCTGGCAGCCGCACCAGTGGCTGCTGCAGCAGCAGTAGCAGCGATCGCGGCAGCAGCAGCAGCAACAGTGGCAGCAGGAATAGTAGCAGTAGCTGCAGTGGGTGCAGTAGCAGCAGTGGCAGTAGTGGCAGCGATGGCAGCAGCAGCAGCAGCAGCAGCAGTGGCAGGAGCACTGGCAGGAATAGCAGCAGCAGTAGCTGCACTCGCAGCAGTGGCAGCAACAGCAGCAGCAGTGGCGGCCGGAACGCCTGCCCCCTTACTGCCATCTGTCACATGGCTGTGCTGCGCCACTTGCTGGAGGCCACGATAGATAAAGCGTTCCACGTCCATCAACAGTGCAGGCTTGGGGTGCTTGCCACCGGCATTTGTCACGCAACCGTGCGCCGTGAAGCTGGCACTGCGTGCCTTGTAGTTGGGCACCCCAGAGGCGCTCCCAAGATGACCCTCGTCCCGGCCCCTGTCCACATGGTCACTGTGGCCATGGTCACTGTGCCCGGCCTTTGTGGCCATGCCAGCGTTGGCAAATGGGCTCCCAACGGGCATCCCTGTATGTGTGCCCAATGCGGCAGGTTGCACGTCACCTCGGGCAAGTGCTGGCCCGTGGGTAACTGCTAGGGGAGACGAGCGGGCGAAACCAGCATTCGGCACCGTCAGCAACGCATCAGTCGCCGCAGCAATCACTGCCCCACCATGGTCTACTGCATGATCTGCGGGGTGGCCTGCTGCCCCCGATGAGTGTGCTGATGCTGTCAACGTATCTACATGGGGTGCACTAGCATGGGCAGGATGCATGCCATTCGCCATGCTGGGAGGATGGGCATGGGCCACCTGGTCAATCGGAACTCCTGGTGCTGGTGCCGGCTGCGAGGGGTCAACGGCCAACGACATCAACCAGTGATGGACCGCAGCCCACTTGCGCTGCTGCCACACGCCACTCGGGTGCTGTCCCGCACCCCCCTCGACCCCCACGCGCACTCCTGCCCCATCCGTCATGCCCGTGCTGCCACCAGGGCTGCCCATCGTGTAATAGTGGTGATGGTGGGGGTGCGTGGGTTGCCACCCCACAGGCATGTGCGGGGGGAGGGGTGGGTCCGTCTCCAGTGACGACGTCGACCCGGGCCCTGGAGCCCATTCGTGTGCATGGGGGAGGTGGTGGTGGTGGCAGTGACCAGCATCATGGAAAGGTGATGGTGATGCGTGGCAGGCCAGCTCACCGGTCCCGTGCGGTGCCCCCTCCAGGCAGCTGCCTCCCAGGGAGCTGGTCGCGCTGAGCTGGCGGCGGTGATGCGGCCGCTCGTGTGCCGTCGCCAGATCGTGGCCCGCGCTCGCGGATTGATGCAACCTGGATGCATGGGCGTAGCAGGCCCCCCTGGCGCCCCCTTCTGCCAGGCTCTCCACGTCGGCATCCCATTCGAGCGAACTCTGCCGGCTGTGCTGGCAGGCACCCTGGTGCTCCTGGCGTCCCTGCAGCGCCTCTGGCCCATGAGCGTGGTGCATGCCATGCGCGGATGACAGCACTTGCATGCTGCCACCAAAGGGGGGTGGACCCGCAGAAGAAAGGGGGCTGCCCGATGGAAACAGCAACGCCCCCTTGACGACCTCCCCATGTCTCTTAGCACGCGAGAGCCAAGGTGGCCCAGGGTGGCCATCGACGCACTGGTCACCGTTCCAAGGGGACAGGGTATAGTCCAACCCCGCTCCGTGGGAATGGCTGCTATTCCTCTCATCCCCGATCGAAGGTAACAGACCCTCAGCGTCCACATCCCTGCCACCCCACGCCGCGCCCTCCGCATCCTCCCGCTCAAGAGAATCATACATACGCTCATCCCGGCTCCCCACCATGCTGAACGACGAATCCCCGGCGCTGCTGCGGTCGCTACTAGCACGCACCCCCCGGCGATCTACACCCCCCCGCCCCTCCTCATACTCCTCCAGCGCCAACGGCTCCTGTTCATCGAGCAGCAAGTAGTGGCCCGCGTCAGAGATCATGATGCGGTTGTTGTGGTCCGCGACGGCGTCCGCCACCGCCACCACCATCATCGGGTTCAGCGAGGGCTCACGCATGAGACGCGTCGCCCAGGGGGCAAACCGGGGGGGCGACTCCGTGCTCCGCGGCAATGCCGGCGGCTCATGCCCCATTGCCAGCATGTCCGCATTACCATCCTCCTCCCCGTAGCCATGGGTGTCGTGATATTCGGGACCATAGTCCCCCCCGTAGGCCACGTCCAGCGATGTCAGCGACTGTGGGTCCCATAAGCTAGGGAACGAGTGCGACTTGGGAGATACCAACCACCCGACCTCTGCGTTGTCCTCCCTTGGGCCAATCCCGCCATTCTCTCCGACCTCGTCAGCCCTGTCGTGGCCCACTCCCACGTGGCTTCCATCCCCGTGCGCGGATGCCAGAACTGCGCCATCGTAACCACTAGCATCCATTGCCATGTCGGACATCCCTGGCCCCGACCAGGCCACTGGCCGGCTATCCGCGCTCGGTAATACTGGCACACCAAAGGCAGTGGCAATCGTGGCCCTTCCTTGTGGGTCACGCCGCACAGTGACCGCCCGCCGGTATGAGAAATCATGCGTGCCGTGCACCCCGCAATCCCCTGGGCCGTCGTCAACAAGGTGATGATGCCCTCGGACCTCATCCGCGCTGTGCCGCACCCGCCTGCCGCGGGGCTTCTTGACCGGCCGAGGGGACCGCTGCCTCCCATCCCCCTTATGCCCCTCTCCGTCACCGCCATGTGGCGGCCCATCCTCATGGCCCACTGCCACCCCGTTCCCCGACTCTGCATACCCATGCCTTGGCCCATTCTCTCCCCCCACGACCTCTCCCCCCATGCCTTGCCTCCCCACCCCCTCACCCTCCCCGTCGCGTGCGCCACCCGCATCCACGCTCGTCGGGCTCCTACCCCCGGCATCACCCAGTGGTCCCTGCGCATGTGAGAACGATGCCAGCGACGACGCATACGTGTCGCCCAGTGCGATCGAGAGCCGCTGCATGACGCCCCCGTCGCGATTCTCACTACTACTGTCATCCGCGACCCCTACGACCGGCCCCCGCGGCCCATCATGCCCCCCTGAGCCCGACTGGATCATCCCTAGGCGATGCTCGGACCCGTCCGTGCTGCTGCCGTCACACCCAGCGTACAGCTGCGACAGCATGTCCATGGGCCGAGAGGCCGAGGACGCCGAGGACGGCTTATGGGCGCCCGCATGCTTGCTCCCGGACACAGGGCCGCGCTGGCCGGGGCTTGCCCGCGCCATGCCGATGCGGCCCACGCTCTCGACCACCCATAATTGGACACGACGGGGACTCACTGGGGGCTCAGGGACATGGGGGCGGAGCGGGCGGCCGCCGAGACCTGCGCGGAACCTCGCTTGCTGCTGGCGGACGGGCCCGTGGGGGGAGGACGGCATGGACACCGAGGCCGCCTTGTTCATGCTGGCGCCGCGCTCGCTGGCCCTGCCATCATGGTTGTGGCCGCTGCTGCTGCTCCCGCTCACGTGCGCCGCGCCGTTGCCGCTCTCACTACCCCCAAAGAGAGCTGCGACGCTCGCTAGCAACCCACCGCCACCGCCACCGGCCGTGCCACTACCGTGGCTCCCATGATGGCTGTCGCTGTGCAACAGCGGGTGGTCTTCCATGCGCAAGGACCCCCCCCCCCGCCACACGTACGGCAGCTCAATACGGACGCCGCACGCCCGTGAGGGTAGCTCAGCCCTCGGTCCAGGCTGCGGCGGCCCGGGCCAGACACGCTGGTCGGCGCGATGCTATGACTGTCATCCGCGAGCGAGACCACAGAAGGTGCCCCCCGGGTGGGACGGACGACAGAAGGAGCCGGTGTAGGCACGGATACCCCATTGGACGCAAACGGGCCACTAAAAGAGGGCGCTCCCGCCAGCCATGCTTCGGTAATGCCAAAAGAAGGCGGGGCCGCAGCCCCCTGGGTGTTGTAGGTGCAGCACGACGAGCACGGGGTGACCTGTGCCAGTGTGGCCTTGGCCACAGAGATGTGTCCGGGGGAGGACACAGTGTGCCGGTGGTGGGGGAGGCCGTCCTCGTCCCCTTGCCCACCCACCCCCGAGGACCACGAGACGTGCGTCCCTTGGTCGCTGGCGCAGTCGTGCCCGTGTGACGTCGCCAAGCACCCACACTGGCGTTGTTGTCTTCCACTAACAGATGGTGGCATCGCGGGCTGGTTGGGAGCCGCCGCGGTGGCCCTCTGGCAGCCGCCGTTCTGGCATCCGCACGCGGAGCATCCAGGAACAGCCCCCGAGTTGTCCACACTCAAGCCTTCCTTTGCTCGCAAGCCGCTAGAACTCTGCAACCCGGCCCCTTGCATGCCGTTGTCCAGTCGCGGGTCCCCACCAGGACCAGACTTCCTTTTGACTCTCTCCTCCACAGCGCCCGAAGATCCCTGGGAGCGTCGGGCAACCTGCGGGGGGTGATCCCCTGCCTGCGACGATGGGTACCAGCGGGCTGAGTCCCCCCTCTCTCGGTTCCGCTCAAACTCAAAGTCAGCGAGGCTCACTGCCTCCCAGCTATTGCGATCCGAACGCCCCGCCCAAGACCGGGAGCTCTCGATGCCCTGTTCACTGCTGGCAGCATTATGGCGGTTGGCCGTCTCTGCGTCTAGCAGTGCCTGGGAGAGGCGGTCGCGGGCGCCGGCGGTGATGCTGGCGTCTCGGTCAGCCAGGACGTTGCGCCAACGAGCTACGGTGTCGCCTTGCATGGTGGAGGTGGATTTGCGCATGCGGCGGGGCTGTTTGGAGCCTGCCTGTGCCTGCCAGAGCTTGAGCTGCTCCGTCATGCGCTCAGGGGCCCAGCCGACGAGCACCGAGGCAGTGGCCATGTTGTCCCCGGCCGTGGGCTTCACCAGGGGGGGAGCGGGACCTGCGGGGACTGAGATGGCAGACAGGGCGTCAGCAGCCGACCGGTCGCCTGAGGACGCCAAGGATGCGTCCAAGTCTGCGCCTAAGCCGAGCCGCGTACGCGAGGAGCTCCATTCGTGCGCCAACGTGGCCCATGCCTGGCCCCGAGGGGTCGATGGGGCCGACATGGACAGGGACAGCGCGTGGTTGTCGCCCTTCATCGCCGCCACAGGGCGTGAGCCCGCCAGCACGGCTGCGCTGCACAAGGGGGCTGGCCGCAGCTGCGCGATTTTCATGGGGGAGCTCCTTGGTACCGCGTCCGGTGGTTTCTCGGCCGCGGGTTCCGTGCTCATGTTACTGGGCTGGCTGCTGCAAACGCTGGCGCCGCAGCTGCCTCCACTATGCGAGGACGCGCGGTGCAACTGGCAATTTCCGGCAGGTAGCATGCTTTCAACTAAACTTAAACGAAGCTGGCCATCGGCGAGGTCAGGCCCCTCGGAAATGGGACCCGCGGCATCCGCCAACGCAAATCCATGCTCCCTAGAAACACGCCTGGGCGTTGCGACGTTCGATGAAGGCGGGCCTAAACCTGCTCCCAGGCCTACTACGTTCGGTAGAGGTTTCACCCCGGCATCGTTCCTCATGGGAGGCCCTTCAGCCAGGATTTCTACGTTCTCCGCCGATGGCCCATCGCTCGGCAGGGCTTCAGTTTCTGAAGGCGAGGCATTTTCTACCAAGCTTGGCTCCTCCGCACCTGTCTGAAGGAATTCCGCTTCTTTGTCCAAAGCTGCGACCGGAGTCTCGCCATCCTCCAGGCGGGGATCACCCTCGTCCACCATTACCGATGCCCTCTGCTATCGCCGATCCACTTCGCGAATCCTTTCAATACAAAACCGCGAAAGTTCTATCGCGCGATAGATGACAATGCAGAAAACCATTTTCAAACACTTAAACGTGAAGGAGGCTAGCGGGCCTAATCAAGTTCGAACACGTCGCCTGACTGCTTATTTTCCCCTGCATTTCCAATCACCAGGTCGGTCGGAAATCACTATTCAGGCATGTCGGACAAAATGACCCCGCACAGGCACAAGCCGTTTGACTGCTTACAACGAGGCCGGACGAGATATTCGCCATATGCTGCAATTATTCTGCATATTGTTGCTTCGATGACGAGACGTCGTCACAACAGTCATTCACTTATAACCAAGTTGGGTTGGCTTAAGTTGGGTTCACGCCTTACGTTGGGTCGCAGTAGGCTGTATGGCTGATAGCAACTAGCAAAAACCCAACTTAAGGCGTGAATGGGCTTCTGGCGCGGTGTGGCACTGTTTTTGACTGCCGCCAGCCCGCGCCACCCAACAGTGAACACTTCAGTTAAAACCTAGAATTCACTGCGGATCGTGGTCCTTGTCACTGTCTATGAACGGGCTCAAGGCAGCGGCTTGCTGGTTGGCCACCCGGCCACTTCAATATGGCCGTGGTCGGTCAGCCTTTTGAACGGCTATGGCCGCCTTTTCATTGTCATAATGATGAGGGTTGCTGCGCTCTCTGACATGGCGACATATTTTGCCGGGATCAGCAGCGTTGTTGGCATTCACGTGCAAACCGTTCACCGTTAATACTGAGACCTCATGATGTCCTGGCCGGTCGGAGATAGTGGCCATGGACGGGATTACAGTTTGCGTCGATGCAGTAGGAAGCGGTCGAGACTGGAGGGTACTGAATGGCCACTGCGCCTCTTTCCGACTCTTCGTGTGGCTCTTACCGCCAAATGAAAATTACTCATAGAACTGAACGCGCATGCCCTATGTAGCACACCAAGTTTAGGCAGTTTTGGCTAGCACGGTGGGGTGCTTCACCTGCCTACATCCGGTTTGATGACTTGCATCTAAGTTTCGACCCGAAATACGACCTTGGGGGTGAATTCCTTAGTGCAGTTCGATCGGCATTGACGAGAGCTATCAAAAGACACCCTAAAGTCCATCAGCAGGGCTGGGGGTCATAAGTTATGGTAACTTAACGCCTTAAGTTGGGTTGACCCGAAGAAACCCTCAAACCCAACTTAAGGCGTGAATGGCTGTATATATGCGACGAATTCTTAAGCCCCAAGTCAATTTACATTTGGTGGATCCTAGCCATTTTGGTGGAAGTTTGGCGAGTATTCAAATCATTTCATCCTGGGCATAGAAACATGTGAGAATAATGCCTGAACTTTGATACAAGAAAACCCACAAAAAGCGGACTTGTTTCCACCAAACTATGCGAATATCGCAACTGATCCAATATTCACGCGCACCCACTCAAGCATGAGTCAAGCATCCATGCAAAACCCCCAACCTCCCACGCTATCCGCTTGCCCTTCCCCCCCCAACCCCAACCCCCCAAGAAGAAAAATCCCCCCCCCCCCCCACTGCGCGCGCACACACACACACACACACACACGCCCCCCCCCCCCCCCCCCCCCCCCCCACACACACACACACGTCCACACACACACACACACACACACACACACACACGTCTCCACCCCCCCCCCTCCCCACCCACCCACCTCTCCCACCCACCCACCCACACCCACCCACACCCACCCACCCACGCACCCCACACCCACCCCCCACCCCCACCCCACCCCCACCCCACCCACCCACCCATCCACCCACCCACACCCACCCACCCACCCACCCACACACACACACACACACTCACCCACCCACTCACCCACCCTGGTGGGCCCCCACCTTCCAACCCACCAACCATACCGTACCGAGTGCTCTGCATAAGAATGGAAATAGGTAAGGGCGATTGGAGGTGACAAGGTCGCTCATGAGCATACGGAAGGGGAATAATGCTACCATGTCAAGGATTCTATGCAAGCATGGGACATGTCACCTTATGAAAGCGGACTTTATTTTAGCGTTGCGGCTAGTAGCAGCATGGCCCTCACTGCATGTACGTGAGCGCAGCATTTGCTACATCACATTCATTGGCGTCAGCTTTGAAATTTGAGAGCATCAACGGCCGGCCATGCCTGCATCATACCAGCAACCTCTGAGGTGGGGAATGCACCGCGGCGCTCTCTGGCATGCTGGGGTGACTTAATCTAGTCACATCCCCACCAAGAGGAAGGGGCGTTTTGCTGAGTACTTAGTGTAGTTAGGATTTTCTCGACTAGATAGCTTAGAGTTTGGTTAGTTCGATTACGTGGCTTCTTCCACCTCCACCCATCCAGCAAGGAATATGTGCTACATGATCTCCCATGCACCGTCCGGAGGCATGTTATTTAATCCCCACCAAACGTGTGGTGACCTTTGTCGCAAGGACGTGTGCACTGTGCAGTATAGCCCCCAACAGACAAGAAGGGATGGTCAGATTTAAGCTGAAGTGCCCAGGAATTAATTATGCCGTGCTCTGCCTTTGAAATCTTGACCATGGCTAGCATGTATTTACAAATGCTAGCTACTTGCACGTTGCGCTGGAAACTATCATGAATGCAATGTCGTGATAGGCTTTTCTCCCTTGCCCTGGATTATGCAGGCGCACCTTGCAACGAGCTGGCTAGTAAAACGAAAAAAAAAAAAAAAAAAAAAAAAAAAAAAAAAAAAAAAACTTGGAACCTTGGGATATCTGGAAGGGCTTCCTGCCATGCACCGCCAATCCCAGGCACATTGACTAGTGGCGCAATCACACTTGATTCCCGAACTAAAATCAGGACTTGTCCGTACTAGCACTCCTAAAGTGGATTGCAGCCCTCCCAGGCTCTCAATAAATACTAGCGGGATGGCGGCCCAGTCATTAATTTTTAAAAACCTTCAACCAGCAAACCATTATACGACGAAATTCGCTCTTCCCATTTTTTTTTTAAAAAAAAACGGCTACCCATTAATAACCAGGAACTGTCCGGTGCATGCCTACCATGAGGAATGAGTGGTGGGCATCACAGCCCTACACATTTCGATCTAAACAATGCCGACCCTGTCGCCGTAAACCTTCCTTCCGCACTAAACTGACGTGAAATACGCGCTTTTCCCATCAAAAAATGGCCAGTAGGCACTCACCACAGCTTTTCCGTATAGCATGCCCAACAGTGGGTATGAGGGTATATGATCACAGCCCTACACATTTCTATACAATCACCACCGGAATGCCGACCCTGTCTCCGTAAACCTTCCTTCCGCACAAAACTGACGTGAAATACGCGTTTCCCATAATTAAAAAAATGGTGTGTTAGTGGTGCACGTGACTAGGTATGGTGGCCCAGCGCGTGGCAAACATTCTATAAGCATGTGGCTGCCATGGCGGCAGTGCCACTACCAATCGGGCCGGATACAAGCTAGGGCTATATTATTGTACAAGCTATTCTAGCCCGCAGGGGGCGTCCACATCTTGTGGTTGATCATCAGGTCCCGGTACACCTTGGGCTTTATATGGGGGTCCTGCTTGTTATTCCGGCCACAGGTCGTGTCGCTGCTGCTGCCGGCTGCTGCTGAGCGGGGGTCAGGTCGGTCGTCCAGCGTCCAGGTGAGGTTGTGCGACCCGGCTCCTGCGACGAGAAAGGAACCGCTGCTTATCCTCGGGGGAGGGGACTTGGTCAAGCAGGACTGGTGGGGGGGGAGCCGCCTTGTCCCGTGAGTGCATGGGGAAGGCGGTGGCACCCTAGGCACGCGCAGTTCTACTACCTCACCTACCAGGCCCATGATCGGCGCGAGGGTACGTAAGGAGCTGTTCCTTGAGCTTGGTCCTTGTTGAGAGCGCGGCGGGAGGTCGCCAGCATCCTGCCGGGGAGGCTGGGACTGGATGCGATGGTGGCCGTCTGCTCCGCTAACAATCTTTGGGACCTGTGTGGCCAGGGCCTCGGTGTGGGCGGTGATGGCTTCAAGCTTCGAATGAGCACGCCGCACTTGCCCTCCACCATGCACCTGGCCGGTTGAGGCGAGAGACAAGTGCAGCGTGCATGTCGGATGCGCCTGCGCCGCGGTGTGCAGCGCCGTGAACTGAGGTTCAATGGAGCTTGTGGACGACCTTCGTTCGTTTCCACACTACTTGGAGACCCGGGCCTCCACCGTGTTGAGCGTCGTGTTCAGCGAGGTCAGCTTCTCGGCCAACGGCCAGGTCACGTGCTCCTCCAGCACTGCTCGGATGTCATCCTTGCAGAGGGAGGGAGCCGATGTGGCTGCCGGCTGCGCAGCCGGCCGGGCTGGGGTGCGCAGCTGAGAGATGAGCCTGGGCGTCTTCAGTGAGCTGGAAGTAGCTGCAGAGCTAGGGCCTAGGATGGCGATCGAGGCGGTGGTTGTTCATAGCTGGCCGGGCGAGGAACCTCTCCATGACCGGTTGCTTGCTTGGACTACATTTATATTACATATAGTAACTTGTGCACAAGTGCTGGCGTTTGTTCTTCCATCATCGATGCCCGTACGTAGTAACGCTGACCACCCCAAGTGTCCCATTAGATCACCGGCCCCAGGCGCCCAAGCAAGGAGCTGAAGGTGCGTCGACTATATAATCCATATATATGAGTACGTTGAAGCTTAAGGCGCCGACATGCGAAGGTCAGGGTAGGTTCTAACCATGAATGCCGGAAACTATGTCACAAGAACCGAGAAGCTTCGGCACAAATTCGATAACACTAACTTAGCTTCATAATTGCTCTTTAGAGCCTACGTTGCCTCACAATCGCTGCATGCCGTAAACCTGCATTAAAGTTCATTTTCCGCCAAAGAAATTCCATCCTGGACCCCCATGCACGCCTGTAGCCATTCGAGAAATTAAATCATCGATACCGTATCGATCTGGCAGACGATACTGCAAACCGTAAACTTCCCGCCGTTAATTAGTGAATTTATTTATCAAGTAATATCTTCTAAATTTTCAAGCTTTTCCAATGCCGGCCATATCTATTAATATTGCCTACTCGCCTGCTGCCATGGCCACCTCCGCTAGGACTGCGAGCTCCCCGGCGGGCCGGCACACATTATACAAACGGCGCAAATTTTTCAGTTTGGCGCGGAAAATGTTCTCCGCGCCACGTCGATCTACCCCCTGAAATCCGCGCGGCCGGTGGGGCTGAAAACCGGCGGCTGGACATCCCAGCCGCGCCGGCCTGTGGCGGTCTCTCGCGTAGTTTGCTGAGATATCATCCGCCGGCCAGTTCTATGACTTGGGTCCTGGGCAAGCCCGTCTATAGTTCCGTACCGCTGACGGTGTCACTCCGGCGTCCCACCTGCACACTGAGGGGTGTGGCAGGGCTGGGGGGCTGTGTGCTCTCCCCATATCTATTCATCATTATGGTACGTGGACTATATTATGAGGCGTACACATGAAGCTCGCTTTGCCCAGCCCGGCCGGGTGGACTGAGGGGCGCCCATCGGGGATCGAGATCACGGAGTACGCCAGCTGCTGCGCGGGGTCGACCCACCTAAACCGACTGAGCGATCTCTGATCTACGCTGATGACACGACGCTCGACGTGGAGACGGCCCGGAGTCCGCCCAACTCTGGCTAGACAGCTTGTCACTGGAAGCGCGGGCGGTGCATGCATGGAGCTTATGATCAGCAAGAAAACGGAGGTCATGGCCATCGGCTTCCCCGCGCTGGGACCACCCCACCCACCCTCCTCCTGAGCTGGACGGCTGCCCCGTCCGGCCCCCGGCGACGTACTCGCTTTAAGCTCCTTGGCAGCTGGCTCGATACCTCCATGCACGGCTGACGACATCAACACCCGCATTGGTCCTGAAGGCCTAGGCGGCCCTCCGCCTCCTCGACGTACAGGTTTTGGACATGTCGCTACCTGAGTGAGCGGCGCAAGCGCATTCTGTTCGAGGCCCTTGTCCTTCATCCTCCTTTACGGAGTGCAAGGCGTGGAGCCTGGACCAGGCGCTGAGCAAGCAGCATGACGGCACTGTGCACTGGAACGCTCCGTACGTCACATCCTCGGCGTCCGCTACCAAGAGCACCGCACCCGGGCCGCGCTCTACTGCGAGATCCCTCTTGTCCGGTCCAACCATAGCATATCGATCCGCCTCCGAGGTCCTCCTCCTCGATCTTTGCCGCGCCATCTTGCCCGCACATGCAGATCGACCAGGTGGACACCGATGTGGTGGGCCGGCCCTGCGGGTGGGCTAGCTTAGGACTGGCCCAACCAGGTAGACACCTCCTCCTATGGCAGGGTCCCCTTGTCCCGGACGTCGCAACCCATGCGGCTGGCAAACTTGCGCGCGTGCGCGCCCCGCACCGACGCGGCGCGGCCCGGACCTCGATCTATATGACACAATTGCTTGAGGATGCAGGACTTCTGGGAAGTTCCTATCTGTACTCGATCCGCGCCCGCATGATAGGCAAGGAGAAACGGGCTGCATGCCGTCAGTGCGATAAGCCCCTGAAGTCCTGAGGGGCATGCTCCTGTTTCATCCCCACGGGCCCCACGGCCCATCATGCTAGAATGCGGGGTAGAAGTCCGCAGGTCATTGGGCACCGGTACACTATCGCCCCGTCTGCCATTACAGTATCTAGAGGACAGATCAGATGAGGATTGTACCCTCCTCTAGTGACTATATGGTTGTGGCATGATGCAGACGATATTTGTAAATTTCGTGTGATTATTTTCTAATGAGATTAGCAGAGTACTCCGTGGCGTGCCCATGCGCATTAATTAGGAACATCACTCCGTTGGGAGTAAATGTAGCACATATCCCTGAGAAGGGGAATATGGCTTTTGATACATTCTAGGCTACTTCATGCAAGGGTGGGAATGTAAGCTACCCTTGCTCTAGGAGCACCAGGGCACCTGCACCCTCATGATCGATCACGCTATGCCCAGCTAAGGGGGAGCATGTCATGTGGGGGAAGATCATCATGGCTATACAAGAGCTAGGGCATGGCTTCTCAGCAGAGAGTGACTCCCTGCATGGGCACTGCACAATTAAATAAAGCTAGGCATCATCTGGAGGGTGGCTCATCATAGGCACCCATGCGCATGACACCCAAGTACTTACTCTCTTACTTATCGAAGAAATTCGAATATATAATGAGATTAGCATAATACTAATGCACCTGCATGGTGCCCACACAAGTACTTACTTACCTAATACCCCTTCCATGCAAAGCACTGGTGGTGACCCCGAGGCTAGCTAGCAAACCAGTCATGCCTTAGACTAACTAGAAATAGCGGATCAGACTTTGGCACAACATGTCTGTGCTTGGTGGTGTAGCTTCTTTATTTCAGGCCCGTCATTCGGTGCGCCATCAGCTTGAGGCCTTGCCACAGAAATGCGGGCTTGGAAAATGTTACCTGTTAAAGCAGATTTCAACAACAGATGTGCCAACATCTTAGTTCCATGAATGCGCTCCACACTTAGCCTGACGCCATGCGATTGACATGGGTGCTTGGATGGGTCAAAATGTCAGCCTCTCCGCGAACAACTAGCTAGAACAGGTACCATCCGGATGCTAGCAGGCAAGCTGCTCAAAAGGAAATGAACTTGTCACATGTGCCGTGAATGCCTTAGACTCAGCCATCCAAGAGAACAGAAACGTGTGTTCTATGTCAACCACAATCTACTTAACAGAAGTTACACAACCACATTTTAGTAGATTGGGCTCTTACTAACATAGGTCATGCAGCATTATGAATAAACAATTTTGATGCTCTGCCTACCAACGTGTTGCCGAAGCCCGAATTTCAAAACAGCTGTCTCACTGAACAGAAGAGTTGTCACACACAAGAAAGCCAATGCCTGCAGCATGCGGCCACATTTCATAAGGTGGCTTGAGCCTGTCACAAGCAGAGACAGTACACCATGTAGGTTAAGCAGCTTAGCTTAACTGCTTTTCTACGCATGGTATTGCTTCTCACAGACGTGGTGTACTGTCCAAACCACCACGCTATTAATGGTGTCATGCCGCAACGTTCCAGACCACCTCAGCATTACGTCTCTTGATGCTTCATGCAGCTACCGTAATGTGTGTTCCAGAATGACGACAAAGATACTTGAAGTAGTGCTTGCTCGCCACGCATCCACGCAAGCAGCTTGCCTGCTCATACACTCTGCCTGTTCCCAACTTGCCTGTGCGACTCCTACCTGTTCCCAACCAAGTTGCCCGCTCATACATCCTGTCTATCCCCAACTTGCCTGTTGGTATCCTGGAGCCGCCAGCCGCCACGCGGGGCCAAACACGTGCACACAGTGGGTCTCATGGCCAGAGCTCGGGTCAACAAACAAGAACCCTGCATGGGACTGGGGTTTGGTTGGGTGCGCAAAAGGCACGTGAAGTAGGCCAGTGAAACAGCTGATAAATGAGAACCAGCGGCGTTGAAGGCCACGAGATACCACACGACAAGTCTACATGTCATAAGTAGCAGGGAGATGCTGAACAGGTTCGTATTTTGGGGAGGCACTGACAATCGGCTAACGCAATCCTGAACAATGGGCAGCAACTGGGCAGTAACTGGGCAGCAACTGGGCAGCAACTGGGCAGCAACTGGGCAGCAACTGGGCAGCAACTGGGCAGCAACTGGGCAGCAACTGGGCAGCAACTGGGCAGCAACTGGGCAGCAACTGGGCAGCAAATGGGCAGCAAATGGGCAGCAACTGAGCAGCAAATGGGCAGCGAATGGGCAGCGAATGGGCAGCGAATGGGCAGCGAATGGGCATCGAATGGGCAGCGAATGGGCAGCAAAACGACAGCAAATGGGCAGCACAGATATGCAACAGGTCGACATCCGTTTTCACCGATACACCGATGCTGCCAGCCCACGGTTCGGTAGTAGTGTGATGACGGAGAGCAGCTAGAGCATGGCATTACAAGAGAACACTCTCAGAGAAAGCTACACGGAGACACCATGGGTGGGATGGTAGCCAGAATATCTAAGCCAACCCATCAATGCGTGCATGACGGGCAGCAACTGTAGAAAGAAGACTGGAGCTTGCGTCAAATCTGAACACATGCCATCTGTTTTCTAAGACAGCAAGATAGCATTGAATAGATGGCGGTTGTGGGTGAACCCTGGGTATGCCCCTAAAAACCCTCAGGCTCCGGGAGAGGCCTTTATAATCTCCCAGTCCAGCCGGCGCCTCTAAATGTGTTCCAAGCTTATCTGTGGGCTCTGGACCATGGGGCAGCCTTACGCATCCGCCACGCTTTTGCTATGCCAAAGCTTTATTGCACCCACAGTTGCGCCCGCACCATGATGCGGAGAGAGCGCTCTGTGGCCTGCCCACTTTGGGCACTGAGAGCCCTCCCTCCTTCTCATTGTGTAGAGGGGTTGAAGGCTACTTTATTGGTACCCACATGACTCCGTCTACGTGATTATTGATATTAATAGAAATGGTGGCTGGTAGGTTGCTGGAGGACATTGAGATCACAGTGACTAGTAGTAACTAGAAGAGACTGGTAGGCATCAAATAAGCAGTAGTTAGTTAGGCAGCCTAGTTGACCAAATGGTAGCAGTAAGGAACTAGCAAGGAGATAGTAAGCAACTGTAGACAGTATAGTGTATACAGTAACTAGCAAGTAACTAGAAGGGACTGGTAGGTATTGCATAAATGCTGCTAGCTAGTTAAGTGACTAGTACCTAGTAAGTAACTGGTAGGCGTTGAATAAATGCTGCTAGCTAGCAAGTGACAACTACCTAGTAAGTAACTGGTAGGCATTGAATACAACTTATGGCTAGTGAGCAACTAACCCATGCCAGCACGCTGCCGCGCAGGTTGCGAACATCGGCCTGCGGATGTTCCTTCTTGAGCTCACTCGCGTACCAGCCGCTGCGCGCACCGATCGTGCTGCACGTGGGAAACGGTGAGATGAGACGGGCAGCATGAGCAGCAGCAGAAGCATTCAACGGCAGGAGGCAGGGAGGCAGGGTGAGAGTAGGTTGGAGGGTGGCAAATCCAAACCGATGATAACATGCGTGCAATACATCAGTGCAACACAGTCTTGCAACGTAACCGTGCAAGGCCACCCCGCAACACAGCCGTACGCTCGGCAGAACAACAGCAAGTTTACTATTCTTTTTTTTTTTCTAATTTCCAATTGCTGTGCCGGTGAAGAAGAACCCCTCAGCCATACTGTGCCCCACCTCATGTTGTGACACAACCCACAAGGTAGCGACCGAGAGGATTGATGTTCATGCGCCAGGTGCACAGTGCCGGCAGGCCCTCTATTCGCCCATCCCCCACCAACATAAGTGTTGCTACAAGAAATTGCATCCGTCACCACAAAGTGCTCGTCAGCAGATGACAACAGTACAATCCGTCCTGGTTGGTAGATCTCAAAGTACCCCTCTTGCTTGGTGAACATCAAAGGGTCTGAGCCATCATCGGCAGGCCACTGCTCCGTGCTCACTAGTAGGTCTACGGCTTCGCACCCACTAGTAGGTCTACGGCAACCCACTGTCTTGCGATAATGTTGGGATGACATTCTGGTTCGCCGCATGTCAAAGGGGTCAAACCGTTGGCGGGCCTAAAGTGCTCACCAGTACGTTACGATGATATGCTCCTTGTACGCGTCAAAGTCCCGCTCAAACTGTGCCTTGGTGATTGCACCTGGAAGCATCGACACCTGCGCCATGCAAGTGCGGTATGCATGCCCCCAGATTAAGAATAGGAGGTAACGAAATGTTAAAAGGCTCTTAGTAAGTCAGACCACAACAGATATAAATATCCATGAGTCTTGGTAGACCTCAATGTGATAGACATCCCCGGTCACAACGACGGTTTCGTAGCCGTGCCACCTGCCTCAAGCATCACGTGATTAAATCCCGCAGGAACAAGTGCTCATCGTACCGGCCACTACCCTAACAGAGCGCCTAGATCCGGGCAAACCGACCCCTGTCCGCCAAGGGGTGGCGAGCGCGAAGCACAGGCACTGCAGTTACCATAGCAAGCGTACGGAGCTCAACTAATGACTGGACAAACCAACCTATGGAGCTTAAGTGGGGAGCTTGGAATACCATCAAATAGGCCGTGGACAATAGCGAAGGACGTAAACTTTAGCTACCAGCGAAGGGGAGGTGGGCCTAATCTAGCAGCCAAGAGGAGGTAGTGCGCAG
This sequence comes from Mesostigma viride, assembly GCA_009746045.1. Lineage (NCBI taxonomy): Eukaryota > Viridiplantae > Streptophyta > Mesostigmatophyceae > Mesostigmatales > Mesostigmataceae > Mesostigma > Mesostigma viride. Next base: position 80,307 of record RPFO01000375.1, on the reverse strand, counting down.
CGAACAACATGGGCTGGCTGTGACAGGGGCGCTGCTGTTCGCATGCAAAGTGGCAGAACCCAGAGTGGCAGAGCCCTGAGAACGCTGAGTGGCAAAAAATGCAGTTTGCACTGAAGGTGCCCCGATCCACAGTAGCTCCAGCAGACATCCCAAGTAGCTACCCAGTAGAAAGGTTCTGATGTGCAGTCTGGTTGTATTTTACATGTTAGATACAGGGGAAATAAATGATTTCAGTTTTTTTCAACGTAGGAAAGCAGGGGATTCCCTCACCCGTTGCTCTGCCGTTTGGCGGACATCCACGATGACCACCGCTGCCTTGGAGTCGAGCAGCGCTTTCAGCTCCCGCGGCTCAATGTCAGGGACCTAGTTCCGTTTCCAACCAAACAAACCCATTGCAACCAAACAGAAAAGGATGGGAGGAACACCACAAGCAAGAATGCCGACTGTTCAACACATGTGAATCGCAGCTGGGCAACACAAAATAAAACGAGCTATAAGGGGAGCTGTAAGTGAAGTTATAGAGGAACCCAGAATGCCTGGGAGTGCATGCGGAGCAAAAGTGCCAAACAGCATGCCATTATCAAATATTTTGAGAACAGACGTGGAAAAGTAAAACTCACATCGGGAAACTCCCTTTTGTACTTCGCGTAGTCGGCGTGGATTTTTCCAACAACGTCCTGCTCGTTCACCATCGCTTCGGCCATTTCCTCTCAGGTTGACCTAGGCTGGGCCCGTCGATAGTATGAGGATACGCACATATAACTTGCGTTTACCGCATCTATTCACTTGATCGTATTTTGGCATCCTGCGTCGTTGACTGCAGCTATGTCACCTAAGAAGGACTTGAAACAAATACCTTCATAATCTGCTACCAAAAATGACCTGGAGACCAAGATGACATGCAGATTAATGCATGCAATCTTTTTCTGCGCATAGCCTTTACATCAATCACGCAGGTCGGGGGAACTTGGATGCTCCGAGCTGCAGCAATTGCGAAGAACCTCGACGATTTGACTACAATGTCCTAGTGCTACACAGAACGGTTATTCATTCCTGTTTCCGCAACAAAAGAAAGGATATACTGCATGGCCTTCCAGTTTGCACGTTGCCTGAACTTGGCGTATAGCCATGTGTGAAGTGCCGTTGCAGGTTCAGGATACATTTATTGTTAATTTAGGTTCAATACTACGTTCGAGAGATTATTGGGTCAAGCTTTCAGCACTGATAGATAGCAATACATTCTGTGCGTACTTGTGGCAATATAATTGCTGCCGGTCATAAGCGTATTCTTATCGAAATCGGCGACGAAGTACGTGGGCATGCCTGATGGCCACTCGTAACTACTGCCGACTCGGTTCGCTCAACTGGGTATGTAGGTACAGTTAGACGAATACATAGGTACATAATATGTTGTTATGTACCGCATGGCGCATGCCATGCCATTTCGCGTTATCTGTAGACCGAGCAATAGACATCAAACTTGTGACAAGAACTATCCTAATCAAATGTCGCGAAGAATGAAGACTATCATAATGATTGGGTCCACCCGTGGTCCTATACAGCCGCTAATTATAAGCCTCCTCTTTCTGATAATTATTACTGCTAACAGCTAATTACTGGTACAGTAAGGCCTAACCGCAAACTGGCCGGACCGGTGGTGGCGCTGTCAGCATTACTACTTTGGGCAGGTGGCAGGCTGGCAGCTGGGCGCTGGTTGCTGGCATGGCATGGCAGGCTGTTACGCACGTAAAATTACTTGCGCCTGATTTATAAAGCGCGGGTGTGCCCATGACGTAGGAAAAGCCTGGAAGCACTGATACTGAAAGCAGGGATGCACGATAATTTTTACCTTTCCTGCATCTAACTACATTTACGTGGTTTACGGTAACATGGTTGTGCAGCGCGGCAGGAAAGTGCTTTGATGTACGTATTGACAGAAGGAGGGTGTACTCGTGTAGTAAGAAGCGCTGTATATGCTCGAAATTTAGAAGGCCTGACGGAGCTGGACTGGACATCAAGTGTGGCCAGACCATGGCGTGGCAGCCCACCGACATTGAGCGACATCTATTTGCAAGTGCTTCATAAATATAGAGGCATGGTTAAATATGCTGCCTTAGTATGCTGAATACACAGATAGCGGCGGCGCTCGAGAGCGCATTCGCCTTCCTGGATTCCTAGTGGCACACCTGTCGTGGTAACGGGGCTGTTCTACCTCACTTGACTCCGCGAGAGGTCATAACTGGTAAGCTGAGTGGGGGAAAGCGGGGCCATTCCCCGGCGCTTCGTCTGGCGGCTTTGGCTGATGTAATTAATGCAGCTGCATTGGTCCTTATATTCAGCCCACGCCAACATAAACATTGTGTCGAGTACTGTGGCCTATGTCGGCTGGTCAGCAGCACCCACCCTCAATCCTGCCTCATCTGCCTCACCATGCCGCCTGACAGCCGTTATTAAACCTGCTAAAGCCGTTTACTCAGGCGCTGCTACTTCCTCTCATACTCTTCAGCAAACTCTCGTTCCCAACTCCAACCATTTGAATACACCGTTCGGGCTCGACCTTGAGCGCTCGCTTCCCGTCACACAGCACCCCCCGGCCGCACCCCCCGACGCAACAACCAGCCTTTGCGAGAGCAGCCCCCTCCATCACCATCATTATGCAGCACTCATCCGAGCCGCCAGCATCCTCCGAGGCCGCCAGCATCAACCCGCGGCAGCCGAGCGTGATCGAGCGGCTCGAGGCCAAGGAGGCGTTGCGTCTGGCAGCACTAGAGAAACGCCGCGCAGAGGCCACGGAGCAAAGGGACCCG
>RPFO01000375.1:52500-72500 GCA_009746045.1 Mesostigma viride | reverse complement strand
GACTATACTTGGTCTCCCCGCTGACCAGCCCGCTTGCCGACCCGGCAGACCTGCCGGCCTCCTTTCACCTCCGAGGATGTTCCGGACGAGGCCGGTCCAACGTCTTCGCTATGACACGGCCGGCCAAGGGCTCTGACGAGATTTCCGCGGTCGCTCACAAAACTTGCAGCAGCGTTCAAGGACACAGGTGTAATGCTACTCTTCCGAGACCTCTGCAGTACTGCCTTCTGCTGTCGGCGCACCTGCCCCCTGCAACTTGGCAACACAGCTTCATGAACCATGCTGTATTTAAGAACTAAGGGTCGCCTGCTCACTCACGCGGGCAACTATATATAGGGGCCTCAAAACTCCTCATGCGGCTCATCCTTCAGGATGAGCCGCGCGAAGCGTATGCGCACTGCCCTGGACGGGCACCTTAGTGCGACCGGTACCCAGGCGCAACGTACATGTGAACGTACAGGCTCTCGATTTTGCTAGCTACTCGACACCTCGTGGAGGAAATGCAACGCCTCAGGCCTGGCGAGTCCCCTTTGCATCTTGTGCTGGTGGATCCTTAATCAAGGCCTTCGACTCGGTTTTCTGGTCTGCGTTGTGGCCGGCACATTCTGGCTCTGTTCCGGAGTCCCGCGCCCCTCATGTGGCGGTCATACACAAACTGTAAGAAGGGTCCACCACCTCGGTGCACGCGCATGCACTTCGTACGGGTCCACGTATGCGGCCCCCATGCATGCCCTCTCCAATAGGCCAGAGTGTGGCATGCAAGGCTGCGTGCTCTCGCCATACCTGTTCATCCTTGTTGTGGACTGCGCGTGATGACCCAGGCGCGCTCAAGTGTTTTGCTCGCGTGACGCTTCGGGAACCCGGGGTGCTGGTAGCCAACCGGCGGTGGCACGGTGGGGCCGACACGCAGATAATGCTAGCAGAAGTTATATACGCGCCGACGACGCCACCCTCCTCGAGGGCCACAGATCGAGCACGTGCAGACCTCGCTGGACTGCCTAGCCATTGAGGCCCGCGTGGTAGGCCTCGAGATCAGTCAGCAAGAAGACATGTATGCAGAGGCCCTAGTGGTTGGTCACGACAATTAATCCGCCAGACCTCTTCCTCGATCCTTCATGGCTCCCGTGTCCTTTAATGGCCCAGCGTCAGGCTACTGGGCAGCCTGCTCCCCAGCAGTGCGGCTGATCGATGTTGAGCATCGCATTTCCCTCGCCTGGCACGCTCTCCGCGCCAATATACGTATACCGGGCCCTTTGGCGCCGGCCCTTGGGCGCAGGCATGCATGAGAAGCAGGACCTGTTTAAGGTCCTGACCAGTTCTCCCGATCGATGCTCACTTACGGCGCCGAGACGTAGTAAACCCTCACCGGTCGACGCCCTCGAGATGAAGCTGGACGGCGCTGTCAACAACTTGTTGAGATCCATAGTTTTCAGTGTAGGATATGCATGCAGTGCACATTCGTATAGAGAAGATTTCTATTTGGGCATGCCACTTATCACTAGCCCAATCAAAAAGCGTAGATTACAGCTAGTCCCGGGCACTCAGGCATGGCTCACACCAACCAGCTAGACACGTCGATCGCGGGGCCCAACCGCAGGCCGGGCTGCGGGGCGCGCACAGCCAGGTATAGGCACCTCCTTACGTGGCCGGGGTCGATCACAGGCACAGCGTCCTGACACACCGGGCTGCCCGCACGTTCAAGGAGCAACTATAAGAGTACATGAGGGGCTCTGGCCTCTCCGTGATACATGGATAATATGCAGAACAAGGCAATCTGGGCCCAGGTTGTAGATGTAGTATAGTATACGATCCCCCTCCAGCCAGTGGGGAAGAGGCACGTCACCACGGCACATGTGACCCATCGTAGGAAGAACGCCCGGCGCGACCGCTAGAACTAGGCTCTACCTGCTTAATTTGTGGCATGTCCCTCGGTGTGTTAGTTTATGGATTAGATAGATACAACAGACCGGTAGGATTGCATGTGTGTCCATCCATCATCCATCGATCACAGTTTTAGAGTTGTGGGTTCAAACCCTGGGTTTATATGCCCCTAAGCTGGTGGACACCTCCTGGTCGCTTGACGACGACCTGACGCCAGCCCGGCAGCAGCAACGCCGCGATCAGTGGCCCGACTACATCCGCCACAAGACCAACCCCGAGAAGCCCCAAGTGTACTGGCGGGGCGGGGACCTCTATGTCAACAAGAAACTGTGGAAGCCCCCCCGGGCTTCCCCGGGATAGAGCACTCCAGCTAGTTGTCTAGATGGGGGCAATAGATTATGGGATAGCTTAGGCATTACAGCACTTGAAACGATATTAGTGCACAGCGTTATAGTACCTTCAATTAGCTCTGGCACCTTGTGTCTAATCACCAAGAAAATGTCCTCATATGAGGACATTTTTAAGCATGGATACCATTTGTAATAACTCACATATTTCAACATATCCATGGGTACGGCATGGAACCATGTTCATTTATGATATGTTCAAGAGTAGCAATGCTTAACATCCATGAAATATGCTCATTGTATAATGGTTTACGATTTATGAATGCAGGGGGGTCGCTACGCGAGTGACCAACAAGCACTCAAGTCAACAATATGCCCAGAAAGAAGGCAGGGCCAGGTCATGGCTGGTCCTGAAAATGCACCCAAGGTGCCCACAACATGTCTACGTTACACCCTCGCTATCCTAGACCCTGCAGCCTGCCGGGGGGGGGCACAAAATGTAACTGGCAGCCAGGGACCATGGTGCAGGCCAAATAGCAGGTGTAAAGCTAGCTCAAAGCTAGCCCAGTCCAAAGAATGAAATAAGAAGCAAATACTTGCCAAGGTTAGGTCCATGATCGTTATTGGAGGCTTGGCTCAGTTGGCTGCCACCACGGTGCTCGACAATGATGCTGAAGCCTTCAATTATATATGAAGCAGATACTGCAAAGAGGCACAAATAGCAATACAAGCACAATGTAAGCATGACAAGCTCAAGTTTCCAAGCCAGTCTAGCTCACTTGGACATGAGGTTAAGCGTTAGAAACATATGGGCAACATCCCAGCAAGCCTTGAAAAAGTTTTCAGCAACAAGGCAGTATATGTGTTAAATCAAACTACCACATTGCAACTAAGCACAGTGACTTCTACTTGCTGCTGTTTTGACGACGCAAGGCCGTTTACCTTTTCAGTGACACCACGGGAAAAGAAAGCATTACCCAGCAAACTTCCTTTAAGTTCCCCGGACATAGGCGTAATCACAACCACGACGTTGGGCATTGAAAAGAACCGGAATCATTAAGTCTGCGGGAGTTATAAGCTACGATACTCTTGACACGCTTGTTTAGAACGATGCGGTTGCGGATGACATCCGGAACCTTGTTCTTGACGTGCGCCCAGGCCGCCAGCTGCGCGGGACAGCTCAAGAAATATATATTAAAGGACGGTGACGCCCGGGAAGCACCCAGCCTTGCGGCAAAAGTAAAATATGGCTCGCGCTCGCCGTGGTTTTCGCCAGGCGTGACTGCGATATCACGACGAAAAAATGGAGACTCTTTGACCCATCTAACTGCCCAGGTCCCTCTGTTGCCCGGGTCGCCCATTAACCCAGAAGCGTACCATAACCCATACTCGCGATATCCGCAGCTACTGGGCGGAAAAAGAAACTGTAAAACCGAACTGCATACTGACCTATCATGCCATCTACGTAGCTTCCAGATTTTCTTCAACGATGCCAAAATCCGTTCATGAACAATATTTTCGACATATACAAAGCAACTGCACGTCAAAAGCAGCATCTTCGAAATGACTAGATGATGATCTAAAGTTCTGTCTTCATTCGGGGCAAAATAATGGCCTATAACGTTCAGGCAAGCCTCAGAACTGGAACGACCCCATAGCCGTCACTCGACAAAATACTCGATTACATTGCAACGTTCTTGCTGTAGTAGGTACTTTTCCTCGCCTCATATTTTCCAGGTACGGTCGGCCCCTGTCGACCCCGGGGGCTTGGCGCGCTCAGTACCTATCCCAGTTTCGCGCCAAAACCCACCAGGGATCCTCAGGACCAACTTTGGCGCCAAAACCGCCCGGCCCCCTGACCCCCCCCGTCTCAAACGAGGACTATGTCCTCAAATGAGGACATTTGGTTTTTGGACACTTGTGGCCATCAGCTTGCGCCTTACTTAGCCGACGTCTTGAGCCCACCTCACATTTGTAGCATATAAGCTATGCGTCAGCCTACCTATGGTATTGAATTGAATTGAATTGTAACATAACTCCGTTGGGAGTATATGTAGTAGCACATTATTAGCCCTTGAGAGGGGGCATATGGCCTATCATACATCCTAAGCTACTTCCTGCAAGGGTGTGGATGTAAAGGACCCTTGCTCTAGGTGCACCAGGGCACTTGCATCCCCATGATCTTCAAGCTATGCCCAGCGAAGGGGGAGCCTGTCATGGGGGGGAAGATCAGCATAGCTATACAAAAGCTAGGGCATGGCGTCTCAGCAGAGAGTTACTCCCTGCATGGGCACAACATAACTAAATAAAGCTAGGCATCAACTGGAGTGTGGCTCATCATAGGCACACATGTACATATGATTAAATAAAGCGCATGGCTTAGCTGGGATAGTGCCTCTAGGAGGCGTACATGTACATGGCCACGGTCTATCTATGCTACACTACTACTGCTGTATTCCCCTAAGCTGGGGCGTCTGGAGTCGCTGGGGCCGCGGGGGTCGCCTGCCAGGGCTTGTGGCCGACGTAGATGGCCGCCCCCTTCCAGTACACCGGCTGCCCCGCCTTGGTCTGCCGGAGCTGGAGGTAGGTCGGCCATAGCTCCCGTCGCCGTTGTTGCTGCGCCAGGGTCAAGTCGTCATGAATGGTGAAGAGAGTCTTCTCGAGCCGCTTGCGGCGTCGGAGAAAAGAAATCTTGTCCGCCGGGGTCTTAAAGGTGAGAAGGAGCGGGGGCGGCCCTGCCTTACCCCGCGCGCGGGGAAGGCAATACCTATGGTATTGCCCAGTGCAATACCTATGGTATTGCACTGGTTGTATTGCACCCACAGTGTTGCGCCCCGGCACCATGCCGTGGAAAGAGCGCTCTGTGGCCTGCCCACCTGCGGCAGTGAGAGAAGCTAGGGCGCCCTCCCTCCTTCTCGCTGTGTATATAGGGTTGAAGGTTCCTTTACTCTGTATTGGCACCCACGTGACGCAGTCACGTGCTTATTAATTAATTAATTAATATATGCCCCTAAATTCTAGAACCCCTCAGGCTCCGGGAGAAGCCTTTATAATATATTCTCCTGGGCTATCCGGGGCCGGTTAGCATGCAACAGTACCCCCACACCCGTCATATCATGGCCGAGCGCACAGTCGTCTTGGATATGTAGTCCGGATCGATGACGCGGAGTTGCTATCAGCGACTCCAGACCTGGACGAGTGAGTCGCACCACTTGCCTTCGCGGGTGAAATATCCGCGTAAAAAAGTACCTCATCGGGTACTCCGTGCTATGCCTGAACAGTGCATGTTCACACACTTACTTATACTTCCTTATCCATATCAATTTGGGGTTAACTCTCGATTGACTCCCCAACTGGAGCACGTGTTGAATCAATTAATTCCTTCCACCCTATGTCCGCACCTTAGGTGAACATTGGAATACATAGTCAGCACTTGGCTCAGTGCAGGTGCACTTTGTGCACCAAGAGCAGGTGTAGTTTACACCCTACCCTTGCAGGAAGTAGCCCAGAATGTATAAAAAGCCATGTGCCCCGTCTCAGGGATATACGTGCTACATGTCCTCCCAACGGAGATATATTAATTAATTAATTAATATATTAGGAACATCACTCCGTTGGGAGTAAATGTAGCACATATCCCAGAGCTAGAAGGGGCATATGGCTTTTAATGCATTCTAAGCTACAGGAAGGGTGGGAATGTAAACGACACTTGCTCTAGGTGCACCAAGGGCACCTGCACCCCCATGATCTATCAAGCTATGCCCAGCTAAGGGGGAGCCTGTCATGTGGGGGAAGATCAACATGGCTATACGAGAGCTAGGGCATGGCCTCTCATCAGAGAGTGACTCTCTGTATAGGCAGGGCTGAGCTAATTCTTAATGCAACACGGAGATATATGTTAAATAATAATAATAATAATAATAATAATTCAAGTTTATAAATACGGCCCACTTGACGCAGCGCGTGCTTTTATCTAAGTACTTCTAACACTTTTTAAATAATTTTTTAAAAGACGCGACTGCGTCACGTGGGACCCAATAGAGGCTTATCCTATAAAATCCAGCTACATTCACAACCACTTCCGTCGTGGTTGTAACGCTGTCATGGCTGTATTTGTCGCGCGACGGCTGATGGAGGAGGTGCGTCGCCTTTGCCCTGACGGTTAGCCGCTGCTCTTCATTTTTGTTGACTATATCAAGTAGTTAACGTAAGCTAGCCAGGGCATAATTCCAATGCACAAGGCTACACATTTCCATCTCCATGCATATTCATCATCCTGAATTGACTCGAAAACGCGGACAAGATAACGGCAGGCTCGAGCTACCATGGTCCGGATTCTCCCGATTTCTGGCCTGCGCTGGTTGTCTCCTTGATATCAAGGCCTTTGACACGGTCCTCTGGGAGGCTCTTTTGGCCATCCTAGCTCTAGCTGGATCGTGTACCACCAGCGTTTATTGCATGCTGCCCGTTCGTCGGCTGTATGAGGGTTCACAGGCCGGCAGTAGTGCGGACTGCGGAAGCTAGGCACCACCCCATGCACCATGCATTCCCCCTTAATTCACCATGGGGTGACAGTGGCAAGGTTATACATGCAAGTGTCCATATCTGTTCATTCACTGGAAGGCCGGCGGACATCTACGTCGCCCACAAGCCCTGGCAGGCGACCCCTGCCGCCCCAGCCACCCCAGCCTAGGGAATATATAGCATGCAGTAGTGTAGACTAGAAAGCTGAGTGACGTGGCCATGTATTCTGATTTGGCACGCCGCAAAGGTGAAAAACATTTGCGTTCAGTGCCGGTCCGCGGAAAACGCGATCTGCAAATGAATCCAGGCAGGAATCGAACTGGGGATCTCTCGCACCAACTTTTGCTGACTATAGGACGGACGTCTCCTCGGATCCTATAAGCACCACCCCATGCACCATGCATTCCCCCTTAACTCGTCGTCTGTCCCAACTCAGTCCTCACAGGAGGACTGAGTTGACAATTTTCAACCGCGTGTAGCGACTAGGTGGGGGGTCCATCCCAAATGTTTTGATGTGGATCGGGGGTGTACTAGATGTCATTTTGTTGGCAAAAATACTGCATATGTGAAAACTTGACCCGAACACCTGAAAATTACACGGACGATGGGCACCCCTCGCGAATTTGCATTTTTCGGGATAAGAACGAGTGGGAAAAATTCAATCAAATCCTCGTGCATGAAGAAAAAATATAGGCATGTAAACAACATAGTTCTTGAAACGTGGAAAAAAACTGGGCTCGATTTGGCCACTGCAACTGCCTGAAACAATTAAAAAACTCTCAGTCCTCAGGAGAGGAATGGGGCTTTTGCTAACTTTGCTAGCATGTAAGTGCGGTCATACTACACACCACCGTGGCCACCAACCATCCCAATCAACTCATTTCCCTTCAAGCATTACAGGACAACACACTTGCATCATCATACTTCAGGTATATCATACCTTATCATGTAGTGAGAGCCTATGCATGCATGTAGGGAATGGGCTTGGATACCCTACCAACAAAGGGTTATGTTATAAGTGTCAACCACCAATATAATGGGTAGGTGAAGCATATTTCCATTGTTTCTAACAACAATAGATATGGCTATAACTGTTTTGCCTTGCCATGATGTGGCCAACATAGTTGCTGGCACATGATGGCAGTGGTTTGTCACCAAGACTTTTCACTCACCCGTAAAAGCTTGAATGCACCCTTGACGCGGCCCGTGGCCTCAAAATCATGCAGTATGAACGTAGCAAAAGAATAACTAACATCTATGAAGGTGTTTAAACCTGCACAGCTCCTAAAACCCTGCACAACTACACTGGGTCAAGGCAAATGCCTGATAACATCATCTGAAAAGGGGGTTTTAGAGAGGGCAGGCAACGGTCAAGAAAGAGCATCAAGACTTGAACCTGACAACGCCTCGCAAGCTTAAACTCATGTACAAACATCAAGAAACGAAGAGGCAACGATTATCTGGCTTTACCTGGCACGGCTGGCGTTACCTTGGCCCAGGCGGTGCCCGCAAAAGTGGCACTTTGCGGCACATAGACCATGACGTGACAGAATGGTCGAAATACTCAAATCTATACTGTCACTCAATTTATTCTAATACGATGCATGTTAAAATGTAGAAAGAAACCTATCAGCCATTGAAATTGCGCCGGAAAGCAAGCGCAGTCATCAATTCCGTCGACCTGCCTTATCGCAGTTTTTTCCAGCAAGAACAGTGCCGACACCGGGTAAATCGCATCCCCGCGAGCTAAAAATGTATTTTTATCATCTTTAGGGCATGTTAAATCTATTTCCTGAGTTTGGACAGCTAACTCGTCCGCAAACGTAAACTGCATGCATGGGCGCGAGCCGCCATGGCTAGGTCGTGCATTTCCGGAACTCGCGTTTCACGTGGAAAAGTACCCTTACCACCTGTACTTTGACCGTACATTAAGCCGCTCATACCAAATCCAAAAAAATCCCAAAAATATGTCCAAGAAAGATCTTTTCACGTAGTATTTGAATAAATTTTGAGAGAATTTTTTTGTCAAACATTCTGACCGGGGCGAATTTTCTACGAAACCCAAAAACTCGGTCCTCTAGAGAGGACTGAGTTCAACTCAGTCCTCCGTAGAGGACCAGGGACAGACGACGAGTTAATTCACCATGGGGTGACAGTGGCAAGGTTACATGCAAGTGTCCATATCTGTTCATTCACTGGAAGGCCGGCGGACATCTACGTCGCCCACAAGCCCTGGCAGGCGACCCCTGCCGCCCCAGCCACCCCAGCCTAGGGAATATATAGCATGCAGTAGTGTAGACTAGAAAGCTGAGTGACGTGGCCATGTATTCTGATTTGGCACGCCGCAAAGGTGAAAAACATTTGCGTTCAGTGCCGGTCCGCGGAAAACGCGATCTGCAAATGAATCCAGGCAGGAATCGAACTGGGGATCTCTCGCACCAACTTTTGCTGACTATAGGACGGACGTCTCCTCGGATCCTATAAGGCATCGCCAGCTGACACCTACTGTCATGCAGTCCAACCACAAAAGTTCTCCTTTCCGGGGAGTGATGCAAGCCATTCGGATTTTGCACTAGATAAATCATTCGAGATCGATCTGTGTGTGTAGGAGTACTACACACGTGTCCACTCGAGACTTGTACCAGTCTCAACACGTGAGAGGGGCTGAACACGGCTGGAACCTTCTTTAGAAGGGGGCGTGGCCATGTATGCCTACGTGATGGGCCCACACCCGCCCTTGCAATAGCCGTAGCAATTTCGAGTCATGCTTTGCCCATGCAGGGAGCTACTCTCTGCTGAGAGGCCATGTGTACCACCAGCTACAGCCTCAAGAGCCCTAGCTAGCCACATACCTTCCACCCCATATGTCATGCATGCAGGCCTTCTAGGCCCTCTTCTCAAGCCGCCTTGTGTGCCTGTGCTTGTTTAGGAGGCAGTGAACCATCATATGGCGGTGCAGCTAGTGCACCTTGTGCACCCAGAGCAGGTGATAGTTGTACATCCTACTACACCTGCAGGTTGTCGCCCTGATTGTATTACAAACCCATAGATGCCCCTTTCTCAGGGCTACTATGTGTTACATATGCTCCCCACGGAGCTATGATTTTAATTAATTAATTAATTAATATCTGTTCATTATTGTCGTGGATCACATTGAATGCGCCAGGCACGTGCGCTTTACTGCTCTTAATTAGGGGGTTCGAGCCCGGCTTGGACAATGTCCAAGCCGGGGAGTTAAGGATGATCCTTAACGAGCGCGAACACGGCGGCGGTGGCCCCGGTTACCGCCTGTCCGACCTGATTTATGCGGCCGATGATACCACGGTCCTCATCGGGCGCCCCGAGCACATTCAGACCTGGCTGGACTGTCTGGGCTTAGAGGCGCGGGCGGTGCCAGGGTTGGAGATTAGCACGTCAAAACTGAGGCGATGGTGTGATTGGGGCTACCAGCTCCCCGCCGAGGCCCCGGCTGCTATAGACGGGACGGAGGTCGATCCCGTTCCACGTGCGGTTCCGTGACCGCTTCAAACTGCTGCAGGGGAGCATGCTCCCCGACACCGCGCCGACGATGTGGACACCCGCATCGGCCTAGCCTGGGCTAGGCTTCGTTCCCTCAAAACCGGACTGGCACTCGAAGGACCTGGGCGAGCACCGCAAGCGAATGCTCTCAGTCAAGGTCCTCGTCCTCACGGTGCTTAGTAACGTATGGCGCCGAGGCATGGACAGTCAGGGACACACTGGCCGCCAAGCTGGACGTCACGGTACATTTACCGGATGCTTCGACAGGTCCCGAACGTAGGGTTTTCCACACATAGTAGGTCTCACTTCACATAGGTCATCAGAGTCTTTGTATCAGGGTATGCCTCGCATTTCAGACGAGATTAGGCAGCGTAGGATAGCATTTGTAGGACATCTTGCTCGCACTATATGGGGTGGAAAAAAAAAAAAAGCCACGAGCCACGAGCCACGAGCCACGAGCCACGAGCCACGAGCCACGAGCCACGAGCCACGAGCCACGAGCCACGAGGTAGCCATGGCTGACGGCGGAGCTCAGAACTTTTGCGTCTGAGCCCCAAATCCCGTCAGATCACTCGCAACCTATGCATCTTTTCTAGGCGCATCTAGCTGCTACTATCAACGGTTACAGCTGTAACGCAGTATTGTGACCAGCCTGCAGTATTACGCGAACTGATATAATTCCCGAAGCTATTATGTCGAACAAACGCACCTCGATGAATCGCAGTTTGGAAGCTGCGATGAGCCATGCAAGCAAATACGCCTGCAGCTTCGGCTGCCGCTTCGCCTCCCGGCCTCGCAGGCAACAAAGACCCTAGCCAAGCGTTAGTGGTTCACTCCTCCGCGGCCTCGCCATCGGCATCGCCAGACAGTAAACGCAGCCGCTCATCCTTTCCACGCGAACCGCGTTTCAAGCTCCACTCCTTCCATGCCGACGATCACGACTGGTATGAACATTCCCCGGCAACTGCTCTGCATTGCATTTTCTTCGCGGGGGACTACGCCTCGCTTCTTGAGCTGTGCCTCCACCTTCACAGCATCCGCCTCCTCCTGGAATATGACGGCACTAATTTTAAACAGAGCCGCGACCTGATGCTGACAAGCCTCTACCCCCGGCCGGCCCGAGCTTCAGCACATGCTTCTTTGTTCCCTGCTGACGAAGTCTGACGGCGTGATCTGGGCCCCCACCATCTCCGCAGCCACATACCGCTCCATCCTCACGGAAGCCCTTCAGCAGCACGTGACCCCCCTTGCCGCAGATGTGGCGGCACTGGGCGGCACGCTGGCTGCTGAGCTCCCTCACATTTCCACCACCGTCACCTCCACCTCCACCGCCCTCGCCTCCACCTCCAGTCCTCCACTGCCACCTCCACCTCCACTGCCGACATCAAAGCCCATGCAGCTCCTCGCCATCGACCAGCGTCTCCAGGACACCGCCATCGCAATCGAATGCCTGCAGAACACCGCCGGCATCACCGCCCAGTCGGTGAAGGATATCGCTGCCCAACGCCGGCTTCTGCTGGCCCAAGCGGCGATGCCCCTCCCACCCAGACCTCGGCGGACCTGCTCAAGCACCACGCCACCTCCACCACCTCCACCATCGCGGCACAGCTTAAGCAACAAGCCCTCGACCTCCGGCCGCGAGGAGGCCGACCGCACCCAGCGCAGCCACAACGTCATCGTCAAGCACTTCGACCAGCCGGCAGGTGAGGACTCGACGACCCTTCTTACGGCATTTAAGCGCGACATTCTTGCCCCCATGCACATTACTGGTGAGCTGCGCATGTCGGCTGTCCGCCTCCCCCGCGCGCGGGGTAAGGCTGGCCCGGGCGGCACCCGTGCTCCTCACCTTTAAGTATATGGCGGACAAGCTGTTGTTTCTTAAAAACCGCAAGAAGCTCTCGAGGACTCACTTCACGCTGGACGACGACCTGACCCTGGCCCAGCAACAACGGCGACGCGAGCTATGGCCGACCTACCTCCAGATACGGCAAAGCGCAGGGGGGAAACCGGTATACTGGAGAGGGGACGTCATCCACGTCGACCACAAGCCTTGGCAGGCACCCCCAGTCTAGGGAATATAGCAGTAGTGTAGATTAGTAAGGCTTAGCCTACCACGCGGCCCCAGCGCATGTGCGCCCATAATGGCCATGGATGATGCATTTAAGAATTTTGCCACGCCCTGCCTATAATGGGACCCCCATGGATGTTGCATTAAGAATTAGCTCAGCCCTGCCTATACAGAGAGTCACTCTCTGATGAGAGGCCATGCCCTAGCTCTCGTATAGCCATGTTGATCTTCCCCCACGTACATGACAGGCTCCCCCTAGGCTGGGCATAGCTTGATAGATCATGGGGGTGCAGGTGCACTCAAGTGGTGCACCTAGAGCAAGTGTCGTTTACATTCCCACCCTTGCAGGAAGTAGCTTAGAATGCCATGTGCCCCTTCTCTGGGATATGTGCTACATTTACTCCCAACGGAGTTATGTTCCTAATTAATTAATTAATTGCTCGCACCAGTCAGGTAGACACCGCCCTTGGTCTGGCCGGCCCCCAGCGGCTTGGCCAACCAGTGCGGCATATCCTGACGTCTGGCCTGGCCCCAAGGACATTCCTAGAAAGCTGGGTAAACCTGCCATGAACTACACACAGATGTCAAAGAGACAACACACAGATGTTGCTGGCCGACCTAGTGGTCCCAGCTCGATCAGTTTGAACACCGCATCCACTCCCTCTCTCTTGCTTGGACTGCCATGCAGAACAAGAAGATCGAGGTGGCAGAAGATTGTCCAGGCTCACATGCGGCAGCCCCTGTAGGCAAGCCCCCTCCCCCCAAGCGGAAGGGGCGCTAGCTTTGCTGAGTAGAGTAGTAAGGGTTTTCTAGACTATATTAATTAATTAATTATAATTAGACTCGTGCTCCCGTTGGGGAGTCACGGAGCATAAACCCCGATGGATGGATGGATGGGTGCAAACAGTCCTACCGATCTAATCTATCTACATCAGCTACCTACGACATCTATCTAACAGCATTCTAACTACAACATCTATCTAGACAGCCTCACGCTGCCCTAGGGGAGCTGTCTGGCGTGCCTCCCACGGGCTTGCACACGCGGGCGCTTCCCCACAGGGGGGGGCTCGTTGTCCTCTACGACCTGGGCCCACTTGGCCTTGTCCATCATCTTCGTCCAAATCACGGAGAGGCCTAGGCCCCCCATGTCCTCTACTAGCAAGGGAATACGTGCTACATCCCACGAGATTGCACACGCGGGCGCTTCCCCACTGGGGGGGGCTCGTTGTCCTCTATGACCTGGGCCCACTTGGCCTTGTCCATCATATATCTTCTTCCAAATCACGGAGAGGCCTAGGCCCCCCATGTCCTCTACTAGCTGGTCTTTGAAGGTGCGGGCCTTGCGGCGTCTAACATCACTGGGCCCGGCCCACGTCAGGAGGTGCCGGCCAGGCTGAGCTGGTCGCAGTCCTGCGGGGGGGCCGCGTGAGGTGTCTACCTGGTTGGTGCGAGCTAAGTGCCCTACTAGCTGCAGGCGTCGCTGCTTAGACTATATCAGCTTAGATTTAGCTTAATAGTTCGGTTCCGCGGCTTCGCCCACCTCCATCCATCCAGCAAGGAATATGTGCTACATGATCTCCCAATTAACGGATTGGTAATGTTATAATTTAATTTAATTTAATTCACAACCAGATCAGGAGGGAGGGCGCATCAATTGGTCTTACTGTCTCACTCATGTGTTTCCATTTGGCGAGCTTTGATAATTATTATATGCAAGTTTAATTGTATTGTAGTTGAACATGCATGCATGCATGCATGCATGCATGCATGCATGCATTCAAGGTTATACGGCCCACGTGACGCAGCACGTGCTCTTGATTACTTCCAATCATTAAGTTGTTTTTATCATTAAGAACACGACTGCGTCACGTGGGACCCAATAGAGGAACCTAGCCCCCCCATTCACAACCAGATCAAGAGGGCGAGCACGTTGGTCTTACTGTCTCACTGCCGCTAACGGCCAGGCAGAGGGCTCTCTCTGCATCATGGTGCAGGCCCGATTGTGGGTGCACTACAACATGCCAGTGGGCTGATCCACGAAGCAGATGCTGTAACGGTGAGGTGCGGTCAATGCGTAGGTTGATGCGCAAGCTAATGGCCACAGTCATCTGGGCCATGGCTCATACACGAGAGAGGCTATAATGAGTCGAAAGTGACAAACATCGGAATCTGGCCACTTTGCGGAACCATATGCCAATCGGTGACGATTATTGATGCATTTCCAGAGGGCGCCTATTCAAACTCCTTCGCCAGGTAGTGGCCATTGATGTTGAAGTTCCTGCTCATGAGCAGCCGCAGCAGGTTTCGGTTGTGGACCTCAAAGTAGCGGTTCAGGAACTCCCGCGCCTGCGCTCACACACGACAGACAATCAGACATGACACACAAGTCACATGCCAGAGACCATGAATACAACAGATCTGCCTCGGATGTAAAGCACAGATCATAGCATCATCAGCCCACCACACAGTGCCGGCGCCCGCTGCAAATGGGGGCAGCCCAGGGCCGACCTGAGATCAAATGGATACAGCGGAGCACCTGTGTTGCAGCGATAATCAATGCACAGTGGGCAAGCATACAGCGATGTCACAGGCCACTGGCTATCACCCGATGTTCTGCTGCTGACTGCACCCAGCTTTCCCCCAATCGACACCCGTGCATGTCTCCCCATCCCAACCCAATCCCAACCCCATCGACACCCGTGCATGTCTCCCCATCCCAACCCCATCAACACCCGTGCATGTCTCCCCATCCCAACCCAATCCCAACCCCATCAACACCCGTGCATGTCTCCCCATCCCAACCCAATCCCAACCCCATCAACACCCACGCATGTCTCCCTATCCCGACCCCATCACCATCCATGCCACCTGAAAGGCAACGCCCCCGAACTCGCGACCCCATCCTCGGATCCATCCTCTTGCGACGTGTGACCCGCCCCATTACATGTCAGCCAAGGGGAAAGTGCACGAGAGGGGGGATGGAATCAGGAATTCCAACCCCCGACACTGAGATTACCCACCTCCCACGTCACCTCTCAGGGGCACGCCGCCATCACGTGAGCGATCTCACACCAACAAAGGTGTGCAGACACCTCGTGTTTCCGGCGACCCTGCAGCTAGGCGCAGGTCGCCGTGCCATGAGAGCTATACAGACTATAATCGATATTGGATTTAGTGACTACCATCGTGAAGCGTTGATACCTACAGCACCCAAACTCGCCACCACCAGCACCAACCATGGGGCAGCAATACCATAATGAAGATGTACGAACAGCCATCGCCAGGATGAGACAGCAATGCCATAACCATCCATGCCCACTGCCACCACCATCCTGCCCCACTCACCTTTTCAGGTACATTCTCATTCCTTGCAAGTAACCTTCCCCCCCGTGTCCCCCCCCCCCCCCCCCCCCCCCCACTGCCCTCCATGGGTCAGGTTCTTCAACATGTTGCCACCCATACATTTAAACTTGTGGTGTAATACTCCCTTGCTGCCACCAGGTCCCCCCCCCCATCCCGCTGACCTCCTTGGGCATGTTGCCGCCATTTCCATACCCGTGGTCTAACATTCTCTTCCCCCCCCCCACCGCTGCCAGCAACCACACCCACCCTTTTCCCCCTCACCTCCTTGGGAACGCTGCCATCATTGCTATCATACCCTTTATAAAGCATCCAACCCACCCACAGTCACCAGCAGTTGCCCCTGACCCCCCCCCCGCCTCCTCACCTCCTTTGGCACGCTCCCTTGCGTTGTGTGCATCATCCCGTGGATGGCCCCCGACTCGACATCTTTTTCCAACTTTGGAGACACAAATTTGAGCGGCAGGCCCATGTGGTCGGCGATGCGATGAAGGACCTGCGAGCATGGACAGGGGAACGTGCGGTCGGGGACCGTTGAGTGTCCACTACAGCGACCGCCTAGTATTGTAATCAATCGATGGCCCATGTGGCCCGCTGTGCGATGCAGGATAACCGATGGTGCACGGATACGGGGATGTGCCGCCAGGGACAGCCTAGTGACCGTATAGTGACCGTTTAGTGTGACACTCAGGGGATAGCCCGATCCCATAAATGCAGCGTCATACACTACACTGGCATAGTAGCACACTCTAACAGCTATAGTCAATGTCTGTAGTTGTGAAACAACAACACAGGATTATCACTATATATTATTCCCAAAGGCCAAAGCTTACATTCTTGGGCTCCGCCAGCAACTCCCCATGCGTGACGACGATGATGTCATCCGCCGGGAAACCTGCACATATAAAGTTGCGGATCTGGTCCAGGTACATGCTCTTGAGCACCAGCCCTTGGTACTTGCGCAGCCGAGCCTCACACGCGGCATCACACTCGGGCGGCGGCGGTGCTTTCTTCTTTCCGGCAGCTTTCGCGGCGGCGACGGAGGCTGCGTAGGTGGCGGCTGCCTGCTTCTCCTCCAGCCACTGGAACCAAGGGTTTTGATTCTCGATGTGCTTCGCGACAAAGGAGCGCGCGCAGGACTGGAAGGAGGTGTGCTGCAGGCTGCCCGGCTTGCACTTCTCGCGGAGTGACATGTGGGCCTTCTCATAGCACGCCTGCGCGAGGGGGTGATGCAAGCGACACGTCATGCAGGAAAGCGGGTGCCACAAGAAGGACGCCATGTACGTAAGTAGGCCACACTTCTCGTAGCACGCCAGGGGGATGCATCTTATGTTGTGATCGCATGCATCTTATCACTAGTTACTACACTTCACATGTGACCCGAGAGGCATCCATGGAGTTGGCAGGACGGCTCTTATCCCACAGAAGTTGGGGCACGCTTTTGAAGAAAATACCCCCCATGCCTCCACCAGAGGGGTCCGCCCTGAAGGCCAAACCATCCCATAACGCATAATCCCACCCCCCGAAACAGCACACCAGGGTCCCACACACCACAGGCGACCCAACGCAGGAAACTACCCCCTAAGAAACTCAAGGCACTGCGTCCTTCTCCCCATGGCTGCCCCAGCAAGCACGCACGCAAGTAAGTCCTAGCCCCTGGCTGTTGCCTTCACTAACAAAAGAAATTTTCACCGTCGCCTTTCTCCACTCACAATGGACATCCGTTTGAAGCCTCAAGCGCGCGTGGACACAAAAGTACGTCATCTTTAACCGCGAACACCTCTTGCCCCCTCCCGCCCAAAAAACCATTTCCTGCTCCCTCCACCCGCAAAACACCTCTTGTCACCGCCCCACCCAGCCAGCCACCCACCCACCCACCCACTTCACCCGCCCGCTCGCCCACCCAACCCCGCCTGCCCGCCCACCCTCCCACCCGCCTGCCCGCCCGCCCCCGCCGCCCGCCCGCCCGCCCGCCCGCCCGCCCGCCCTCCCGCCCGCCTGCCCTCCCACCCGCCCGCCCGCCCGCCCGCCCGCCCGCCCGCTCGCCCGCTCGCTCGCTCGCCCGCCGCCCGCCCGCCCCCCCCCCCCCCCCACATACACAGACATACCCACGCACAACCAGCCCCCCCCCCCCCTTACCTCAAACTGAGCGAATCCTCCCCCTTACAGTGCCCTTACAATATGAGAACATCGTGCCCTGACCCAGGCACCCACATCCACCGACCCACCCACCCACCTCGAGCATGTCTACTTTCCAATGCCCTTACAGTAACCATGACACGGTAAAAGGCGTCCCACCCATGGACATCCAACACCCAATCCATCCCATCCAGCACTTCCGCACGCACGGGCCCCCCTTTGCCCCCTTTCCCACCTGCACTTGAACCGAGTCCCCCTCCGCAAAATACACGCATTGCGCCAGTGCAACACCCCTTACCCCCTTCCAACACGTCCTCCTCCTTTACAATGCCTTGCATGCCGTGAATTACATAGAAAACTACAGGTTCAATGCCTGTACAAATACGAACCACATTACCCCCTAACCTTTTCCAGCACGTTTTTCTCCCTTCTGCTTTCTCTCTGCCACTCCCTCCCTCCCCGCCCCCCGCCCCCTCTTCCCCCCCCCCCCCCCCCCCCCACCCACCCACCCACCCACCCACCCACCCACCCACCCACCCACCCACCCACCCACCCACCCACCCACCCACCCACCCACCCACCCACCCACCCACCCACCCACCCACCCACCCACCCACCCACCCACCCACCCACCACCCACCCACCCACCCACCCACCCACCCACCCACCCACCCACCCACCCACCCACCCACCCACCCACCCACCCACCCACCCACCCACCCACCCACCCACCCACCCACCCACCCACCCACCCACCCACCCACCTCCAGCACGTCCACCTCCTCCTTGATCGTCGGCGTGAAGTCGCGGATCATCTTGTGCCCATCTTGGAAGTACTGTGCGTACGCGCGGTCGACAGGATTACGCAGCAGCATGAGCAGCTTGATGGACCCCTTGGGTTGCGTCGCCAGTAGCGACCGCAGAGCCCACGCGGACCGCCGGTCCACCATGTAGTCCCCCGAGAACTCAAACGCGACGCTGTTGGGCTTGGTTGCCCGCATGCTGCACGATAAGCTAGCGCACGTCACGCCGGACGTCAGGGGGCGAAGATGGGGCCAAAAGTTGAGGTAGTTGCGGACCAGGGTGGTCGCGTCAGCATCCCGCATGTCAGCGAGCGATTGGATGGCGGTTGTGGCCGCCACGCGGTCGAAGTAGCCCGTCGACTTTTTGTCAGCCGTCAGGATCCAGGAGAGGGAGCGGATGTATGTGGCGAGCGCCGAGGTGCCGCTGTTGGCAGCGCCCACGCCGATCAGCATGGGCTGGAAGCCGGGCTTGCCCTTGGGCGCCGGAGCCGCATTGCGGACGGTGCCGGCCGGGGGGGTTTTCGGCGGGGCGGCCGGGGCGGCTTTCCCGGTGGCGGCAACGTTGCCAGCAGCGGGCTTGCCGCCGACGGGGGCTTTTCCTGGGACAGGTGCCTTCCCAGCAGCAGGCTTGGTGGCAACGGGGGCTTTCGCAGGAATCTTACCACGGGGTGCTGGCGGGCCTGCCTTCCCTTTCCCAACCGCCGCTGCCTTCGCCGGGGGCGGTGGCGAAGATTTCGCTGGTGTCTTTGTTCCCGGCTTCGGGGTGGTTTGGGCCGGCTTTTTCGTGAAGAAGCCTTGCAGCCGACGCCGATGCCAGGTGACGCCAGAATCAGCTAGAAAACCTAGGGGATGCGACGCTACCGCCCCATTCTTGTAATTTCCAGGAACAATGCCGGAAATGGGGGCCGGATAGCTCCAGCAGCAGACCAGGACCAGAAAGTGCAACGCCAAGCCGCGAAATGAAGGTAGAATATCCATGCTGGCTAAAATCCCTGCATCGTTTGCAACAATACCGGAACCGTCAAACCCCGTTCGTGCGGAGTGAGCTGGGATGGCCACATTGCCAAACCGCCGTTAAATACAAAATGATCACTTTCCTATGTGCGGTAATATTCCCTTTTCTAGCACCGTTCAGCCCAGGAATCTTGAGGTTTTTCCCACCGTGAAATGGCTGCCGAGTCCCGCGAGCTTTGATAGCGCCTGCTCTGCACCTAGAAGACTAGCAATCCCAGTTGGCACTTCCTAATTCGTTATTCCCGTGACATGAAAATCATTTGAAGAGTCAAGAGAGGCTCTCATCATTCATCAGCGGTTGTCGGGATTAGCGCAGTGAGCTGTCAGCCTACTACATACTGTATG
>RPFO01000375.1:0-47500 GCA_009746045.1 Mesostigma viride | reverse complement strand
GATGTTTACCAGCATCCCCATGGATGGATGGACGCAGTCGTAATGCCAATCATTCCATCACAGAGGGTGCCACGAATCCTCTTTCTCGTTCCCACGTTTGGCTGTACGTGTTCTCATAGGAACGAGTACCTGTTCTCTAAGGTACTCATAGGAGTCATACCACATTTTCATGGCCTGCAGACATGGTCAACTGCTCTTGTGAATTTTCTGGCCGGAGTGGTGCGATACGGTATAAATAGTCGTGTCTCTATAATATCTGTATATAGTGTCTCGATAATATCTGTATATAGTGTCTCTATAATATCTGACGTGTCTCTATAATATCTGTATATAGTGTCTCTATAATACCTGTATATAGTGTCTCTATCATATCTGTATATAGTGTCTCGGTTGATCCATGCCCCATCCTTTCGTGGCTCCGTGCCTGCAGGCACGGACGCTGTTCCCTTAGATGTTTTCTCGCTGCACTTTCTGGCATGCAGTGGTGTTGGTTGTTTTGTCAATATACTTTCTGGCCTGCGGTGGTGGCCTTGTTGATCCTTGTACCATCCCCTCGTTCCTGGGCGTGTGCAGACACGGACCTGCAACAGCGTCTACGCAACCCATGCTCGCAGCCGTACGAGCGCCGGTGGGTGGTTGTGGTTGTGCAAGTGCCGGTGTGTGGTTGTGGTTGTGCGAGCGCCGGTGAGTGGCAGCTGGGGGGGGGGGGGGGGGAGAGAACATTTTGGAAATTAGAATTAAATCCTACTTTGGGTGTATCGCTGTGCAGGCCACCTGGGCTGATCATTCAGCAGCGTCGGTGCGAGCGTGTTTACCATTGTGATCTGCAATCACAATCACGGGACTGCGATCAACTCATTGTGATATACTGTCACAAGGTATCCGCATGTGATATACTGTCACAAGGTATCCGCAGCGCGGAGGTTTTTCTCATTGTTGTTGTTCAGATCATAGTGGGGGACGGCCTCGTTGTTGTTGATCAGGTCAGTGCGGTCGGCGGATCATTGCGCTGGCTGGTGGCAGGTACGTGGTCACTGATAATGGCCCGAGTCCTGTGTGTAGGGAGCGTGGAGTTCAACTTCTGTAGACATGTCCCACGTCCCAGATCTGCAAAGTAAAGTGCACATGGCGAGCAGGCCTATCCTTGCCCCCACCCACCTGCACCCCGCCCCTTGTATATTCGTTCCATTTTCCCCGACCCTTTCTATTATTGAGCGTGTCATGTCCAGAAAATATACTACTATATTTGGGTTAATCCCCGCGGATTTCTGCATAGTTTGACCCCCGGTATTCTGCAGGTTTGTTCGCCCCCTTAATCAACTGTCTTGTCAAATGACGACCCGCCCACGCTGCTCTCACACCCGTTCTGCCGCAGGATGCTTCTCCCCTGTCGCAAGCCGCTGCGCCCCAAAGTAGCCAAGCGCTGCGAGGGCTGCCTGCGCTACCTCGTGAAGCCCGATGCGCTCCCTGGCAGCGCGCGCTTCAAGCTGAGGGACCAGAGCGTTGCCATGTAGGTGGTGGTTGGGGTTGGGATGGCGCTGATTATTAACGGTGGGCGATATCAAATGAATGCTTCCATGTTGGTGCGAGAGGGACCAGAGCGTTGCCATGTGTGGAGGTCATGATGGGGGGCAGCCGATGGCCCGGAACTAGGGCCATGGCGGCGCAAGCACGGCGGCGGTAGGCTACGGTGGCGCAAGCATGGGGGCGGTATGCCATGGCGGCGCAAGCATCTGCCTGCGGCGTCGCATGGCATCAGAGCATTGCCGTGCGGGGACAAAAGAGCTGCGGTGTTGCCATGTAAGCGCACTGGGCGTGGAGCGGTGCTGTGTAGGAGCATGTTGTGCATGGGGGGAGCTCATTCGAGTGCGTGGGTGTAGTTGCAAGAGGGCTGCGATGTTGCCATGTCGGTGCATGGCACTGCGTGGTAGTTCGGTGGATGCACTGTCTCCACTTCGGCACATTGCGTGATGCATGCAATGCTTGCTACGGGTCTCATGCTCCTGGCATCTGGCTCCATGGCATCCCCGTGTCTCCCCGGTGCCAGTAGCCCTGCTCCTTTTTATTAGGGCTCACATAGCCGTGCTGTGCATGCCCTGGGTCGCATAGGCTGCTTTGCAACTGTATGATAGACGGTACAAAAGTATCTTATTTTATGCCACTGCCGTGTTGTGTTGTAAGCTAGCCACTATGGTACGGGTTCCAGCGCGTCTCCGCGTAGGTTCCCATGAGCATTCTACTATGCACTCCCTGTATTTATTGAGAATGATAAATAGCAGAGGTGAGAGTGGCATGATGTACTCTATGTGCGTATCAATCACTGGACACCGTTAGCTGGTAGTTTGGCAGGTTGTGTTGTATTTTTTTTTGCAGATAGTACGTTTTGTCTGTGTGGTCCGTCAGTTGGTGCTGCAAACCAAAGTCATTCTGTCATCCCTATCTTAACCGTCGGACGTGGTTGTGTTCTGACCGCATGGCTACAGTGCTTCGTCATTAGCGGCTATGTCACACACGCTGCCATGCCACCATGCCATATGCCATAAACGGGTCTTACCTGGTGCGCGCTCTACCGCTCAGATGTGGCTGACATGGATGGCAGGACCGCGGCGTGCACCCGCTGTTCGCCAACTGGTGGCTGAAACGTATCCCGATATGCACTAAATATGCACTAAATATGCACTAAATATGCACTAAATATGCACTAAATATGCACTGCATGTGTGCTGTGTGCTGATGATAGCATGTCGCGATATGCACTGGTTTCTTTCTACTACTTAGACTCCTTACCTCATGTCCTTCCCTTGCTGGCATCATATCGTCTCATTGCTTACATCACGTTGTCCCATTCCTCGCGCAGTGCATCCCTGCCGGCCCCCTCCTTCGCTTTAAAACATGTCGCCGCAGTAGACCCCTGGCCCTGTCCATCCACGGCTTGGGGGCCCTCTCACCCCTGTCGCCCCCCCTCACCCGTACTTGTTTGTTCATCGCCGCAGCAAAGTACTTCCCACCGTCACACTCCACCCGCGCTCGGCCATCCACCCGGGCGGCACCCGCAGCATCCTCGTCCTCATTCTGCGGTGGGTGTGGCCCACGTGTACTATCCATGTTCTGTCCGTTCCACTATCCCGTGTACTGGTGGATAGTGCTCACCCTTTGGTGGGTCATGGGCAGCGCCTCGTTTCGTTTTTCTTCCTCAGGAGGCGCCGCGCCGGCAATATTTTCGCATGGCCGGTGGCCGGCGAATGCCGGCCAGTTGTTGCTACTACAACTTTGTTGATAATATTAGTCACTATTCTGCTATCGCTACAGTATTCGCCGCGCCGGCCCTTGTTGAGTCAACCGTCTGGCCGGAGGGGCACCGGGCTGTCCGGGCACTTTTTTCCACAGCCGGATCTGTGCGGATCTGGCTCTCGACAAAGCACTGGTCATGGGGCGGTGACTCGAGATGCTGCTGTCATGCAGCATCCCCATCATGTTGCATTTATCGTGTTGCTGGGTTGGTTGCTCACCCTGCTTTGGGCGGGGCAAGGTGTGTTGATGCACGTCCTGTGTTGGTTGCTCATCCTGCCAGAGGTGGGGCGGTGACTTGGGATGTGGTCGCTCTATCAATTGCTAGTCCTACGGTAGGAAAAATCTATACATGGAGCTGCCTGTGGACGATATCAGGGGATGTGTGCGATGTGTTGGTGGGCAATTCCAGCAGGGGCTGGGACATGGCAACAGAGATGGAGCCAGAAGGACCCTTGACCGTCATATAGTGACCGGTCGCTATACACGTTACATAATATAGTTAGTAGTATACTACTATATAATGACTGGAGGTTGCATATCATAATATTGATTGCGACTGGTGGGTTTATATTTATCGAGAATGATGAACGTTGCGGCAGTGAGAGCGTCAGCGCAAGGGACGGAAGGTGCGTGTATGCACTGGTGGGATGGCCATTTGGTTTGATGAGGTCGTAGGTAGCGGTGGCTTGGCGCACTTGGCATGTGCAACCATGTGGGGGCTAACACGGACGATCGTTCGCAAGTACAGGCGGACAGTCGCCATCCCCCCCAACCGGCCCCGCACACATTTTCCCTTGATCATTCTCCTTTGGGTGGGTGGGTGGTAGACCTGATTTCTGCAGCTATTCGGGTTCACACAGGGACCTGCGTCCGGTTGCTTATCTGCCTGAACGCACACTTCTCTTCTATGGTGCCTCATCTGCCGCGTCACCCGGGCATGTGTGCTGCTCTGCCTGCCCTGCCTTGTTGTGCTGCCCTGCAACCACACCTTGTTCTGCTGCCCTGCAACTGCCTCATTGCGCTGGCATGGGTGGGCACCAGGAACCCCCTGGACCGCGAGGTGGAGATGATTCTGGCGCAGGACACACGGGGGACCGGCTGGGGTCGCCTTTGCACCAAGGGGGGGGGTGATGGTCGACCAGCCATGGTAATGGACCCTGTTAACATTGCAACGCAAATGTCTCCAGCTTTCATGACTACTTGATAGCTCTCTTTTGTGTTTTAGCTCTCCTTTGTGTCGCCCTCTTGCATGAAGCACTTCTTGGTTAGATCTTCTTGGCTAATGCTCAGAAGTTTGCAACCCACCCAAGGATAGAAAGTAACCCGCCATGTTACACGCGAACATCTCCTGCATAGGCTATCCTGCGTGACCCATTTTCGCGTGTCTGCTCCTGTGTGTGCGATGAGGCGAGCTCTCTCGAGTGCCTACAAACCCTGAACTGTTTTGGTAGGGAAACGGATGTGTGGCCCTTACCGCCGTCACCCTTTCCCGAGCACTAGTCCTTCGGTAGCTTCGGTTGTGTCAGTAGCTTCGGTTGTGTCGGTAGCTTCGGTTGTGTCAGTAGCTTCGGTTGTGTCAGTAGCTTCTGTTGTGAGGTTGCCGCCATCTATGTAGCTGCTACCTACCAGCCTTGCAAAGTAAAAAGTTGCCTCGCAACGTGAAGCATTCTATGCATAAGGCTTGCCATCCGCTGTGCGCTGCTGCTCGGGGAATTCGGTGTCCTTAGTCGCCTGTCCTCAATGGATGGTTTTGCTCTGCTGCCCAATCCCAGATAAAAATAGTGTTCAATTGTCGTTGGTGACAATCATCGGCCCACTGCCACTGGATTACTCTCCTTGCCCTCAATTCTCGCTCCCCTTGCCACTGCCCAGGCGGAGCTAGCGTGCGGTGTCTCGGCTGAGGGACACACGTTCCGGCTGGGAGCTTACAGCCAAGTGGACGACACGGATGACGACGTGCAGAGAGCATGTGGGTGACAACTGACAAGCATTCTGCTCTGCTGGCTCGACATCACTGGGTCGTAAGAGCGGCATGCTAGAGGGTCGCATCTTTGGGGGAGTCATGTGAAGGCCACAAAGTGACGAGTGTAGGGGCACTGTCCACGAGTGCTAGGGGAGGGGCACTGTCTACTGACACTAGGGGAGGGGCACTGTCCGCTCATAAGAGGGGAGGGGCACTGTCCGCTAATACTAGGGGAGGGGCACTGTCCGCCAATACTGGGTCTATGTCTGCTGGGTACCTGTCCGTGAACCGTTGCCAGATCGCGAGCTGGAGTCATCACTAGCGGCCATCAACCTGGACGACGGCTATTCGGAAGACCTGGCCGTGGCAGCTGAGACGAAAACATCAGCGGGGCTGGAGGGGGACGTCGATGCAGGCCGAGCAATCCAAGACGTGACGCAGCGTCCGAGTCACAGCGATGAGGGGGGTAGCGAGGCGGACAGCAAAAGGGTAGAACCGGAGAAGGCGGACGGGTCGGGACAGGGAGAAACTCCTCTAGAGGAGCGGAGTTCGCTGGAGGCAGGAGCTGCAAGAGGCAACCGCGGGGGGGCAAGCGTGCGCATGCTGTTCAGCAAGGGAAACGTGCTGGTGTTGGCCGTGCCGCTCCGCCACAGGGACTGCCTGGCTTCGCTGCAGGTATGTGGGTTGCAACGCGAGTACTGCGATCGTACGGATGCTGTGCAGCACGCCGCGCGACATTGTTGTACCCTTAAATTTAATCGTGTGCAATTTCAGGAGGGAAGCCTCGTATGGCTAATGCAGAGCGCCGCATATTCAACACTTTTGGAGAGCTTTTTTGCCGCTGGTTATAGATTTGGAGTGTTGGATGTGAAAGTGCAGTGCTAGATTTTTCTGGTTGTCTGGCCCTTGTTTTCGTGATGTGGTTGTGGTTGTGTGTGTGTGTGTGTGTGTGTGTGTGTGTGTGTGTGTGTGTGTGTGTGTGTGTGTGTGTGTGTAAGACGGATTACTCCTGAACATGCGGTATGTGATGCTGGTTCTAAGTTTGTCCATTTTTTGCCTGCAGTTAGATGAAGTGTCAGTGGAGCTTGCATGCCGTATCTGTCCTGCTTGAGCTTTGCTAATATGTGCGAAATACCCACTTGTACTGCCCACCGTCCCTCCCTCTGTCCCCGCGGGATGCAGTGGCCATTTTCCTTGACGCTCAAGTTTTCCGCGGCGGCCAAGAGTAGCGTGCAGAAAGTGCTGGCGTGCAAGGTGGTGTTGGAGTGCAAGGGGTTAGCTACCTGAGGATCAGAACACATGAGTTTGCAAGAGCCCTTGTGTTGATGCCGGACGAGATCACCCGTGTCCAAGTCTGTGCGAGGGCGACCCCCACACTGAATAGATTGTGCACAGTTCTAAGGCCTTTGGCCTCAAGTAGATGGCCGTGTGCATGCAAGTGCATTCCAAGCCACTGTAACGTCTGGGAAATATCATATTCGATCTACTACCGGCACCGGAGGCCAGTATCGACGGACTGACACCACCTGCACCTGCTAGAGCTAAGTTTGTCGCCAGCTGTTCTCGCCGGCCTACCTACAACCTGCTGAATGGCCCAAGCTCAACATGCACGCCCAAGGACTGCTTTGCTGCTGGCTCATCTGGACCATGCAATTCAGAGCGATAGGAGATTATATAATTGCTACTGTGCATAGTAATTTTTCTATCTAACAAATGGTCTCGGTAGATAGTAATCTACCTCACTACTAGTAATTAACGCGCTGATCATGTGAGTAATTGTTTATTGTTACTAAGTTTTCTAGGTCTCGCTCTGAACGTTAGCCAGCCAAATATAACACATGTGGCTAGCTACGCACCACCTCCGTTCATTTCCATCATCCTGAGCTACTCGGCAAGGGTGGATAAGATAACAGCAGGCTCGAGCTACCATTACTTGATGAGCTACCATTAATGCAAAAAGCACGTTATAGACGGTGCATGCGTGTCACATGGGTACTAATAAAACGTACGCAGCTAGCCTTCAGCTCCTATACACAACGAGGCCGAGGGAGGGCACCCGGGCTTCTCGATCTAGCTCACTGCATGCCTCAAGCGGGCAGGCCACAGAGGACTCTCTCTGCATGTGTGGTGCAGGCCCAACTGTGGGTGCAATATAACATGCAGGAAGTAGCAAATTAAAGCAAATAGCGGATGCAGTAAGGCTGGACCATCGATCATCCAGAGGCCACAGATGGGCTTGGAACTAGCTCATTGAGAGCTGGTTCGGGATCTAGAATACAAAGGCCTCTCCCGGCTGCCATGCAATCCAGATTCTCCAGGTTACTGGCCTGTTGGTTGTCTCGTTGATAATTCTCATTATGCAGGTTCTAGGCCAGTTACTAACCCTGAGGGAAATGTCCTGCAAGGAGGCAAAACTATTAAAAAAATTAAAATTAAACTGGAACATATCTCCGTTGGGAGTACATGTAGCACATATCCCTGAGAAGGGGCATATGGCTTTTACATTCGGGGGTACTTCCTGCAAGGCAAAACTATACTTTACTTGTACAACTATACTATATTCGAGCATTGACTGCGGTTACATGCCGTGCACTGACTTGAAGGGTCCGGCCGCAGGTCGTGAGACCATCCACGCAGATGGCTAGACCTACGTTGCACGAGGTTGACCCCAAATACTTAGGGGTCAGCCTCCTGTTGGTGTAGAAGCAGTGGAGCATCGAGCACTGTGGATAAAAGTTATACCGACAGGCACAACCCTACAGCCACCGCTCAGAGCTGGATGTCTTGAATTTCCGAATCTTCCGAGATAACTCTGCGGGCAAGCACAGAAGAAGAGCAACATGAAAAAAGTACAAATGAGGTGGCATGTCTAAGACAAGTCAAAACGTCAGCAGCAGTACTACTCGCCAGTCGCAACGTTGGCTGATTCTCTCATTAGTGTCGGCCGAGATCCAGGCTGTGAAAGAACAAAGTACAATGGACTTGAATAACCTGCAACAAGCAATAAAGAACCTCCTAAAGCTAATGGACAGGAGTCCCTGTCTCGGCCGGGTAAATAAAAATGCGCTCCGATGCTGTACATCTGCCCATCAGAAATCCGCACATGCCCCTTTGAACCCGAAGAGCTCCAAGAAGCACCAGTACTCCTTACCACACGCGCTTGGCGCCATCGGCTATCGATGGTGCAAGGTGTGAAAGTTTACAAGCGGTCAGATGATTCCTTGGAGGGGTGATCACCAGCCAGGCTGTTTCTGAACAAGCAGGGAAGTCCTTCACTTGGCCACTTCTCACACTCCCCTCGCACTCTTGCCAATCCCCATTCGTCTTACCCCCACTGAGGGATGGCAAAAGACACGATGTGCAGCCATGCACAACAAGGCGGCCACGCTGCCTGGGTGATGTAAAAAGCTGTCTCCCTGCACAAGTCAACGGCTTAGGGTTTATTATAGGTTGCGCCACTCACAGCATTACGGCAGGTTGCGCCACTCACCGCGCATCGTCATGTGGAAGGCATCCCCAGGCACGGGCGGCCACTGGTAGGTGAAGGCCAGCCACAGGCGGTCCATCTCCTCCCTTCTGCGCGCGCGCTCCTCTTCGGGCATGTTGCGCATGAACGTGACGATGCCGTCCACCTGGTCAGAAAATACAAAGGTTCGTGATGGGTGAAGGGGCATTTGGTGGGTGAGTGTTTTTCACTCGCTCTTGAACGATGCCATCCACCTGTTAAGGGAATGTATGTCGTGTTTTCGTGGTAGCTGAGGGGCGTATGACAGGCGAGCGTTTCATGCACATTGAGGCAAGGCATCTACACGTGACGATGCCGTCCACCTACGGATTAGGCTTGGGATGGGCCAGCGGTGTTTGATTGGCGAGAGGCATGTGGTGGGCGAGCGTCTCATGTATCATAGAGGGAGTGATGAGCGTGACGGTGATGTCCACATGCGGCCATAGGCATCAGGTTGTCACCTGTGCTGGTCGTCTCATTCATGGGCATCGAATCTCAATTCTGTGGTAGAGATTGTCTCATGCACTCTAAAACGATGCCGTCCACCTGTCGAGGGTAGGTTCTTTTGTGCTATTGAGGTGAGGGTCGTGTGATAGGTAAAGGGCATGCATAAGTGATTCATGTATACTACAGCCAAGTGTGAATGCAACCACCTGTGCCGTGCCATCCACCGCCTGTGGTAAAGGGCATTGTTTCGACGCGTGAAGGGGCGTGGGATGGATGAGCGCTTCATGCACCCTACAGCACGCCGTGAATGCCATGAAACCACCAGGCGGCGCGAATAAATAATTAACACGTAGACTGCGGCGTGATGGGGCTCGGCGCACAAAGTAGGCCAGAGGTGTGTGGATGTCAAAAAAGTTCACGCAAACGACAAACGCGCCGATGCCATCCACCCTGTGGTGAAGGGGAAGATGCGTAACCCCCCCTGCATCCAGTAGGTTCAAGGGAGGTACTATACCTTGTTGTGGTAGGTGAAGGGCTTGTCATGGGGAAGGGGCGCGTGATGGGTGAGACATGCATGCACGCTAGAGCGATTCATGAATGTGCGGATGGTGCTGTCTTCCTGGTACAGGGTGCGTGATGGGCCAGAAGCCGGGGGTCTCTGACTGTGAGGAATGATCCGGCGAGCGGCGAGCCACAAGCAAGATGATGCTGTCTGCCTGCGGTACGGTTCCACGCATTTGTGATGGATGAAGAGCATGTGCTAGAAATTTCATGCCCCCATGAACGGCATGAAGGATAGAGCGAGCCGTGAACGTGGTGACGCCATCTGCCTGGTGAATTGCATGTTCCGTCCTTCTTTGTGTGCGCAGAGGTATACGTGAGGGGGGCAGGGGGCGATGGCTAAAGGGCATTGTATTCCCTTGTCCAGGCCACAAACTTGAATTTGCCCACCTCATCAAGTGTGCAACCAACGGGTACAAATAACTATTAACCCACGCACATCGTTTTCTCTCATCTTGACCGCAAACTTGGAATAGTCCAGCTCGTTCTCGTACGGAAACTCGATGTCGTCCGCAATGAGAATGGGGATGCACCGTGTCATCACCGCCTGCGTGCATGTGTGTACGTATACATGTACAGAGAGAAATGCGGGTGGGTGGATGGGTGGGTGGGTGGGTGGGTGGGTGGGTGGGTGGGTGGGTGGGTGGGCGGGCGGGTGGGCGGGTGGGCGGGCGGGCGGGCGGCGGGCGGGCGGGCGGGCGGGCGGGCGGCGGGCGGGCGGGCGGGCGGGCGGGCGGGCGGGCGGCGGCGGGCGGGCGGGGCGGGCGGGCGGGCGGGCGGGCGGGCGGCGGGCGGCGGGCGGGCGGGCGGGCGGGCGGGGGGGCGGGCGGGCGGGCGGGCGGCGGGCGGGCGGGCGGGCGGGCGGGTGGGCGGGCGGGCGGGTGGGTGGGTGGGTGGGTGGGTGAGGGGGTGGGTGTTGGCAGCGGGTCATTAACACATGCGGGCGGATGTGTCCGGTGTTACGATAGTTCACCCAGGGGGGAAAGGGGAGTACATGCAAAGGGGTGAGGCTGCCAGCATGTGTTTGTACTCATGTGTGTTTGAGTGTCACCAAAGTAGATAGAGAGAGATAAAGACAGAGATAGAAATAGAGATAGAGATAGAGATAGAGATAGAGATAGAGATAGAGATAGAGATAGAGATAGAGATAGAGATAGAGATAGAGATAGAGATAGAGATAGAGATAGAGATAGAGATAGAGATAGAGATAGAGATAGAGATAGAGATAGAGATAGAGATAGAGATAGAGATAGAGATAGATAGAGACAGAGAGAGACAGAGATTGTGTGACTGTATATATGTGTGCGTTTGTTATTGAAGACATAAAACAGAAACCCTTGGACTCACACATTGCTCGATGAACAAATACATGGTTGGCAGAACGACTTGCTCAATGGATGGATTAACCAATAACATGCCCGCACGGGCAGGTCATGCGCCCCCCCCACCCCACCCCGCCGCCCAAAGACCGCTTGAATAACAATAGGGAGCACAGCTTTTCTCGGATCATTGGGCAAAGCATAACGAAATGTGAGACGAACCATGTAGAAAGAACATGAAGAAGCCCCGCCGTAAAATAGCTCACGAGGGCGCTGTAAAGGGCTATCGTGGGTCCGCGAGAGCGCGCCTTTTTCCGTTCTATTTTTCTAACTTTCTTTAGCTCGTACCCTATTCGTCACATCCGTTAAGGGCTATCGTGGGCACGCGAGATGGCCACAATCATGGACTCCGCGACGCCCGTGCGTCCTCCATCGAGGTGGGCGATTGGGTGTTGGTCGGAGGCCCTCGACTTGGACAGTCTGCCAACGAGGTCGAAGCCGAACTCAAGACCAAGTTGTGACCACTTTTTCTCGGCCCCTACAAGGTCCTAGACAAGTTCGATGAGGTCATGTCCAAGATGGACATCCCCGACATCTGGCAGCTCTCACCCCCCGAATTCCATTGAGATCAGCTAAGTTGCGCCGCCAGATTACCCCCCATTGATGGCCCCCATCGAGTACAATCCCGGGATTGGAAAGGTCGAGGATGCGGTACAAGCCATAATGGACCAACGGGTCATCAAGAAGGGCTGGCCATAATGGACCAAAGGGTCGTCAAGAAGGGCTGGGGTAGTCAGTACCACATCAATTACCGAACGTATCGCATCAAGTGGCGGTTTGCCCAGCACCACTCACTAACTCACAGCACTCATGGAGAGATGAGCGTGAGTTACGAGATCCATGTAGGCGGCTGTTGGCTGAATACAAGGCTGCTCGCTGACTACTTGTGAGTGTGGATCAGTCGGTCGTGAAGACCGGCCACATGGGAGAAGGATGGGCTGCCCAGTGCGAGCACGCGACAACCGCATGCGCCCTGGGCGCGGACCCCTGTCTGCGGCTGACTACGCCTGCGAGGACGGGCGGACAAACCGCGACCAACCCGGCGATGGTTGGACGTGGAATTTGATCGCCTTCCGAGAGGATGCTCCCCCAGCCCTCGGATGCTCCTACGGCCGTTCCCGGTCCAGGGCATCCCGAAGCGGGCGACAACGATCCTCTGACCGCCCGTGTGACCGACGGACGCGGGGTCCGACGACGTGCGGCTGAGTTATCTCATGAGCCACGGCAGCGCCCTCGGGTGAAAGGATCGCGGGCCACCGTTACCGGCTGGCCAGGCATCCATCCCCGAGCGTCTGCACAACCGACCCTCCTTTGGCAGGTCAGTGGCCCCAGTTAGGCCCTCCACAACAGCCACAAGCCACGCACTCGGGATCAGGAACCAGACGTCCTTCCTCGACATGGCCGCTCGTAACGACCGACTGATCCACACTTACAACGTCAATGTATTTTTCATCGTCATGGTCCGGTGGCGTTGTGTCCCGCAAGTGCTCGGACCTCCCTATGCTCCCGTTGCTCGCCATGCATGTCGCTGCATCGATGATACCACAAGAGACCAAGGAAAAGCATGGGCTCTCGTACATATCGTGCCGGGCAGAACATGGAAATGAATTCTATACACTCAAGCTAGCTCTACCGAGTCCCTTCAGCCTTGGGACCCGACACTGGCGACCCTCGACGGCGGCTGCCAGTCCAACGCTAGCTACGCGTTTCATCTGACAACCACGGGTAGTTCAAGTTCCGCCCCACAAGCATCCAGCAGTAGCCTGCCATTGCAGCCTGCTCGAGAGGGGGAGCTTTCCTGTGCATGCATCATCGCTCCCCAACCTTCTGCGTGAGGGACGTGGCTCTGTCCGGATACCCACGCACGGATGGTGGTTGCTTATATATGTCGGGATACCCATGCTTGTATATGTCGGCATACCCATGCTTGTATATGTCGGAATCACGCACGGATGGTGGTTGCTTGGGATCACGCACGGATGGTGGTTGCTTGGGATCACGCACGGATGGTGGTTGCTTGGGATCACGCACGGATGGTGGTTGCTTGGGATCACGCACGGGTGGTGGTTGCTTGGGATCACGCACGGGTGGTGGTTGCTTGGGATCACGCACGGGTGGTGGTTGCTTGGGATCACGCACGGATGGTGGTTGCTTGGGATCACGCACGGGTGGTGGTTGCTTGGGATCACGCACGGATGGTGGTTGCTTGGGATCACGCACGGGTGGTGGTTGCTTGGGATCACGCACGGATGGTGGTTGCTTGGGATCACGCACGGATGGTGGTTGCTTGGGATCACGCACGGGTGGTGGTTGCTTGGGATCACGCACGGATGGTGGTTGCTTGGGATCACGCACGGATGGTGGTTGCTTGGGATCACGCACGGGTGGTGGTTGCTTGGGATCACGCACGGATGGTGGTTGCTTGGGATCACGCACGGGTGGTGGTTGCTTGGGATCACGCACGGATGGTGGTTGCTTGGGATCACGCACGGATGGTGGTTGCTTGGGATCACGCACGGATGGTGGTTGCTTGGGATCACGCACGGATAGTGGTTGCTTGGGATCACGCACGGATGGTGGTTGCTTGGGATCACGCACGGATGGTGGTTGCTTGGGATCACGCACGGGTGGTGGTTGCTTGGGATCACGCACGGATGGTGGTTGCTTGGGATCACGCACGGATGGTGGTTGCTTGGGATCACGCACGGATGGTGGTTGCTTGGGATCACGCACGGATGGTGGTTGCTTGGGATCACGCACGGATGGTGGTTGCTTGGGATCACGCACGGATGGTGGTTGCTTGGGATCACGCACGAATGGTGGTTGCTTGGGATCACGCACGGATGGTGGTTGCTTGGGATCACGCACGGATGGTGGTTGCTTGGGATCACGCACGGATGATGGTTGCTTGGGATCACGCACGGGTGGTGGTTGCTTGGGATCACGCACGGATGGTGGTTGCTTGGGATCACGCACGGATGGTGGTTGCTTGGGATCACGCACGGATGGTGGTTGCTTGGGATCACGCACGGATGGTGGTTGCTTGGGATCACGCACGGGTGGTGGTTGCTTGGGATCACGCACGGATGGTGGTTGCTTGGGATCACGCACGGATGGTGGTTGCTTGGGATCACGCACGGATGGTGGTTGCTTGGGATCACGCACGGATGGTGGTTGCTTGGGATCACGCACGGATGGTGGTTGCTTGGGATCACGCACGGATGGTGGTTGCTTGGGATCACGCACGGGTGGTGGTTGCTTGGGATCACGCACGGGTGGTGGTTGCTTGGGATCACGCACGGATGGTGGTTGCTTGGGATCACGCACGGGTGGTGGTTGCTTGGGATCACGCACGGATGGTGGTTGCTTGGGATCACGCACGGATGGTGGTTGCTTGGGATCACGCACGGGTGGTGGTTGCTTGGGATCACGCACGGATGGTGGTTGCTTGGGATCACGCACGGATGGTGGTTGCTTGGGATCACGCACGGATGGTGGTTGCTTGGGATCACGCACGGATGGTGGTTGCTTGGGATCACGCACGGATGGTGGTTGCTTGGGATCACGCACGGATGGTGGTTGCTTGGGATCACGCACGGGTGGTGGTTGCTTGGGATCACGCACGGGTGGTGGTTGCTTGGGATCACGCACGGATGGTGGTTGCTTGGGATCACGCACGGATGGTGGTTGCTTGGGATCACGCACGGATGGTGGTTGCTTGGGATCACGCACGGATGGTGGTTGCTTGGGATCACGCACGGGTGGTGGTTGCTTGGGATCACGCACGGGTGGTGGTTGCTTGGGATCACGCACGGATGGTGGTTGCTTGGGATCACGCACGGATGGTGGTTGCTTGGGATCACGCACGGGTGGTGGTTGCTTGGGATCACGCACGGATGGTGGTTGCTTGGGATCACGCACGGATGGTGGTTGCTTGGGATCACGCACGGATGGTGGTTGCTTGGGATCACGCACGGATGGTGGTTGCTTGGGATCACGCACGGGTGGTGGTTGCTTGGGATCACGCACGGATGGTGGTTGCTTGGGATCACGCACGGGTGGTGGTTGCTTGGGATCACGCACGGGTGGTGGTTGCTTGGGATCACGCACGGATGGTGGTTGCTTGGGATCACGCACGGATGGTGGTTGCTTGGGATCACGCACGGATGGTGGTTGCTTGGGATCACGCACGGATGGTGGTTGCTTGGGATCACGCACGGATGGTGGTTGCTTGGGATCACGCACGGATGGTGGTTGCTTGGGATCACGCACGGATGGTGGTTGCTTGGGATCACGCACGGATGGTGGTTGCTTGGGATCACGCACGGATGGTGGTTGCTTGGGATCACGCACGGGTGGTGGTTGCTTGGGATCACGCACGGATGGTGGTTGCTTGGGATCACGCACGGATGGTGGTTGCTTGGGATCACGCACGGGTGGTGGTTGCTTGGGATCACGCACGGATGGTGGTTGCTTGGGATCACGCACGGATGGTGGTTGCTTGGGATCACGCACGGATGGTGGTTGCTTGGGATCACGCACGGGTGGTGGTTGCTTGGGATCACGCACGGATGGTGGTTGCTTGGGATCACGCACGGATGGTGGTTGCTTGGGATCACGCACGGGTGGTGGTTGCTTGGGATCACGCACGGATGGTGGTTGCTTGGGATCACGCACGGATGGTGGTTGCTTGGGATCACGCACGGATGGTGGTTGCTTGGGATCACGCACGGATGGTGGTTGCTTGGGATCACGCACGGGTGGTGGTTGCTTGGGATCACGCACGGATGGTGGTTGCTTGGGATCACGCACGGATGGTGGTTGCTTGGGATCACGCACGGATGGTGGTTGCTTGGGATCACGCACGGATGGTGGTTGCTTGGGATCACGCACGGATGGTGGTTGCTTGGGATCACGCACGGATGGTGGTTGCTTGGGATCACGCACGGATGGTGGTTGCTTGGGATCACGCACGGATGGTGGTTGCTTGGGATCACGCACGGGTGGTGGTTGCTTGGGATCACGCACGGATGGTGGTTGCTTGGGATCACGCACGGATGGTGGTTGCTTGGGATCACGCACGGATGGTGGTTGCTTGGGATCACGCACGGATGGTGGTTGCTTGGGATCACGCACGGATGGTGGTTGCCTGGGATACACTATACACTATACACTATACACTATACACTATACACTATACACTATACACTATACACTATACACTATACACTATTCACTATACACCAGTGCTTCTACTAAGGGTTTTTGTCATTCGTCAACTTGTTGACTATTTGCCTCGGCACTTCGTCAAATGGTTGACTATTTGCCTCGGCAATTCGTCAAACTGGTTGACTATTTGCCGTGGCGCTTCGTCAACCCTGGGGGGGGGGGGAGGAAGCTTTATTTCTTCATCATTAACTTAAGGTCGCTCACGCCTCACACACGCATGTAATGCATGTGGATAAAACACAATATCACTTGGTGGTTGTTGACAACTGCATTAACAGTATATACAGAATAATGACAACTGCATTAACAGTATATACAGAATAATGACTAGTATCCTTCACAGCTAGGCCAGAGTCAAGTGTGCACAGCACGAGGCCATTAAACAACCATCACGTCCTCCTCACTGATATCAACAGGCACTACTGTCACAGTTTTGTCCGAGCTTGGCCCAGAGCTGCCGTCATCATCGGCCTTGCTCCTTTCTGTCTGGGCCCCCTCCTCGCCAGATTCCTCCTCGACAGAGTTTGAGGCGCTGTCAGATGATGCTGACTGGCCGCCATCTTCCTCTTCCTGCGCATTAGACCCATCGTCTTCCTCACGCTCTACTCTCTTGCGTTTGTCGCGACCCTGCCTGCCCTCCTTTCCATCTAAACTGCGGCCTAGGTCGACGATATTTTCCGTTTCTACAATTTCTCCAGCTTGCTTCTTAAACAGAGCATCTAAGGTGCTAGTCTTGAAACCTGCCAAACCGTTTTTCTTCGACATTCTCTAGCTCATGCAACACTACCTAAACATCGCCGCCGCCATTATCGAAACAATTTCGCATGCAATATTTTATCGCACATGAAAGTCGCCAGACGGCCTGAGGTCGTCACGTAATTAATACCGCCATCTTCCTCTTCCTGCGCATTAGACCCATCCTCTTCCTAAAGCTCTACTCTCTTGCGTTTGTCGCGACCCTGCCTGCCCTCCTTTCCATCTAAACTGCGGCCTAGGTCGACGATATTTTCTGTTTCTACAATTTCTCCAGCTTGCTTCTTAAACAGAGCATCTAAGGTGCTAGTCTTGAAACTTGCCAAACCGTTTTTCTTCGACATTCTCTAGCTCATGCAACACTACCTAAACATCGCCGCCGCCATTATCGAAACAATTTCGCATGCAATATTTTATCGCACATGAAAGTCGCCAGACGGCCTGAGGTCGTCACGTAATTAATACCATGATTGCCCAGGGCGATTACAGGTCTTTACAATCATGTAGGGATAATTTTTTCATGCCCTGGTCGGCTCAAGTCCTGCCTTGCTCGTCTTCAGTTTTGGTACCCGAGCATTGTTTTGAACCGTACTGACGTACTGTCTTTCCAAACCAACTCCAACTGCAGCGTACCTAGGATTCAGATGGTACGGGCTGACGGCCTGACGCCGCGCCGCTGGACCTTAGGTCTGGCCTTCAGGACTTACATGGTTGACGAATACCCTAAACATTTCGTCAAACCGGTTGACGAACTTCGGAACATATTCGTCAATTGGTTGACGAATTGCCGAGTTGGTTGACGAATGTGGTTGACGAATTGCCCAAAATGGTTGACTATTTTACTACTATTTTCAAAATTCGTCAACCGGTTGACGAAATAGTCCCGTTAGTAGAAGCACTGCTATACACTGTACACTACCATGGTACCTGATAGAAGCGCAGTGTCCAGGGCGTCCACCCGAGCGGGTTGAGGCAGAAGACGGACGCACTCATCTCCTCGTGGTAACACTGGCGGTCGCAATCCTTGCGCTTGGGGCCGTAGATGATGTCTGGCAAGACACACAGAAAACAACAACCAAAGAGAATAAGCCCTACGACAGTGCTTGCGCTTGGGGCCGCAGACGATGTCTGGTGAAACCCACACACGGGTACACAAAAAAAATAATATATAAAAGAAATGATATACAAAAGTAATAGGGGGATCGAGAGAGGGTATTAGAAAGAATGATTGCGGAAGCATTTAAGAACATTAAAAAGAACGTTGCTGAGGTTTCACACTTGCGGTGCACGTAACCCGCTCCAGCATCACCATGGCCAAACCGACCAACAAAGGGTACTACACATTGCACAAAAACAACGCACAAAAGACAGCCGCTGGGCCATGCCAACAATAACCACCTCTTTTGGTGGCAAAATAACAGGCACCTCTTTCGGCAGCAAAGCAATAAGCACTTGTTTCGGAGGCAAAGCAACAAGCTTCTGTTTCGGCGGCAACACGCCAGGCAATTTGTTCCTTTGGAAAAAAGCGCGCACCTGTTTCGTTTGCGAAGACCGCCTTGAGCCGTGGGCGCAGGCCCTTGGAGTAGGCCCAGCCCTCGCGGTGGTCGATCGTGCCGCGAAAGTAGGCGAGGTGCGGTCGCAGGTGGTCCTCCCCTTTCCGCTCGACCAGCCGAGCATGTGACTGGGGGGAGTGGAACGTGGGATCCTGGCCATGGGGGAGACAGAGGTGTTACGGAGGACAGACACACGGAGAATGCACTGAGAGACGAGGGGAGTGGGATCCTGGCCATGGGGGAGACAGAGGTGTTACGGAGGACAGACACACGGAGAATGCACTGAGAGACGAGGGGAGTGGGATCCTGGCCATGGGGGAAACAGAGGTGTTACGGATGACAGACACACGGAGAATGCACTGAGAGCCAAGGGGAGTGGGATCCTGGCCAAAAGCAGCAGGCAAAGGGGCAATTATGAAGACAAGCATTTATAGTAGTACATATTTTCACTAGCTTCATGCTATACGTGGAACGTGGGGTCCTGGGCACAACAGGGGGGAGAGGGGGCGATGGGGAACAAGCGCACTGTAAGGTATTTTTGGACTCTTCGAGCAACACGAGTTCCCGAAAAAAGAAGCAACGCAAAG
The DNA here is from genome assembly GCA_009746045.1 of Mesostigma viride. Classification (NCBI taxonomy): domain Eukaryota; kingdom Viridiplantae; phylum Streptophyta; class Mesostigmatophyceae; order Mesostigmatales; family Mesostigmataceae; genus Mesostigma; species Mesostigma viride. Next base: position 28,232 of record RPFO01000375.1, on the reverse strand, counting down.
GGGAACAGCAGTGTTATGCTGCTTGTAGTGAGCGAGAGAGGTAGCAGGGCGCAGAGGGAGCTGCTTATAGTGAGCGAGAGAGGTAGCAGGGCGCAGAGGGCGCTGCTTATAGTGAGCGCGAGAGGAAGCGGGGCGCAGAGGGCGCTGCTTATAGTGAGCGAGAGAGGTAGCGGGGCGCAGAGGGCGCTGCTTATAGTGAGCGAGAGAGGTAGCGGGGCGCTGAGGGAGTGGAACGTGTATTCCCAGCCACAGAAGAAGGGGCAACAGGGGGAGAGTGAAACAAACGCGTTAAATGCATACTGCTTTATTCGGTATTTTATTAGCTATCTAGACACTAGGTTTTTACTGTCAATTTGTGGTTCGTGGCGTCCTGGCTCCAGCAGTGGGAGACAAGGGGGGCGTGGGAAAGATCTTTCTTTTTCATTCATCCCAGCCCATATAGCCAGACAAGGGACAAGCTGGACGAAAGGAGTATTGCCAACGCGCATGCCAAGGTAGCAAGAGGCAAGGGGAAGGACAGGTAGGCAGCATACCACTACCCGTAGCAAGCATGTGGTGTGCACCGTCTAGACACTGTACACTATAGACTATATTCTATACACTATGCACTACCCGTAGCAAGCATGTGGTGTGCACCGTCTAGACACTGTACACTATAGACTATATTCTATACACTATGCACTACCCGCAGCAAGCATGTGGCGTGCACCGTCTAGACACTGTACACTATAGACTATATTCTATACACTATGCACTACCCGCAGCAAGCATGTGGTGTGCACCGTCTAGACACTGTACACTATAGACTAATTCTATACACTATGCACTACCCGCAGCAAGCATGTCGCGTGCACAGGGGCAAACCAGTCAGCCATGATGCCTGCTTGTGCTTGTTTTAGTGCTGGTGCTACGGCAGACTGCCCGTGCTTGCGTGCCTGTGAGGCGTATGGGCCTCACCTAATGAGTGTCGGGTGCTAAAATGCAAGGTGCAAATGTGGGGGAGAAGAGAGAGAAGATGGCAAGAGGAATACCGGCAACCTTGAAAACAAACCTTTTTCCCCCCAAACGCAAAGCCACCGGAGATGGAAAGCGGGACATGCACATGGTTGCAGTTTTGGCGAGATTAGGATAGCATAGAGGCCAGAGGGGTGCTGTAAAAGGAGTCGCTTTCAGCAAATACATAGAAATGGGACAGAAACGCGCATCTAGACAGCTATAAAAGCAGGCGTACAGGAGGCAACCTCCCAACTGTCAACAACAGTTGACACCCCATTTGTAGCTCCCACCTATGGGGCAAGCGGTACCGCCCACTCACCGCCTCGAGGCCCGGCACGACAATGTCCTTCCACGTGTTGAAGTAGGTCGCCTTGCGATCGCCCTCCGGGGTCAGAAAGATGCTCCGCTTAATCTGCGACTCCCACTCCTCGAATATGGTGGGGCCGCGCGCCTGCCCATGCCCAGACACATCACCACCCAGAAATAAGTGACCGGCCGGTAAGTTGGTGCGCCAAACAGCCAGTTAGCCAAAACGCCATACCGCACGTTGGCCAGAACGCCAGGCAGTCATTTAGCCAGAACGCCAAACAGCAAGTTGGCCAGAACGCAAAACAACCAGAGAGTCAGAACGGCAAACAGCCAGCGGAGCTGCGCTGTCCGTGTGCATCACAGGGCGGGCAAATCACAGACTAGTGTCTGCTCGGACCTGACTGCTGGCCAGGTGGACAGCCCCGCAGGTAGATAGACGTACAGCCAACACACAAGCCTGCAGCCAGCCAGAACAGAATTGTCCCGTTGCACCATTGTCAGACTTTGCCGGAAATCTTCCAGCTGCTGTGCCACTTCACTAGAATTGATTGAAGGCTGAGTCCATGCTGCCTGGTGATAAATACCAGGAGTTCGTACCTACCTGGTAGCAAAAACCTGGCGTTGACCATTTCAATTGATCATCCCCCGAGCTGGGATGAGGCATCCGGTCACCTGCTTCTAGCGGACGTACCCCTGGGAACAAAAAGACGTAATTCTAGCGGACGTACCCCTGGGAATGAGAAGATATGGTCCCTCCCCTCTGTACGGTTCCAGTAGGGGAACTGCTGTTTGACGACGGCCAGCGCCTGCGGACCAGGGGACAACGAGCAGCGGCCGATTACATGGTGCGCGCAGGGCCGCGCCATCACCAGATGCGAAAGAAAGAGAAATAAGTGTGTAAGAGAGAACAGACGAGAGAGAGCAACTAGGGTACGAAAGGATAAGAAAGGAAGGCTACTATTTCACTCCGCTTGGCACCACTTGCCCCTTCTTTAAGATCTGACGATGCATGTGCATAGTTTAAGAACAGAGCATCAGCTCAGAGTGACAACGCTTGCATGCCCCCCTACCCCCTGATCCCCTGCCCCAGCACCAACCTGCCAACTTGTCTGCTCTTGGCTCGATGTTGCCCATGCAAAAATGTGTCCAATCCGTCAGCACAACAGCACAGTGGGCGGCTTCCAGCCGTCCGCTTCTTCGCGGCCCGACCTTCCCTCCACAGCCTGACCATGACCCACGCTTACCTCCCGCATCTCCCCTCCCCACGCCCAATCTGCCTGCCACCCAGTGCCAGCGACATACAGCCGCCACCCCCTGCGGCCCGACGCACCTCCAGGAAGAACTTGTTGGTGTTGTCAAACGACTTCTCGCGCGTCTCCTTGCGCAGCATCTCCCACGACCAGAGGAAGCACTCGCCTGCACCCAAAACAGAAAAACGGTGGAAATTGTCGGGTTGTTGCTTCACAAGGGATGGGTTGGCAGCATCTCTCACGACCAGAGGAAGCACTCGCCTGCACCCAAGTAAAGAAACAATGCAGAATCACTGATTCCACATAGTGGCTTTGGCTTGCTGCGCGTAGTGGTACGCTGCTTCTCTTTGCTTCCTTTTGCCTCTTGCTACCTTGGCTTTGCACCTGGCTGGGATGCAGGAAGCAAACGCCTGAACTGCATCAGACAGAAAGTACACATCCATGAATTCCTTATCATTGCCTTGATTCCAAGAGCTGACATTAACTCCTTTCAGACTAGCAGGACACCACCGGCGTTTTCCATACAACAGCTGTGATTAATTAGGTAAACTGTTCCTTGATAGTGAAACTTTCTTAGTCGGAATCAAAGGAACCAAGCATTCCCGTGCTGGTAACAGCCTACGTTGCCTCTTGCCAACGCCACCCATCGTCACAATTGCTGGCGCCACCTGCACTCGTTCCACTTCGAACACTCAAACTAGCGGGAGTGCTTACCATCACTGTCTAAGGGCGAGGCTGGGGGGGCCAAACTATAAATAGAGCAGCGAAGCAACATGGCAGGTGACCCTTCAAGGGTGGGCTCCAAAGACTTGCCCTTTGTTGCGGCACCACACTTTGTGAGGCTTCCACGGGATAGTGTGATAAAAAGTCTGCACGAAGCCACTTCGTTGTGGGGTGCGTGGGGCAGTGTCCAGCCGGAGGGATCAATAGCTGGCAGCTAGGAAAAGCACACGCACGCATTTATCGCACTATTCTCTGAATGGGCAAATACCAAACTCCACGCATCAGGGTCTGTGTAGGTAGATCAAAGCCACATCAGCAGAGCGTCCACAGGCACAGGCACAGAGATGCTTGCACGCTACAGACACAGACGCACCGTAGATGGGGACGAAAAAGAAGTCGGCAGCATCGGGGTCCGTTGTGCGGCCCGAGTACTGGCCAAGTCAACCGGCAGCAAGTGCCAACAAGCAGGCAAAAGGAAGAAACGAGAAGTGGGTTTTTTAACAAGGGTCAATTAGGGTATATGAGTGAGCAAGCACGCAGCAAGTAGACAAGTAGGCGTCGACAAAGACTCCAAGCAAATAAGCAAACAAAGACACCGAGCAGGTAAGCAAAACAGAAACTGGGGGCATGGCCCAGCAGGCAAAAGTATCGCCCAACCACAACTAAGATGACGATCAAAGTAGCAATCAAGCAGGCAGCAAGCAACAAAAAGTCTGCCAGGGGCCAACCCCTCGTCGCCCCCACCCACTTGCAGCAGCGCTTACCTGCAGCAGCACCTCATAGAAGAGTATCATCGTGTGTGGGTGATCCCCTTTCCCCCCAGTTCCTCATCCCTTCCCTCGCCTGCACCCGCGCCTCGCGCAAGGAACCAAACGTTTGCTACCGGTACTGGAGACCTGAGCAACGACTAGTTTAACTAGTATCTAAGCGTACAGTAGTACTATGATGTAACATAGCACATTGCAGAAGTCTATTGCAGTATACTATATTGCAATATTACTGCACAGAGAATACAGTGTGCTCCCTTCCCCACCCACCTGCAGCAGCGCTTCGTGGAAGACCACCACCAACCGCCTCGTGCTCACCCACCCTGCCCCTCCCCCCTTCCCATCACATCCTCCCTCCCCTGCGGTGGAGCATTATTTCAAACGCCCCATGTTGTCCCTGCAGCGGTGCCTCGTGGAAGAACTACTCCCTGCCCAACACCAAAAGGCCCAGGTGCCTCGCGACACAAACAAACAACAGTCGCGTGAATGAAACCATCTTCCCCACCCACCTGCAGCAGTGCCTCGTGGAAGAACACCTCGGTGCCATACTGGTCCGAGCTGCAGCGCCGGTACTTGTGCGTAAGCTCGCGGTGGAACTTGTCCGGAAGCTCGTAGACGTAGATGCGGGGAAGTCGCAGGTCCGGGTCGGGGGGGCCCGGGTGGATGCGCACGCAGCGGGATGATGCGCCTCCCGTGCCATGCTCACTGCTTATTTCGAGTAACAACATCCATTTGTAGAGTTATAACGCCAGCCGTATTTAAAGGTTGTCATCAACCAAAGACGTTTAGAATTTCACAGGGATTTGGGTTTTTCTTGTGTGCTTCGTCATGAGCGCGTTTGCGGTCACAGAGCGCAGGAGGGGACTAAACGCGCATCTGGGGGGGGAAAGCCATTAGCAAGACATTATCACGACATTATCCAGGCCAAGGCAAGCCAGTTTGCTTCTACGTTTGAGAAAACCACCAGGGTGCAAGAAAAACCGGGGAGACGTAGGGGCAGGGGACAGGGGACGGGCACGTCAACCCTCCGTGCTAGCACGCTTCCCAAAAAAGGCAGAAAAGGCGTGACCTTCACAAAATTATATGGTGACATACGATGCGGCAAAAAGGCGACACCTGTCAAAGCTATAGGGTGGTGTAACAGTGCCGCATGCGATGGTGTGCTAGAGGAACAGTGCCGCATGTGATGGTGTGCTAGAGGAACAGTGCCGCATGCGATGGTGTGCTAGAGGAACAGTGCTGCATGCGATGGTGTGCTAGAGGAACAGTGCTGCATGCGATGGTGTGCTAGAGGAACAGTGCTGCATGCGATGGTGTGCTAGAGGAACAGTGCCGCATGCGATGGTGTGCTAGAGGAACAGTGCCGCATGTGATGGTGTGCTAGAGGAACAGTGCTGCATGCGATGGTGTGCTAGAGGAACAGTGCCGCATGTGATGGTGTGCTAGAGGAACAGTGCCGCATGTGATGGTGTGCTAGAGGAACAGTGCCGCATGTGATGGTGTGCTAGAGGAACAGTGCCGCATGCGATGGTGTGCTAGAGGAACAGTGCTGCATGCGATGGTGTGCTAGAGGAACAGTGCCGCATGTGATGGTGTGCTAGAGGAACAGTGCCGCATGTGATGGTGTGCTAGAGGAACAGTGCCGCATGTGATGGTGTGATAGAGGAACAGTGCCGCATGCGATGGTGTGCTAGAGGAACAGTGCCGCATGCGATGGTGTGCTAGAGGAACAGTGCCGCATGCGATGGTGTGCTAGAGGAACAGTGCCGCATGCGATGGTGTGCTAGAGGAACAGTGCCGCATGTGATGGTGTGCTAGAGGAACAGTGCCGCATGTGATGGTGTGCTAGAGGAACAGTGCCGCATGTGATGGTGTGCTAGAGGAACAGTGCCGCATGCGATGGTGTGCTAGAGGAACAGTGCTGCATGTGATGGTGTGATAGAGGAACAGTGCTGCATGTGATGGTGTGATAGAGGAACAGTGCTGCATGTGATGGTGTGCTAGAGGAACAGTGCCGCATGCGATGGTGTGATAGAGGAACAGTGCCGCATGCGATGGTGTGATAGAGGAACAGTGCCGCATGTGATGGTGTGATAGAGGAACAGTGCCGCATGTGATGGTGTGATAGAGGAACAGTGCCGCATGCGATGGTGTGCTAGAGGAACAGTGCCGCATGCGATGGTGTGATAGAGGAACAGTGCCGCATGTGATGGTGTGATAGAGGAACAGTGCTGCATGCGATGGTGTGATAGAGGAACAGTGCTGCATGCGATGGTGTGATAGAGGAACAGTGCTGCATGCGATGGTGTGATAGAGGAACAGTGCCGCATGCGATGGTGTGATAGAGGAACAGTGCTGCATGCGATGGTGTGATAGAGGAACAGTGCTGCATGCGATGGTGTGATAGAGGAACAGTGCCGCATGCGATGGTGTGATAGAGGAACAGTGCCGCATGCGATGGTGTGATAGAGGAACAGTGCTGCATGCGATGGTGTGATAGAGGAACAGTGCTGCATGCGATGGTGTGATAGAGGAACAGTGCTGCATGCGATGGTGTGATAGAGGAACAGTGCCGCATGCGATGGTGTGATAGAGGAACAGTGCTGCATGCGATGGTGTGATAGAGGAACAGTGCTGCATGCGATGGTGTGATAGAGGAACAGTGCCGCATGCGATGGTGTGATAGAGGAACAGTGCCGCATGCGATGGTGTGATAGAGGAACAGTGCCGCATGCGATGGTGTGATAGAGGAACAGTGCCGCATGCGATGGTGTGATAGAGGAACAGTGCTGCATGCGATGGTGTGATAGAGGAACAGTGCCGCATGCGATGGTGTGATAGAGGAACAGTGCCGCATGCGATGGTGTGATAGAGGAACAGTGCCGCATGCGATGGTGTGATAGAGGAACAGTGCTGCATGCGATGGTGTGATAGAGGAACAGTGCCGCATGCGATGGTGTGATAGAGGAACAGTGCTGCATGCGATGGTGTGATAGAGGAACAGTGCTGCATGCGATGGTGTGATAGAGGAACAGTGCTGCATGCGATGGTGTGATAGAGGAACAGTGCCGCATGCGATGGTGTGATAGAGGAACAGTGCCGCATGCGATGGTGTGATAGAGGAACAGTGCCGCATGCGATGGTGTGATAGAGGAACAGTGCCGCATGCGATGGTGTGATAGAGGAACAGTGCTGCATGCGATGGTGTGATAGAGGAACAGTGCTGCATGCGATGGTGTGATAGAGGAACAGTGCTGCATGCGATGGTGTGATAGAGGAACAGTGCTGCATGCGATGGTGTGATAGAGGAACAGTGCCGCATGCGATGGTGTGATAGAGGAACAGTGCTGCATGCGATGGTGTGATAGAGGAACAGTGCTGCATGCGATGGTGTGATAGAGGAACAGTGCTGCATGCGATGGTGTGATAGAGGAACAGTGCTGCATGCGATGGTGTGATAGAGGAACAGTGCTGCATGCGATGGTGTGATAGAGGAACAGTGCTGCATGCGATGGTGTGATAGAGGAACAGTGCTGCATGCGATGGTGTGATAGAGGAACAGTGCCGCATGCGATGGTGTGATAGAGGAACAGTGCCGCATGCGATGGTGTGATAGAGGAACAGTGCCGCATGCGATGGTGTGATAGAGGAACAGTGCTGCATGCGATGGTGTGATAGAGGAACAGTGCTGCATGCGATGGTGTGATAGAGGAACAGTGCCGCATGCGATGGTGTGATAGAGGAACAGTGCTGCATGCGATGGTGTGATAGAGGAACAGTGCCGCATGCGATGGTGTGATAGAGGAACAGTGCCGCATGCGATGGTGTGATAGAGGAACAGTGCCGCATGCGATGGTGTGATAGAGGAACAGTGCCGCATGCGATGGTGTGATAGAGGAACAGTGCCGCATGCGATGGTGTGATAGAGGAACAGTGCCGCATGCGATGGTGTGATAGAGGAACAGTGCTGCATGCGATGGTGTGATAGAGGAACAGTGCTGCATGCGATGGTGTGATAGAGGAACAGTGCCGCATGCGATGGTGTGATAGAGGAACAGTGCCGCATGCGATGGTGTGATAGAGGAACAGTGCCGCATGCGATGGTGTGATAGAGGAACAGTGCCGCATGCGATGGTGTGATAGAGGAACAGTGCTGCATGCGATGGTGTGATAGAGGAACAGTGCCGCATGCGATGGTGTGATAGAGGAACAGTGCCGCATGCGATGGTGTGATAGAGGAACAGTGCCGCATGCGATGGTGTGATAGAGGAACAGTGCCGCATGCGATGGTGTGATAGAGGAACAGTGCCGCATGCGATGGTGTGATAGAGGAACAGTGCCGCATGCGATGGTGTGATAGAGGAACAGTGCCGCATGCGATGGTGTGATAGAGGAACAGTGCCGCATGCGATGGTGTGATAGAGGAACAGTGCCGCATGCGATGGTGTGATAGAGGAACAGTGCCGCATGCGATGGTGTGATAGAGGAACAGTGCCGCATGCGATGGTGTGATAGAGGAACAGTGCCGCATGCGATGGTGTGATAGAGGAACAGTGCCGCATGCGATGGTGTGATAGAGGAACAGTGCTGCATGCGATGGTGTGATAGAGGAACAGTGCCGCATGCGATGGTGTGATAGAGGAACAGTGCTGCATGCGATGGTGTGATAGAGGAACAGTGCTGCATGCGATGGTGTGATAGAGGAACAGTGCGCATGCGATGGTGTGATAGAGGAACAGTGCCGCATGCGATGGTGTGATAGAGGAACAGTGCCGCATGCGATGGTGTGATAGAGGAACAGTGCGCATGCGATGGTGTGATAGAGGAACAGTGCCGCATGCGATGGTGTGATAGAGGAACAGTGCTGCATGCGATGGTGTGATAGAGGAACAGTGCCGCATGCGATGGTGTGATAGAGGAACAGTGCCGCATGCGATGGTGTGATAGAGGAACAGTGCGCATGCGATGGTGTGATAGAGGAACAGTGCCGCATGCGATGGTGTGATAGAGGAACAGTGCCGCATGCGATGGTGTGATAGAGGAACAGTGCCGCATGCGATGGTGTGATAGAGGAACAGTGCCGCATGCGATGGTGTGATAGAGGAACAGTGCCGCATGCGATGGTGTGATAGAGGAACAGTGCCGCATGCGATGGTGTGATAGAGGAACAGTGCTGCATGCGATGGTGTGATAGAGGAACAGTGCCGCATGCGATGGTGTGATAGAGGAACAGTGCCGCATGCGATGGTGTGATAGAGGAACAGTGCCGCATGCGATGGTGTGATAGAGGAACAGTGCCGCATGCGATGGTGTGATAGAGGAACAGTGCCGCATGCGATGGTGTGATAGAGGAACAGTGCCGCATGCGATGGTGTGATAGAGGAACAGTGCCGCATGCGATGGTGTGATAGAGGAACAGTGCCGCATGCGATGGTGTGATAGAGGAACAGTGCCGCATGCGATGGTGTGATAGAGGAACAGTGCCGCATGCGATGGTGTGATAGAGGAACAGTGCCGCATGCGATGGTGTGATAGAGGAACAGTGCTGCATGCGATGGTGTGATAGAGGAACAGTGCCGCATGCGATGGTGTGATAGAGGAACAGTGCCGCATGCGATGGTGTGATAGAGGAACAGTGCTGCATGCGATGGTGTGATAGAGGAACAGTGCCGCATGCGATGGTGTGATAGAGGAACAGTGCCGCATGCGATGGTGTGATAGAGGAACAGTGCTGCATGCGATGGTGTGATAGAGGAACAGTGCCGCATGCGATGGTGTGATAGAGGAACAGTGCCGCATGCGATGGTGTGATAGAGGAACAGTGCTGCATGCGATGGTGTGATAGAGGAACAGTGCCGCATGCGATGGTGTGATAGAGGAACAGTGCCGCATGCGATGGTGTGATAGAGGAACAGTGCCGCATGCGATGGTGTGATAGAGGAACAGTGCTGCATGCGATGGTGTGATAGAGGAACAGTGCCGCATGCGATGGTGTGATAGAGGAACAGTGCTGCATGCGATGGTGTGATAGAGGAACAGTGCCGCATGCGATGGTGTGATAGAGGAACAGTGCCGCATGCGATGGTGTGATAGAGGAACAGTGCCGCATGCGATGGTGTGATAGAGGAACAGTGCCGCATGCGATGGTGTGATAGAGGAACAGTGCCGCATGCGATGGTGTGATAGAGGAACAGTGCCGCATGCGATGGTGTGATAGAGGAACAGTGCCGCATGCGATGGTGTGATAGAGGAACAGTGCCGCATGCGATGGTGTGATAGAGGAACAGTGCCGCATGCGATGGTGTGATAGAGGAACAGTGCCGCATGCGATGGTGTGATAGAGGAACAGTGCCGCATGCGATGGTGTGATAGAGGAACAGTGCCGCATGCGATGGTGTGATAGAGGAACAGTGCCGCATGCGATGGTGTGATAGAGGAACAGTGCCGCATGCGATGGTGTGATAGAGGAACAGTGCCGCATGCGATGGTGTGATAGAGGAACAGTGCCGCATGCGATGGTGTGATAGAGGAACAGTGCCGCATGCGATGGTGTGATAGAGGAACAGTGCCGCATGCGATGGTGTGATAGAGGAACAGTGCCGCATGCGATGGTGTGATAGAGGAACAGTGCCGCATGCGATGGTGTGATAGAGGAACAGTGCCGCATGCGATGGTGTGATAGAGGAACAGTGCCGCATGCGATGGTGTGATAGAGGAACAGTGCCGCATGCGATGGTGTGATAGAGGAACAGTGCCGCATGCGATGGTGTGATAGAGGAACAGTGCCGCATGCGATGGTGTGATAGAGGAACAGTGCCGCATGCGATGGTGTGATAGAGGAACAGTGCCGCATGCGATGGTGTGATAGAGGAACAGTGCCGCATGCGATGGTGTGATAGAGGAACAGTGCCGCATGCGATGGTGTGATAGAGGAACAGTGCCGCATGCGATGGTGTGATAGAGGAACAGTGCCGCATGCGATGGTGTGATAGAGGAACAGTGCCGCATGCGATGGTGTGATAGAGGAACAGTGCCGCATGCGATGGTGTGATAGAGGAACAGTGCCGCATGCGATGGTGTGATAGAGGAACAGTGCCGCATGCGATGGTGTGATAGAGGAACAGTGCCGCATGCGATGGTGTGATAGAGGAACAGTGCCGCATGCGATGGTGTGATAGAGGAACAGTGCCGCATGCGATGGTGTGATAGAGGAACAGTGCCGCATGCGATGGTGTGATAGAGGAACAGTGCCGCATGCGATGGTGTGATAGAGGAACAGTGCCGCATGCGATGGTGTGATAGAGGAACAGTGCCGCATGCGATGGTGTGATAGAGGAACAGTGCCGCATGCGATGGTGTGATAGAGGAACAGTGCCGCATGCGATGGTGTGATAGAGGAACAGTGCCGCATGCGATGGTGTGATAGAGGAACAGTGCCGCATGCGATGGTGTGATAGAGGAACAGTGCCGCATGCGATGGTGTGATAGAGGAACAGTGCCGCATGCGATGGTGTGATAGAGGAACAGTGCCGCATGCGATGGTGTGATAGAGGAACAGTGCCGCATGCGATGGTGTGATAGAGGAACAGTGCCGCATGCGATGGTGTGATAGAGGAACAGTGCCGCATGCGATGGTGTGATAGAGGAACAGTGCGCATGCGATGGTGTGATAGAGGAACAGTGCCGCATGCGATGGTGTGATAGAGGAACAGTGCCGCATGCGATGGTGTGATAGAGGAACAGTGCTGCATGCGATGGTGTGATAGAGGAACAGTGCCGCATGCGATGGTGTGATAGAGGAACAGTGCCGCATGCGATGGTGTGATAGAGGAACAGTGCCGCATGCGATGGTGTGATAGAGGAACAGTGCCGCATGCGATGGTGTGATAGAGGAACAGTGCCGCATGCGATGGTGTGATAGAGGAACAGTGCCGCATGCGATGGTGTGATAGAGGAACAGTGCCGCATGCGATGGTGTGATAGAGGAACAGTGCCGCATGCGATGGTGTGATAGAGGAACAGTGCCGCATGCGATGGTGTGATAGAGGAACAGTGCCGCATGCGATGGTGTGATAGAGGAACAGTGCCGCATGCGATGGTGTGATAGAGGAACAGTGCCGCATGCGATGGTGTGATAGAGGAACAGTGCCGCATGCGATGGTGTGATAGAGGAACAGTGCCGCATGCGATGGTGTGATAGAGGAACAGTGCCGCATGCGATGGTGTGATAGAGGAACAGTGCCGCATGCGATGGTGTGATAGAGGAACAGTGCCGCATGCGATGGTGTGATAGAGGAACAGTGCCGCATGCGATGGTGTGATAGAGGAACAGTGCCGCATGCGATGGTGTGATAGAGGAACAGTGCCGCATGCGATGGTGTGATAGAGGAACAGTGCCGCATGCGATGGTGTGATAGAGGAACAGTGCCGCATGCGATGGTGTGATAGAGGAACAGTGCCGCATGCGATGGTGTGATAGAGGAACAGTGCCGCATGCGATGGTGTGATAGAGGAACAGTGCCGCATGCGATGGTGTGATAGAGGAACAGTGCCGCATGCGATGGTGTGATAGAGGAACAGTGCCGCATGCGATGGTGTGATAGAGGAACAGTGCCGCATGCGATGGTGTGATAGAGGAACAGTGCCGCATGCGATGGTGTGATAGAGGAACAGTGCCGCATGCGATGGTGTGATAGAGGAACAGTGCCGCATGCGATGGTGTGATAGAGGAACAGTGCCGCATGCGATGGTGTGATAGAGGAACAGTGCCGCATGCGATGGTGTGATAGAGGAACAGTGCCGCATGCGATGGTGTGATAGAGGAACAGTGCCGCATGCGATGGTGTGATAGAGGAACAGTGCCGCATGCGATGGTGTGATAGAGGAACAGTGCCGCATGCGATGGTGTGATAGAGGAACAGTGCCGCATGCGATGGTGTGATAGAGGAACAGTGCCGCATGCGATGGTGTGATAGAGGAACAGTGCCGCATGCGATGGTGTGATAGAGGAACAGTGCCGCATGCGATGGTGTGATAGAGGAACAGTGCCGCATGCGATGGTGTGATAGAGGAACAGTGCCGCATGCGATGGTGTGATAGAGGAACAGTGCCGCATGCGATGGTGTGATAGAGGAACAGTGCCGCATGCGATGGTGTGATAGAGGAACAGTGCCGCATGCGATGGTGTGATAGAGGAACAGTGCCGCATGCGATGGTGTGATAGAGGAACAGTGCCGCATGCGATGGTGTGATAGAGGAACAGTGCCGCATGCGATGGTGTGATAGAGGAACAGTGCCGCATGCGATGGTGTGATAGAGGAACAGTGCCGCATGCGATGGTGTGATAGAGGAACAGTGCCGCATGCGATGGTGTGATAGAGGAACAGTGCCGCATGCGATGGTGTGATAGAGGAACAGTGCCGCATGCGATGGTGTGATAGAGGAACAGTGCCGCATGCGATGGTGTGATAGAGGAACAGTGCCGCATGCGATGGTGTGATAGAGGAACAGTGCCGCATGCGATGGTGTGATAGAGGAACAGTGCCGCATGCGATGGTGTGATAGAGGAACAGTGCCGCATGCGATGGTGTGATAGAGGAACAGTGCCGCATGCGATGGTGTGATAGAGGAACAGTGCCGCATGCGATGGTGTGATAGAGGAACAGTGCCGCATGCGATGGTGTGATAGAGGAACAGTGCCGCATGCGATGGTGTGATAGAGGAACAGTGCCGCATGCGATGGTGTGATAGAGGAACAGTGCCGCATGCGATGGTGTGATAGAGGAACAGTGCCGCATGCGATGGTGTGATAGAGGAACAGTGCCGCATGCGATGGTGTGATAGAGGAACAGTGCCGCATGCGATGGTGTGATAGAGGAACAGTGCCGCATGCGATGGTGTGATAGAGGAACAGTGCCGCATGCGATGGTGTGATAGAGGAACAGTGCCGCATGCGATGGTGTGATAGAGGAACAGTGCCGCATGCGATGGTGTGATAGAGGAACAGTGCCGCATGCGATGGTGTGATAGAGGAACAGTGCCGCATGCGATGGTGTGATAGAGGAACAGTGCCGCATGCGATGGTGTGATAGAGGAACAGTGCCGCATGCGATGGTGTGATAGAGGAACAGTGCCGCATGCGATGGTGTGATAGAGGAACAGTGCCGCATGCGATGGTGTGATAGAGGAACAGTGCCGCATGCGATGGTGTGATAGAGGAACAGTGCCGCATGCGATGGTGTGATAGAGGAACAGTGCCGCATGCGATGGTGTGATAGAGGAACAGTGCCGCATGCGATGGTGTGATAGAGGAACAGTGCCGCATGCGATGGTGTGATAGAGGAACAGTGCCGCATGCGATGGTGTGATAGAGGAACAGTGCCGCATGCGATGGTGTGATAGAGGAACAGTGCCGCATGCGATGGTGTGATAGAGGAACAGTGCCGCATGCGATGGTGTGATAGAGGAACAGTGCTGCATGCGATGGTGTGATAGAGGAACAGTGCCGCATGCGATGGTGTGATAGAGGAACAGTGCCGCATGCGATGGTGTGATAGAGGAACAGTGCCGCATGCGATGGTGTGATAGAGGAACAGTGCCGCATGCGATGGTGTGATAGAGGAACAGTGCCGCATGCGATGGTGTGATAGAGGAACAGTGCCGCATGCGATGGTGTGATAGAGGAACAGTGCCGCATGCGATGGTGTGATAGAGGAACAGTGCCGCATGCGATGGTGTGATAGAGGAACAGTGCCGCATGCGATGGTGTGATAGAGGAACAGTGCCGCATGCGATGGTGTGATAGAGGAACAGTGCCGCATGCGATGGTGTGATAGAGGAACAGTGCCGCATGCGATGGTGTGATAGAGGAACAGTGCCGCATGCGATGGTGTGATAGAGGAACAGTGCCGCATGCGATGGTGTGATAGAGGAACAGTGCCGCATGCGATGGTGTGATAGAGGAACAGTGCCGCATGCGATGGTGTGATAGAGGAACAGTGCCGCATGCGATGGTGTGATAGAGGAACAGTGCCGCATGCGATGGTGTGATAGAGGAACAGTGCCGCATGCGATGGTGTGATAGAGGAACAGTGCCGCATGCGATGGTGTGATAGAGGAACAGTGCCGCATGCGATGGTGTGATAGAGGAACAGTGCCGCATGCGATGGTGTGATAGAGGAACAGTGCCGCATGCGATGGTGTGATAGAGGAACAGTGCCGCATGCGATGGTGTGATAGAGGAACAGTGCCGCATGCGATGGTGTGATAGAGGAACAGTGCCGCATGCGATGGTGTGATAGAGGAACAGTGCCGCATGCGATGGTGTGATAGAGGAACAGTGCCGCATGCGATGGTGTGATAGAGGAACAGTGCCGCATGCGATGGTGTGATAGAGGAACAGTGCCGCATGCGATGGTGTGATAGAGGAACAGTGCCGCATGCGATGGTGTGATAGAGGAACAGTGCCGCATGCGATGGTGTGATAGAGGAACAGTGCCGCATGCGATGGTGTGATAGAGGAACAGTGCCGCATGCGATGGTGTGATAGAGGAACAGTGCCGCATGCGATGGTGTGATAGAGGAACAGTGCCGCATGCGATGGTGTGATAGAGGAACAGTGCCGCATGCGATGGTGTGATAGAGGAACAGTGCCGCATGCGATGGTGTGATAGAGGAACAGTGCCGCATGCGATGGTGTGATAGAGGAACAGTGCCGCATGCGATGGTGTGATAGAGGAACAGTGCCGCATGCGATGGTGTGATAGAGGAACAGTGCCGCATGCGATGGTGTGATAGAGGAACAGTGCCGCATGCGATGGTGTGATAGAGGAACAGTGCCGCATGCGATGGTGTGATAGAGGAACAGTGCCGCATGCGATGGTGTGATAGAGGAACAGTGCCGCATGCGATGGTGTGATAGAGGAACAGTGCCGCATGCGATGGTGTGATAGAGGAACAGTGCCGCATGCGATGGTGTGATAGAGGAACAGTGCCGCATGCGATGGTGTGATAGAGGAACAGTGCCGCATGCGATGGTGTGATAGAGGAACAGTGCCGCATGCGATGGTGTGATAGAGGAACAGTGCCGCATGCGATGGTGTGATAGAGGAACAGTGCCGCATGCGATGGTGTGATAGAGGAACAGTGCCGCATGCGATGGTGTGATAGAGGAACAGTGCTGCATGCGATGGTGTGATAGAGGAACAGTGCCGCATGCGATGGTGTGATAGAGGAACAGTGCCGCATGCGATGGTGTGATAGAGGAACAGTGCCGCATGCGATGGTGTGATAGAGGAACAGTGCCGCATGCGATGGTGTGATAGAGGAACAGTGCCGCATGCGATGGTGTGATAGAGGAACAGTGCCGCATGCGATGGTGTGATAGAGGAACAGTGCCGCATGCGATGGTGTGATAGAGGAACAGTGCCGCATGCGATGGTGTGATAGAGGAACAGTGCCGCATGCGATGGTGTGATAGAGGAACAGTGCCGCATGCGATGGTGTGATAGAGGAACAGTGCCGCATGCGATGGTGTGATAGAGGAACAGTGCCGCATGCGATGGTGTGATAGAGGAACAGTGCCGCATGCGATGGTGTGATAGAGGAACAGTGCCGCATGCGATGGTGTGATAGAGGAACAGTGCCGCATGCGATGGTGTGATAGAGGAACAGTGCCGCATGCGATGGTGTGATAGAGGAACAGTGCCGCATGCGATGGTGTGATAGAGGAACAGTGCCGCATGCGATGGTGTGATAGAGGAACAGTGCCGCATGCGATGGTGTGATAGAGGAACAGTGCCGCATGCGATGGTGTGATAGAGGAACAGTGCCGCATGCGATGGTGTGATAGAGGAACAGTGCCGCATGCGATGGTGTGATAGAGGAACAGTGCCGCATGCGATGGTGTGATAGAGGAACAGTGCCGCATGCGATGGTGTGATAGAGGAACAGTGCCGCATGCGATGGTGTGATAGAGGAACAGTGCCGCATGCGATGGTGTGATAGAGGAACAGTGCCGCATGCGATGGTGTGATAGAGGAACAGTGCCGCATGCGATGGTGTGATAGAGGAACAGTGCCGCATGCGATGGTGTGATAGAGGAACAGTGCCGCATGCGATGGTGTGATAGAGGAACAGTGCCGCATGCGATGGTGTGATAGAGGAACAGTGCCGCATGCGATGGTGTGATAGAGGAACAGTGCCGCATGCGATGGTGTGATAGAGGAACAGTGCCGCATGCGATGGTGTGATAGAGGAACAGTGCCGCATGCGATGGTGTGATAGAGGAACAGTGCCGCATGCGATGGTGTGATAGAGGAACAGTGCCGCATGCGATGGTGTGATAGAGGAACAGTGCCGCATGCGATGGTGTGATAGAGGAACAGTGCCGCATGCGATGGTGTGATAGAGGAACAGTGCCGCATGCGATGGTGTGATAGAGGAACAGTGCCGCATGCGATGGTGTGATAGAGGAACAGTGCCGCATGCGATGGTGTGATAGAGGAACAGTGCCGCATGCGATGGTGTGATAGAGGAACAGTGCCGCATGCGATGGTGTGATAGAGGAACAGTGCCGCATGCGATGGTGTGATAGAGGAACAGTGCCGCATGCGATGGTGTGATAGAGGAACAGTGCCGCATGCGATGGTGTGATAGAGGAACAGTGCCGCATGCGATGGTGTGATAGAGGAACAGTGCCGCATGCGATGGTGTGATAGAGGAACAGTGCCGCATGCGATGGTGTGATAGAGGAACAGTGCCGCATGCGATGGTGTGATAGAGGAACAGTGCCGCATGCGATGGTGTGATAGAGGAACAGTGCCGCATGCGATGGTGTGATAGAGGAACAGTGCCGCATGCGATGGTGTGATAGAGGAACAGTGCCGCATGCGATGGTGTGATAGAGGAACAGTGCCGCATGCGATGGTGTGATAGAGGAACAGTGCCGCATGCGATGGTGTGATAGAGGAACAGTGCCGCATGCGATGGTGTGATAGAGGAACAGTGCCGCATGCGATGGTGTGATAGAGGAACAGTGCCGCATGCGATGGTGTGATAGAGGAACAGTGCCGCATGCGATGGTGTGATAGAGGAACAGTGCCGCATGCGATGGTGTGATAGAGGAACAGTGCCGCATGCGATGGTGTGATAGAGGAACAGTGCCGCATGCGATGGTGTGATAGAGGAACAGTGCCGCATGCGATGGTGTGATAGAGGAACAGTGCCGCATGCGATGGTGTGATAGAGGAACAGTGCCGCATGCGATGGTGTGATAGAGGAACAGTGCCGCATGCGATGGTGTGATAGAGGAACAGTGCCGCATGCGATGGTGTGATAGAGGAACAGTGCCGCATGCGATGGTGTGATAGAGGAACAGTGCCGCATGCGATGGTGTGATAGAGGAACAGTGCCGCATGCGATGGTGTGATAGAGGAACAGTGCCGCATGCGATGGTGTGATAGAGGAACAGTGCCGCATGCGATGGTGTGATAGAGGAACAGTGCCGCATGCGATGGTGTGATAGAGGAACAGTGCCGCATGCGATGGTGTGATAGAGGAACAGTGCCGCATGCGATGGTGTGATAGAGGAACAGTGCCGCATGCGATGGTGTGATAGAGGAACAGTGCCGCATGCGATGGTGTGATAGAGGAACAGTGCCGCATGCGATGGTGTGATAGAGGAACAGTGCCGCATGCGATGGTGTGATAGAGGAACAGTGCCGCATGCGATGGTGTGATAGAGGAACAGTGCCGCATGCGATGGTGTGATAGAGGAACAGTGCCGCATGCGATGGTGTGATAGAGGAACAGTGCCGCATGCGATGGTGTGATAGAGGAACAGTGCCGCATGCGATGGTGTGATAGAGGAACAGTGCCGCATGCGATGGTGTGATAGAGGAACAGTGCCGCATGCGATGGTGTGATAGAGGAACAGTGCCGCATGCGATGGTGTGATAGAGGAACAGTGCCGCATGCGATGGTGTGATAGAGGAACAGTGCCGCATGCGATGGTGTGATAGAGGAACAGTGCCGCATGCGATGGTGTGATAGAGGAACAGTGCCGCATGCGATGGTGTGATAGAGGAACAGTGCCGCATGCGATGGTGTGATAGAGGAACAGTGCCGCATGCGATGGTGTGATAGAGGAACAGTGCCGCATGCGATGGTGTGATAGAGGAACAGTGCCGCATGCGATGGTGTGATAGAGGAACAGTGCCGCATGCGATGGTGTGATAGAGGAACAGTGCCGCATGCGATGGTGTGATAGAGGAACAGTGCCGCATGCGATGGTGTGATAGAGGAACAGTGCCGCATGCGATGGTGTGATAGAGGAACAGTGCCGCATGCGATGGTGTGATAGAGGAACAGTGCCGCATGCGATGGTGTGATAGAGGAACAGTGCCGCATGCGATGGTGTGATAGAGGAACAGTGCCGCATGCGATGGTGTGATAGAGGAACAGTGCCGCATGCGATGGTGTGATAGAGGAACAGTGCCGCATGCGATGGTGTGATAGAGGAACAGTGCCGCATGCGATGGTGTGATAGAGGAACAGTGCCGCATGCGATGGTGTGATAGAGGAACAGTGCCGCATGCGATGGTGTGATAGAGGAACAGTGCCGCATGCGATGGTGTGATAGAGGAACAGTGCCGCATGCGATGGTGTGATAGAGGAACAGTGCCGCATGCGATGGTGTGATAGAGGAACAGTGCCGCATGCGATGGTGTGATAGAGGAACAGTGCCGCATGCGATGGTGTGATAGAGGAACAGTGCCGCATGCGATGGTGTGATAGAGGAACAGTGCCGCATGCGATGGTGTGATAGAGGAACAGTGCCGCATGCGATGGTGTGATAGAGGAACAGTGCCGCATGCGATGGTGTGATAGAGGAACAGTGCCGCATGCGATGGTGTGATAGAGGAACAGTGCCGCATGCGATGGTGTGATAGAGGAACAGTGCCGCATGCGATGGTGTGATAGAGGAACAGTGCCGCATGCGATGGTGTGATAGAGGAACAGTGCCGCATGCGATGGTGTGATAGAGGAACAGTGCCGCATGCGATGGTGTGATAGAGGAACAGTGCCGCATGCGATGGTGTGATAGAGGAACAGTGCCGCATGCGATGGTGTGATAGAGGAACAGTGCCGCATGCGATGGTGTGATAGAGGAACAGTGCCGCATGCGATGGTGTGATAGAGGAACAGTGCCGCATGCGATGGTGTGATAGAGGAACAGTGCCGCATGCGATGGTGTGATAGAGGAACAGTGCCGCATGCGATGGTGTGATAGAGGAACAGTGCCGCATGCGATGGTGTGATAGAGGAACAGTGCCGCATGCGATGGTGTGATAGAGGAACAGTGCCGCATGCGATGGTGTGATAGAGGAACAGTGCCGCATGCGATGGTGTGATAGAGGAACAGTGCCGCATGCGATGGTGTGATAGAGGAACAGTGCCGCATGCGATGGTGTGATAGAGGAACAGTGCCGCATGCGATGGTGTGATAGAGGAACAGTGCCGCATGCGATGGTGTGATAGAGGAACAGTGCCGCATGCGATGGTGTGATAGAGGAACAGTGCCGCATGCGATGGTGTGATAGAGGAACAGTGCCGCATGCGATGGTGTGATAGAGGAACAGTGCCGCATGCGATGGTGTGATAGAGGAACAGTGCCGCATGCGATGGTGTGATAGAGGAACAGTGCCGCATGCGATGGTGTGATAGAGGAACAGTGCCGCATGCGATGGTGTGATAGAGGAACAGTGCCGCATGCGATGGTGTGATAGAGGAACAGTGCCGCATGCGATGGTGTGATAGAGGAACAGTGCCGCATGCGATGGTGTGATAGAGGAACAGTGCCGCATGCGATGGTGTGATAGAGGAACAGTGCCGCATGCGATGGTGTGATAGAGGAACAGTGCCGCATGCGATGGTGTGATAGAGGAACAGTGCCGCATGCGATGGTGTGATAGAGGAACAGTGCCGCATGCGATGGTGTGATAGAGGAACAGTGCCGCATGCGATGGTGTGATAGAGGAACAGTGCCGCATGCGATGGTGTGATAGAGGAACAGTGCCGCATGCGATGGTGTGATAGAGGAACAGTGCCGCATGCGATGGTGTGATAGAGGAACAGTGCCGCATGCGATGGTGTGATAGAGGAACAGTGCCGCATGCGATGGTGTGATAGAGGAACAGTGCCGCATGCGATGGTGTGATAGAGGAACAGTGCCGCATGCGATGGTGTGATAGAGGAACAGTGCCGCATGCGATGGTGTGATAGAGGAACAGTGCCGCATGCGATGGTGTGATAGAGGAACAGTGCCGCATGCGATGGTGTGATAGAGGAACAGTGCCGCATGCGATGGTGTGATAGAGGAACAGTGCCGCATGCGATGGTGTGATAGAGGAACAGTGCCGCATGCGATGGTGTGATAGAGGAACAGTGCTGCATGCGATGGTGTGATAGAGGAACAGTGCCGCATGCGATGGTGTGATAGAGGAACAGTGCCGCATGCGATGGTGTGATAGAGGAACAGTGCCGCATGCGATGGTGTGATAGAGGAACAGTGCCGCATGCGATGGTGTGATAGAGGAACAGTGCCGCATGCGATGGTGTGATAGAGGAACAGTGCTGCATGCGATGGTGTGATAGAGGAACAGTGCCGCATGCGATGGTGTGATAGAGGAACAGTGCCGCATGCGATGGTGTGATAGAGGAACAGTGCCGCATGCGATGGTGTGATAGAGGAACAGTGCCGCATGCGATGGTGTGATAGAGGAACAGTGCCGCATGCGATGGTGTGATAGAGGAACAGTGCCGCATGCGATGGTGTGATAGAGGAACAGTGCCGCATGCGATGGTGTGATAGAGGAACAGTGCCGCATGCGATGGTGTGATAGAGGAACAGTGCCGCATGCGATGGTGTGATAGAGGAACAGTGCCGCATGCGATGGTGTGATAGAGGAACAGTGCCGCATGCGATGGTGTGATAGAGGAACAGTGCCGCATGCGATGGTGTGATAGAGGAACAGTGCTGCATGCGATGGTGTGATAGAGGAACAGTGCCGCATGCGATGGTGTGATAGAGGAACAGTGCCGCATGCGATGGTGTGATAGAGGAACAGTGCCGCATGCGATGGTGTGATAGAGGAACAGTGCCGCATGCGATGGTGTGATAGAGGAACAGTGCCGCATGCGATGGTGTGATAGAGGAACAGTGCCGCATGCGATGGTGTGATAGAGGAACAGTGCCGCATGCGATGGTGTGATAGAGGAACAGTGCCGCATGCGATGGTGTGATAGAGGAACAGTGCCGCATGCGATGGTGTGATAGAGGAACAGTGCCGCATGCGATGGTGTGATAGAGGAACAGTGCCGCATGCGATGGTGTGATAGAGGAACAGTGCCGCATGCGATGGTGTGATAGAGGAACAGTGCCGCATGCGATGGTGTGATAGAGGAACAGTGCCGCATGCGATGGTGTGATAGAGGAACAGTGCCGCATGCGATGGTGTGATAGAGGAACAGTGCCGCATGCGATGGTGTGATAGAGGAACAGTGCCGCATGCGATGGTGTGATAGAGGAACAGTGCCGCATGCGATGGTGTGATAGAGGAACAGTGCCGCATGCGATGGTGTGATAGAGGAACAGTGCCGCATGCGATGGTGTGATAGAGGAACAGTGCCGCATGCGATGGTGTGATAGAGGAACAGTGCCGCATGCGATGGTGTGATAGAGGAACAGTGCTGCATGCGATGGTGTGATAGAGGAACAGTGCCGCATGCGATGGTGTGATAGAGGAACAGTGCCGCATGCGATGGTGTGATAGAGGAACAGTGCCGCATGCGATGGTGTGATAGAGGAACAGTGCCGCATGCGATGGTGTGATAGAGGAACAGTGCCGCATGCGATGGTGTGATAGAGGAACAGTGCCGCATGCGATGGTGTGATAGAGGAACAGTGCCGCATGCGATGGTGTGATAGAGGAACAGTGCCGCATGCGATGGTGTGATAGAGGAACAGTGCCGCATGCGATGGTGTGATAGAGGAACAGTGCCGCATGCGATGGTGTGATAGAGGAACAGTGCCGCATGCGATGGTGTGATAGAGGAACAGTGCCGCATGCGATGGTGTGATAGAGGAACAGTGCCGCATGCGATGGTGTGATAGAGGAACAGTGCCGCATGCGATGGTGTGATAGAGGAACAGTGCTGCATGCGATGGTGTGATAGAGGAACAGTGCCGCATGCGATGGTGTGATAGAGGAACAGTGCCGCATGCGATGGTGTGATAGAGGAACAGTGCCGCATGCGATGGTGTGATAGAGGAACAGTGCCGCATGCGATGGTGTGATAGAGGAACAGTGCCGCATGCGATGGTGTGATAGAGGAACAGTGCCGCATGCGATGGTGTGATAGAGGAACAGTGCCGCATGCGATGGTGTGATAGAGGAACAGTGCCGCATGCGATGGTGTGATAGAGGAACAGTGCCGCATGCGATGGTGTGATAGAGGAACAGTGCCGCATGCGATGGTGTGATAGAGGAACAGTGCCGCATGCGATGGTGTGATAGAGGAACAGTGCCGCATGCGATGGTGTGATAGAGGAACAGTGCCGCATGCGATGGTGTGATAGAGGAACAGTGCTGCATGCGATGGTGTGATAGAGGAACAGTGCCGCATGCGATGGTGTGATAGAGGAACAGTGCCGCATGCGATGGTGTGATAGAGGAACAGTGCCGCATGCGATGGTGTGATAGAGGAACAGTGCTGCATGCGATGGTGTGATAGAGGAACAGTGCCGCATGCGATGGTGTGATAGAGGAACAGTGCCGCATGCGATGGTGTGATAGAGGAACAGTGCCGCATGCGATGGTGTGATAGAGGAACAGTGCCGCATGCGATGGTGTGATAGAGGAACAGTGCCGCATGCGATGGTGTGATAGAGGAACAGTGCCGCATGCGATGGTGTGATAGAGGAACAGTGCTGCATGCGATGGTGTGATAGAGGAACAGTGCCGCATGCGATGGTGTGATAGAGGAACAGTGCCGCATGCGATGGTGTGATAGAGGAACAGTGCCGCATGCGATGGTGTGATAGAGGAACAGTGCCGCATGCGATGGTGTGATAGAGGAACAGTGCGCATGCGATGGTGTGATAGAGGAACAGTGCCGCATGCGATGGTGTGATAGAGGAACAGTGCCGCATGCGATGGTGTGATAGAGGAACAGTGCTGCATGCGATGGTGTGATAGAGGAACAGTGCCGCATGCGATGGTGTGATAGAGGAACAGTGCCGCATGCGATGGTGTGATAGAGGAACAGTGCCGCATGCGATGGTGTGATAGAGGAACAGTGCTGCATGCGATGGTGTGATAGAGGAACAGTGCCGCATGCGATGGTGTGATAGAGGAACAGTGCTGCATGCGATGGTGTGATAGAGGAACAGTGCCGCATGCGATGGTGTGATAGAGGAACAGTGCCGCATGCGATGGTGTGATAGAGGAACAGTGCCGCATGCGATGGTGTGATAGAGGAACAGTGCCGCATGCGATGGTGTGATAGAGGAACAGTGCCGCATGCGATGGTGTGATAGAGGAACAGTGCGCATGCGATGGTGTGATAGAGGAACAGTGCCGCATGCGATGGTGTGATAGAGGAACAGTGCCGCATGCGATGGTGTGATAGAGGAACAGTGCCGCATGCGATGGTGTGATAGAGGAACAGTGCCGCATGCGATGGTGTGATAGAGGAACAGTGCCGCATGCGATGGTGTGATAGAGGAACAGTGCCGCATGCGATGGTGTGATAGAGGAACAGTGCCGCATGCGATGGTGTGATAGAGGAACAGTGCCGCATGCGATGGTGTGATAGAGGAACAGTGCTGCATGCGATGGTGTGATAGAGGAACAGTGCCGCATGCGATGGTGTGATAGAGGAACAGTGCCGCATGCGATGGTGTGATAGAGGAACAGTGCCGCATGCGATGGTGTGATAGAGGAACAGTGCCGCATGCGATGGTGTGATAGAGGAACAGTGCTGCATGCGATGGTGTGATAGAGGAACAGTGCCGCATGCGATGGTGTGATAGAGGAACAGTGCCGCATGCGATGGTGTGATAGAGGAACAGTGCCGCATGCGATGGTGTGATAGAGGAACAGTGCCGCATGCGATGGTGTGATAGAGGAACAGTGCTGCATGCGATGGTGTGATAGAGGAACAGTGCCGCATGCGATGGTGTGATAGAGGAACAGTGCCGCATGCGATGGTGTGATAGAGGAACAGTGCTGCATGTGATGGTGTGATAGAGGAACAGTGCCGCATGCGATGGTGTGATAGAGGAACAGTGCCGCATGCGATGGTGTGATAGAGGAACAGTGCCGCATGCGATGGTGTGATAGAGGAACAGTGCCGCATGCGATGGTGTGATAGAGGAACAGTGCCGCATGCGATGGTGTGATAGAGGAACAGTGCCGCATGCGATGGTGTGATAGAGGAACAGTGCCGCATGCGATGGTGTGATAGAGGAACAGTGCCGCATGCGATGGTGTGATAGAGGAACAGTGCCGCATGCGATGGTGTGATAGAGGAACAGTGCCGCATGCGATGGTGTGATAGAGGAACAGTGCCGCATGCGATGGTGTGATAGAGGAACAGTGCTGCATGCGATGGTGTGATAGAGGAACAGTGCCGCATGTGATGGTGTGATAGAGGAACAGTGCTGCATGCGATGGTGTGATAGAGGAACAGTGCCGCATGCGATGGTGTGATAGAGGAACAGTGCCGCATGCGATGGTGTGATAGAGGAACAGTGCCGCATGCGATGGTGTGATAGAGGAACAGTGCCGCATGCGATGGTGTGATAGAGGAACAGTGCCGCATGCGATGGTGTGATAGAGGAACAGTGCCGCATGCGATGGTGTGATAGAGGAACAGTGCGCATGCGATGGTGTGATAGAGGAACAGTGCCGCATGCGATGGTGTGATAGAGGAACAGTGCCGCATGCGATGGTGTGATAGAGGAACAGTGCCGCATGCGATGGTGTGATAGAGGAACAGTGCTGCATGCGATGGTGTGATAGAGGAACAGTGCTGCATGCGATGGTGTGATAGAGGAACAGTGCGCATGCGATGGTGTGATAGAGGAACAGTGCTGCATGCGATGGTGTGATAGAGGAACAGTGCCGCATGCGATGGTGTGATAGAGGAACAGTGCTGCATGCGATGGTGTGATAGAGGAACAGTGCCGCATGCGATGGTGTGATAGAGGAACAGTGCTGCATGCGATGGTGTGATAGAGGAACAGTGCCGCATGCGATGGTGTGATAGAGGAACAGTGCCGCATGCGATGGTGTGATAGAGGAACAGTGCTGCATGCGATGGTGTGATAGAGGAACAGTGCGCATGCGATGGTGTGATAGAGGAACAGTGCCGCATGCGATGGTGTGATAGAGGAACAGTGCTGCATGCGATGGTGTGATAGAGGAACAGTGCCGCATGCGATGGTGTGATAGAGGAACAGTGCTGCATGCGATGGTGTGATAGAGGAACAGTGCTGCATGCGATGGTGTGATAGAGGAACAGTGCCGCATGGATGGTGTGATAGAGGAACAGTGCTGCATGGATGGTGTGATAGAGGAACAGTGCGCATGCGATGGTGTGATAGAGGAACAGTGCCGCATGTGATGGTGTGATAGAGGAACAGTGCCGCATGCGATGGTGTGATAGAGGAACAGTGCTGCATGCGATGGTGTGATAGAGGAACAGTGCCGCATGTGATGGTGTGATAGAGGAACAGTGCGCATGCGATGGTGTGATAGAGGAACAGTGCCGCATGCGATGGTGTGATAGAGGAACAGTGCTGCATGCGATGGTGTGATAGAGGAACAGTGCCGCATGTGATGGTGTGATAGAGGAACAGTGCCGCATGCGATGGTGTGATAGAGGAACAGTGCTGCATGCGATGTGTGATAGAGGAACAGTGCCGCATGCGATGGTGTGATAGAGGAACAGTGCTGCATGCGATGGTGTGATAGAGGAAAGTGCCGCATGCGATGGTGTGCTAGAGGAACAGTGCCGCATGCGATGGTGTGATAGAGGAACAGTGCTGCATGCGATGGTGTGATAGAGGAACAGTGCCGCATGCGATGGTGTGATAGAGGAACAGTGCCGCATGCGATGGTGTGCTAGAGGAACAGTGCCGCATGCGATGGGTGATAGAGGAACAGTGCGCATGTGATGGTGTGATAGAGGAAACAGTGCCGCATGCGATGGTGTGATAGAGGAACAGTGCTGCATGCGATGGTGTGATAGAGGAACAGTGCCGCATGTGATGGTGTGATAGAGGAACAGTGCCGCATGTGATGGTGTGAATGAGGAACAGTGCCGCATGCGATGGTGTGATAGAGGAACAGTGCCGCATGTGATGGTGTGATAGAGGAACAGTGCTGCATGCGATGGTGTGATAGAGGAACAGTGCTGCATGCGATGGTGTGGATAGAGGAACAGTGCTGCATGCGATGGTGTGATAGAGGAACAGTGCTGCATGCGATGGTGTGATAGAGGAACAGTGCTGCATGTGATGGTGTGATAGAGGAACAGTGCCGCATGCGATGGTGTGATAGAGGAACAGTGCTGCATGCGATGGTGTGATAGAGGAACAGTGCTGCAATGTGATGGTGTTGATAGAGGAACAGTGCTGCATGCGATGGTGTGATAGAGGAACAGTGCCGCATGCGATGGTGTGATAGAGGAACAGTGCTGCATGCGATGGTGTGAATAGAGGAACAGTGCTGCATGCGATGGTGTGATAGAGGAACAGTGCCGCATGTGATGGTGTGTAGAGGAACAGTGCTGCATGTGATGGTGTGATAGAGGAACAGTGCTGCATGCGATGGTGTGATAGAGGAACAGTGCGCATGTGATGGTGTGATAGAGGAACAGTGCCGCATGCGATGGTGTGCTAAGAGGAACAGTGCTGCATGCGATGGTGTGATAGAGGAACAGTGCCGCATGCGAATGGGTGTGATAGAGGAACAGTGCCGCATGCGATGGTGTGGCTAAGGAACAGTGCGCATGCGATGGTGTGATAGAGGAACAGTGCCGCTGCGTGGTGTGATAGGGAACAGTGCCGCATGCGATGGTGTGATAGAGGAACAGTGCCGCATGCGATGGTGTGCTAGAG
>RPFO01001668.1:72500-119430 GCA_009746045.1 Mesostigma viride | reverse complement strand
TTGCGGTTGGACTGTAGGTGTCAGCTGGCGATGCCTTAGGATCAGGAGACGTCCGTCCTATAGTCAGCAAAAGTGGGTGCGAGAGGTCCACAGTTCGATTCCGGCCTGGATTCATTTGCAGATCGCGTTTTCCGCGGACCGGCACTAAAAACGCAAATGGTTTTCACTATTTGCGGCGTGCCAAATCAGAACATGCAGAGGCGGCCAGATACTTAGTTCATCCTCTTACACCGGGGCTGGCACATGATCGCATATGGTCGCTACGACTGAGTACATCCAGATGTCACAATAATCTATGTGCTTCGTGCAGTCGCTTTGCTGCTACTACAGGCTGCTTGTTCCCAGTGGGCACAAAGCAACTTGCCCGGGGTACTGCATGCTGGCTCCCTAAATCCATACCTCTTGTTATATCTCTATCTACATATCTATCAATAAACTAACTAGATCCCTGCGCATGTCCCTCTATACCGCACAAAACTACGTCCCGAGATTCGATCCCTCTATATACAACCCGGGCGTTCAAACGATCCTCATGTAGCTCGTGGCCTGCTCGCGCCGGTACTGCTTGTACATCATCCACCCAACGTAGATAAGCGCCACGGTGAGCAGCAGCGAGACCAGCCCCGCCAGCACCTTCATTTCGTGGTGGACGTGGCGGCGCGCGGACCGGGCGCGGGCTGCATGGCGAGCCACTCGCCGATGTAGCGCCGCTCGGCCTCGCGCGCCTCCTTGACGCACATGGGGTCGTCGGGGGCGGACGCGCGCAGGTCCAGGTGGTGCGCGCCTGCGCGAGGAGATACATGGGTAAAGATGACGGACAAAATAAATAAATAAAACAGCCCAAATGAGAGTATGATGGTCCGGGTGGTGCGCGCCTATTTAAAAGGGAAAACACAATGGTGTTAGATTACAAGCAGCCCAAACAGTCCAGGTGGTGCAAGCCTGCCAAGGTGGCACCACAAACTGGGCAAAAGATTATTGGCAATTAGGCCAACCGCAAAAATGATGGTCCATCTGGTGCACACCTATAGGCAAAAACAGTTACATGGAAAACACACCCACACACTGGAAAAATAGGCCAAACAGCTATATGGTGCGTCCGCAGAGAAGTTTCTCACATAGCAGGAGCAGTTCCAAGGTAGACCATAAACCCTGTAATATGTTGCCTAGCCAAAGAGAGGAAGAGGGATGAAAAGATCAAACATGCCATTCTCCCTCAGAGAAGGGAAATTGATGGTGACAGCAACAGGAGGCTGGCTACAAGCTGGTATGTAGCATGGCGTGATAGGCAATATTCTGGGATAAATATTTATCGGTGACAGACCTATAACAGGATGCCGCAA
This sequence comes from Mesostigma viride, assembly GCA_009746045.1. Taxonomy (NCBI): domain Eukaryota; kingdom Viridiplantae; phylum Streptophyta; class Mesostigmatophyceae; order Mesostigmatales; family Mesostigmataceae; genus Mesostigma; species Mesostigma viride. Next base: position 118,087 of record RPFO01001668.1, on the reverse strand, counting down.
ACATGCCTGCAGGATTTCGCAAACATGCCTGCACATATCCCAGGGGGAGATGGGAGCGACTCAAAGATCGTGGGGAGCAACATCAAGTTTACTGAGAAAGCAATTCTTTTGATAGTTTCGCTTGGCATGTGCAGGCCTACCTTCGCTGATGGTGATGGCCACCAGGCTCGGCGAGATGCTCTTCAACACCCTGCACACCATTGGCCAGACAGGGAACAAGGTAAAACACGGCCGAAGAAAGGCTGAGCACGGATGAGAAACGGAGACATGACCAGCGGGCGAATGGAAGCAGGCGTGCCTTCTTGGAAACCGCGATGCACGTCCATGGGATTCGAGATCAATGCGCAGGACACGAGTATGGGGTACAAGACGCAACTTACACCATCTGGCCATTTATAGCAAAGTAGACAGATCTGGGCAGCCAATTGTCCATTCTAAATGGGGATGGACAATTATCTAAATGTTACATCGAGAAATGGGGGGGCCTAGGGTGCAGAATAAAGTATTCAAAACATTTAACTAGAACAGTCAATTAAATATTATGAATGAGGGAGCTGCAATGAGGGAGCAAAGGAAGAAGAGAAGGCGAGAGACAAGAGTGGGCAAGTGACACCAAGGACTGAGCCTTGAGGGCAACATCAAGGAGTAGCAGTTAAGGAAATTACTTGCACTGTTGAATATTGCAACCGTGGCAAGCGTGCTTTGCCTTTGCACATCCAACGTGGTGGCAAACAAGTCCAGCAAACTCACCCGCCGCCGCTCCATGGGTCCAGCTTGCCGTTGCTGAAGATGATGTTGCTGCCAAAGTGGGCGAGCACCTCGCTGATGTTCTGCAGGCGCCAGCATACAATCCAATGAAGAAACAAGGGGTAACCATGCATGCCACATGGTAGCAGCAACCAACAGGACACATACATGTGCAGAGTTACGATGCCATCCAGGGCTTCCGTGCGGGGGACCTACAGAGACATGCCATTTGAAATGCTTTGAAAACTACAAAAGAGATTGCAAATCTCTTTAAAAATAGTTTTGCACAGGACTGAAAAAAAAACTTAGCTGCTCTTTCCCCCCCCCCCCCCCCCTCCCCCCGCCCGCCCCCCGCCCCCCGCCCCGCCCGCCCCCCCCCCCCCCCCCCCCCCCGCCCCGCCCCGCCCCCGCCCCGCCCCCCCCCGCCCCGCCCCGCCCCCCCCCCCCCCCCCCCCCCCCCCCCCCCCCCCCCCCCCTCCCCCCCCCCCCCCCCCCCCCTCCCCCTCCCCCTCCCCCTCCCCCTCCCCCTCCCCCTCCCCCTCCCCCTCCCCCTCCCCTCCCCTCCCCTCCCCTCCCCATTCCCCTCAATTTCGCCTCCCCCTACCCCCCCACTCCGCCCTCCCACTCCACCCCCAACGCCCCCCCCCTCTGCCCCAGTCACGGCGGCGCTCAAGATGTACGGCGTGCCGCTTCCGCGTGACCGTGAGCACTTCTGGCACTCGCTGGTCGTGCGCCGCGCGTCCGGCGAGCTGCCGCTGGGTGCCAAGGAGACGATCAACGTGGCCCCCGAGGGGGAGGTGTTTGTGCTGGAGCCGGAGGTGATCAGCGTGCGCGTGCACATCCCCTGCCTGCGCGCGCGCAAGCACGTGGTCTGCCAGGCCATGCCCAAGAAGTTCAAGCTTAAAGATGTCAAGTTTGCTGCACTGTCGTTTTTGAACCTGTCCTCGTACCAGGTGCGTGGGGGGGTGAGGATGATCCCTTCTTTAGATAGTAGCGTCCTTCCCCCATCTGGTTTTGCTGCATGGCATGTCTATTTTCAACATGCTAGTCCTTCAGCGGTACTGAGGAAGCGCCCGTTTCGTGCTTCTGAGAACATGGCCCTGGAAAGCTTGCAATCAAGCACGCAAACATTTGCGACTCACTGATAATGAAACAACATGCTGGTGGCAAATGGGTAATTACGAGAGTTATCTCCACTTGCAACTTGCACTGCAACTTGCACTGCAACTATGCACTGCAAGTTGACCTGAAACTTGTCATAAAATATTGGAATTCACCCTACCGTTGCATGATCCCCGCGTACGCCAGAACAAGGAGACGCAGTCGGTGCTGATGACCCGCAACGGCAGCGTGGTGCCGCTGGACGACGAGATGAGCCTGTACCAGCTCAACCTGCGGCCAGGGGAGGTGGGTAACCCACAGGGAGGCTAGCATTTTTCAAGGCAGCCCCAAAGCGTTAGATTCCACTTTTCTAGCGGGGGAGGGGGTCATGCATATATGGTGATATGGGGCAATGCTGGCATGATTTGTTGTGTATCCATGCCCTTTTCTGCTTTTCCAGGGTAGGATAGGGTTTAAAACCCATATTCTCATGTGCATCAATTTTTACACTTAAAACAAGGAACCTGCGATGCATATCACCAGCTTTAAATTCTCCGAAACCAGCAATCCGAGATGCCATGTGGACCAGGTCCCACCCGCCAGGAGTAGGCACTTTGTTAAACACACCGCCAATTTGTTTCAATGCGTCTGCATGCCCACTTATCTGCCTACATACTCCCCATCTCCTGGTCCCCGTATCCATCCATGTCATGGCTCCCCAACGTGACCTCGAGTTTTTAATTTACCCTAAAACTAACTCGTACTGTGGGAATGCCCCCCACCCCCCCGGCCTCCCCCCTCCCACCTCCAGTTCCTGGTGTGGGACCTGTCCAAGGACTGGGCGCGCATGATCCGCGACGACAAGCGCAAGGAGGAGGAGGCGCAGGAGCGCTGGTTTTCGCTCCTCACTTACGGCATGTGGGGAGTCATCTTCTTGCTCATCTGCGTGGTTGTGGGTGCGGTGCTCGTCTACCGCAAGCGGCAGGCCGACCTTGAGCTTGAGTTTGCTGCGCTCATGATGAACCGCAACCTTAATTACGACTATGACCGGGATTTCAGTTCTTGAGGACGCTCTCTTTTGCAGCCGCTGTTTTCCGTGTCGTTTGCAGCGGTTGTTGAGGGCACATTATCTTTCGCAGCAGAAATTGAATAGCGAGTTGTCTCTTTTGGCATATCATCCAGCAAGCCATGAAACTGACCTGTGAGCTCTGCGTTTGGGACGTGGCACGGTCTGTGCAGTGGTTCAAAACCTCGGGTGCCAAGTATCATGTCATAAATACATGCAGGGAGGTAATATAGATAGCTGCCAGAAATCTGAAAGTCGTACGACATGTGGTTCCATGACAACCGTGAACCCCTGGGCTGAAGACTATATTTTTCTGGCTGCAGACCCTTACTTTCAGTATTTCACGGTCAATTTGGCATTTGTATACTGCCCATAGTTATACACTGAGTTGGATTCCGGTCGGATTCATTTGCAGATCGCGTTTTCCGCGTTTTCCGCGGCCCGGCACTGAACGCAAAGGTTTTCACCTTTGCGGAGTGTCTGATCAGAATATACGCTTGGCTGATTTCGATAGTACCGGCTACGCCCCCTTCTAAAGAAGGATTCAGCCGTGTTCAGCCCGTCTCACGGTGCGAGACTGAACAAGTCTCGCGTGCAGACACGTGTGTAGTACTCCTACACACAGATCTCGAGTGATTTATCTAGTACCAAATCCGAAAGGCTTGCATCACTCCCCGGACAGGAGAACTTTTGCGGATGACTGTAGGCGGTAAGTTGGCGATGCCATGGTAACCGGAGACGTCCGTCCTATAGTCAGCAAAATTGGTGCGAGAGGTCCCCAGTTCGATTCCGGTCGGATTCATTTGCAGATCGCGTTTTCCGCGTTTTCCGCGGCCCGGCACTGAACGCAAAGGTTTTCACCTTTGCGGAGTGTCTGATCAGAATACACTGAGTAAGGCAGTTGGTTGGTTGCATGGGTTGGCAATCCGCAGTGGGGAGTCCTGAGACCAGATGTATTGTAGACTTGCTTGTAGAGCACGTGAGCAAACATTTAGTTTCGTTGAATGCTCAACGATTCTTGCATGGCATGTTGTGTTGTATTATAGAGACTACTATATTTTCCACATTAACAGGAGGAAAAAGTACTTTGGACTTAGGACGGTAGTTAACCTTGACGGGGTAACATTTATAATGACCTTTAGACATGACGTACGCGGCTGTTAGCCGTCATGTCTGGAATTGGTCATGCCGCGTGCGCACCCAATCCTGGAATCTCAGCCGTAGGATTTGCGCGAAAATCCCAGTAAAAGATTAAATTAAATTAAATTAAATTATAACATGCCTCCGTGGGGAGGTCATGTAGCACATATTTCATGATGGATGGGGTGGAGGAAGCCGCGTGATCGAACTATCCTAACTCTATCTAGAAAAGCCTAACTACACTACTCATCAAAACGCCTCCTCCGCTTGGGGGGAGGTGGCTTGCCCACAGGGTCGGGCGTGTGCGCCTTGACAATCTTCTTCCACCGCGTCTTGTTCTGCATGGCAGTCCAAAGACGGGAGAGAGAGTGGATGCGGTGCTCAAACTGGGCTGGGACCACTAGGTCGTCCAGCAACATCTGGATGTAGTTCGTGACAGGTTTCCGTACCCTTTTGGGAATGTCCGCGGGGCCAGGACAGGTCAGAATGTGCCGCCCTGGCTGTCCAAGCCGCTGGGGGCCGGCCAGACCAAGGGCGGTGTCGACCTGGCTGGTGCGGGCAAGGTGTCCTACAAATGCTATCCTACGCTGCCTGATCTCGTCCGAAACACGAGGAATGCCATGATACAAAGACTCTGATGACGGACGCTCGGAAAAACCTACGTTAAGGACCTGCCGGAGCATCCTGTAAACTGTGCCGTCGAGCCGAGCTGCCAGTTTGGGTGGGAGGGTCCACGCCTCGGCGCCATACGTGAGCACCGTGAGGACGAGGACCTTGAAGAGCATGCGCTTGCGGTGCCCGTCCAGGCCCTTCGAGCGCCAGTAAGGTGTGAGCGAACGGAGCTCAAGTGGCCCAGGCAAGGCCGATGCGGGTGTCCACATCGTCGGCGGTGTCAGGAAGCCAGCTCCCCAACAGCTTGAAGCGGTCGCGGAACGGGACCTCCGTCCCGTCGAGCAGGCGCGGCAGCGGTGGTAAAAGATGGGCAGTAAAAGATGGGAGGCATTAATTTGTCGTCGGAGACATTAATTAATTAATTAATTATAATTAAAATTAAATTATAACATGCCTCCGTTGGGAGATCATGTAGCACATATTCCATGGCGGATGGGGTGGAGGAAGCCGCGTGATCGAACTATCCTAACTCTAAGCTATCTAGTCTAGAAAATCCTAACTACACTACTCATCAAAACGCCTCCTCCGCTTGGGGGGAGGGGGCTTGCCCACAGGGTCGGGCGTGTGCGCCTTGACAATCTTCTGCCACCGCGTCTTGTCCTGCGCCATGGCAGTCCAAAGACGGGAGAGAGAGTGGATGCGGTGCTCAAACTGGGCTGGGACCAACAGGTCGTCCAGCAACATCTGGATGTAGTTCGTGACAGGTTTCCGTACCCTTTTGGGAATGCCCTTGGGGCCAGGACAGGTTAGAATGTGTCGCCCTGGCTGGCCAAGCCGCTGGGGGCCGGCCAGACCAAGGGCGGTGTCGACCTGGCTGGTGCGAGCAAGGTGTCCTACAAATGCTATCCTACGCTGCCTAGGTAATCTCGTCCGAAATACGAGGCATGCCATGATACAGAGACTCTGATGACGGACGCTCGGAAAACCCTACGTTAAGGACCTGTCGGAGCATCCTGTAAACCGTGCCGTCTAGCCTAGCTGCCAGTGTGGGGGTGAGTGTCCACGCCTCGGCGCCACATGTACGTGAGCACCGTGAGGACGAGGACCTTGAAGAGCATGCGCTTGCGGTGCTCGCCCAGGCCCTTGGAGCGCCAGTAGGTGTTGAGCGAACGGAGCCTGGCCCAGGCCAGGCCGATGCGGGTGTCCACATCGTCGGCAGTGTCAGGAAGCCAACTCCCCAACAGCTTGAAGCGATCGCGGAACGGGACCTCCGTCCCGTCGAGCAGGCGCGGCAGCGGTGGTGTACTCAGTGGAGGCCCCAATCACCATCGCCTCAGTTTTGACACTAATCTCCAACCCCACCGCCCGCGCCTCCAGGCCCAGACAGTCCAGCCAGGTCTGAATGTGCTCGGGGCTTTCGATGAGGGTGGTGTCATCCGCATAAATCAGGTCGGCAAGACGGTAACCAGGTCTAACCCCGCCGTGCTCTTTCACGTTAAGGATGTCCAAGCCTGGCTCGAACCCCTTAAGAGCAGTAAAGCGCGCACGTGCCCGGCGCATGACGTGATCCACGACAATAATGAACAGGTATGGGGACAGGACACAACCTTGCCAGTTGCCACACCCCGTGGTGAAGGGGGAATGGTGGGGTGGTGCCTTCCGCAGTCCGCACTACTGCCTGTGAGCCCTCGATCATACAGTCGGCGAATAGCAGCAATAAACGCAGGTGGTGCCCGATCCAGAGCTAGGATGGCCCAAAGAGCCTCCCAGAGAACCGTGTCAAAGGCCTTGATATAGTCAACAAAAATGAAGACCAGCGGCAAACTGTCAGGGGGAAGGCGACACACCTCCTCCATCAACCGGCGCGCGACAAACACAGCCATGACAGTGTTACGACCACGACGGAAACCCATCTGAGACTCACTCAGGTGTGGGTCCAGCGCGGCGGCGGAGCCTGTGCAGCATCATGCGCATGAAGACCTTCAGCGCGGCACTCTGGAGGCAGACACCCTGGTAGTTACCGGGGTCAGCAGCAGAGCCCTTCTTGTACAGCATGACGCGGATCGATGGCCGTCTGCCACTCAGCAGGCGGAGGCTCGTCAGAGAGCAGGACACGGTTGCAGAACGCCAGCAGAAGATCCCTAACCGCCGGATCAGGGGTCTTCAGCAGCTCAGCAGAAAGGTGGTCGGCACCGACCGCCGCATCGTATGTACCGCAGGCGAGCAAGGGCGCCGTCCAATTCCTTCAAAGTGAAGGGCCGGGGGGACGACGTTGTCAGTGGCAAGGCAGCCCTCCTGCAAGGCGGGGACTTGGTAGTCCGCGGCCGAGGAGGGGGGCGCTGGCGGCGGCGGGGGTCCGGCGACCCCGAGGCGGGCGGCCGTCTCGGGGTGAAGCGGCAGGGGGGGGGTGCGCGCGAGCCCCACCGGTCAAGGAAACATTGTGGGCCAAGTTACCAGCGACCGGTCAAGGCTGACCGGCGCCGTGCCGTCCCCCGTGTGCTCCACCGGGGTGCGCTGCCGCCGGCCGCCGAGCCGGTCGAGGTGGTACCACATGTCCTTGCCCTGGTTGCGAGCCTGGCAGGCCTTGGCATCCGCGATGCACTGGGCCGACTCCGCGTCCTGAGCGTGCTCGTAGGCCTCCACGAGGGCGGCCTTGAGCACTGGTTTCTGCAGCGGGTCCCGGTTACGCTTGAGGCGGTGCCGGGCGGCCAAGACCTTGGGGTCCTGGCGGTAAAGCGGGCCGGGGCGGCGGCAGGGCATGACCGGCAGGTGCCGGGCCGCCAGCAACGGGGCACGGGCCGCAAAGCCCGCAAAAATGGCGGTGTTGGGGGCACCCTTGTCCAGCTCGTCGACATCCGCCCGGGCGCCCAGGGCCGACAGGTACTCCCGTCGGCACCGGTTCCGCTCGTGCTCGGCGTCCGTCCAGTCCTCAGGATCTCCCCGGACCGGGCGTAGAGCAGACCAGTCAGGGCGGACCACTGGGGCGCGGGGCGCGGGGACGTGGAACCGGAGCCGAATGGTCGCGCGCACCAACCGGTGGTCAGAGCACACCGTGGGCGTGTCAAACACTCGGGCGTCCAGAACGGAGGTGCACCTGGGCTGCCGTACCACCACGTAGTCCAAACAGGCCTGACGGCTGTTAGGGCCACGAAAAGTGACCAAGTCCTGTGAAGGATGTTGGAAGTGGCAGTTGACAGCAACCACTGATCCCGCTATCCCGCAAAAAGGCAGAAAACAGGGGAGTGTTGTCGTTAGCTTCCGTGTCAGCAGGCGCAAAGCGACTGCCAGCAGTGCCCACGGGAATTAACGACGGGAATTAAAAATTATTGCCTCCACATAACTCCGTTGCTGGATGCGCACGAGGTAGGCATGGCTGACGGCGGAGCTCATAACTTCCACATTTGGGCACCAAATTCGGCCCTGAATATCACAATCGCTTCGTCTTTCTAAGACGCACACGCTGATGTAATTTTCCGAAGCTATTACGCAATATATGGCCAGCCCTCTTTCTCCTTGACGGCTCTCGAGTCCTGTATATCGGGACCGTGTCAAGCTGCTGGGCAGCCTCCTTCCCAGCTGTGAGGCTCATGTGGACCACCGCATCTCCCTCGCCTGGCACGCTTTACGCCAATACCAGGCCCTGTGGCGCAAGCCCCTGGGCAAGATCGAGAAACAGGACCTGTTTTAGGGGAATACAGCAGTAACTAGTAGTGTAGAATAGTTAGACAGTGGCCTTGTACATGCACGCCTACTACACCGGCACTATACCAGCTGACTAGATAGTTGTTGTTGTTAGCATGCTGTTAGATAGATGTAGTATGTAGCCGATGTAGATAGATTAGACCGGTAGGACTGTTTGCACCCATCCATCCATCCATCGGGGTTAATGCTCCGTGACTCCCCAACGGGAGCACGAGTCTAATTAATTAATTAATACCAGCTGACTTATGAACATTAATTAGTCATGTACATGTGTGCCCATGACGACGCACCACACACCAGATGATGCCTAGCTTTATTCTTTAGTTATGCACTGTGACTACGCAGAGAGCCACTCTCTGCTGAGAAGCCATGCCTTAGCTTTTGTATAGCTATGCTGATCTTCCCCCCCTATGACGGGCTCCCCTTAGCTGGGTGTTGCCCGAGACTCTGGGGGTTGCAGGTGCCCTAGCTGGTGCACCTCGAGCAAGTGTCGTTTACATTCCCACCCTTGCAGGAAGTAGCTTAGAATGTATTGAAAGCCATATGCCCCTTCTCTGGGATATGTGCTACATTTACTCCCAACGGAGTTATGTTCCTAATTAATTACTTAATGGCGATTTCTGTCCTGATGCAGGATTATTAAAGTGAAATCCAATTTGTTGTTTCCAAGAAACAATTATCAAGGCTCAGACGACCAGCGCAGGCCAGAAATCGGGAGAATCCGGACCATGGTAGCTCGAGCCTGCCGTTATCTTGTCCGCGTGTTCGAGTCGTTCAGGATGATGAAGACGAATGGTGATGGAAATGTGTAGCCGTGTGCATTGAAATTATGGCTGGCTTACGTGTAGAGCGACTAGATGACCTAGACGGTGGGGCCGGAAACAATTATGGACAGACTTAGTTGTACTTCATTATCTAGACAGGTAGAAGGTTGCCTGACCTGCCTCCCTTGAGCAGCTCTTGGTCTCACACGCGGCGAACATGCTAAACGGCCTCTGCAAGACTTATAGCATAGCCTAATCTAACACCCCTTTGTTCACGGCACCTTCTAAGCCCACGAGCACAGCATGGCCAGTGTATGATGAAGCGCCCCACGCTCACTTCCAAAACCACCTGCATACCATAACCTTTTGTATGTTACCACGCTACTGTGCTCATGCCAACTTCTCGACCAGAATAACAGGCAGCAACAAATTTGCGCGCCTTATGCTGCATTCCCCAGCAGCACAGCACAGCCTAGTCTATTGCTCATGCTGCCTGCTCCACTAGCTTTATGGGCCGCAGCATATACTGCCCCCTTATGCCCCCATCTCGAGCATCAAAGCACAGCCTTGCCTACTTCCCCCTCTATGCCGCCTTCCCCAGCAGCATTAACACAGCCTTGTCTAGTTCCCCCCTTACGTTACCTTCTCGAGCAGCTGTATGGGCCGCAGCACATGTGCGCCCCTTATGCTACCTTCCCCAGCACCAGAGCACAGCTTTGTCTAGTGCACTCCTTATACCGCCTTCTCGAGCAGCTCTACGGGCGGCAGCACATACTGCCCCCTTATGCCGCCTTCTGGAGCAGCTGTATGGGCCGCAGCACCTACTGCCCCGTTGCGCCGCCTGCTCGAGCAGCTGTATGGGCAGCAGCACATACTGCCCCCTTATGCTGCCTTCTCGAGCAGCTGTATGGGCCGCAGCACGTTGGCCTTGTTGGTCTCCACGAGGCAGCCGGCCATGACCATCTCGTCCAGCATGAAGTGGGCCTTTTCCAGGTGGAACATGATGTCCAGCTCACACTGGGGTAGGGCAGGCACCGTGGGTTGGGGGGAAAGGGGGGGGATAACAATGTCAGGAAGATTGTGTGTTAATACAATGCCTTCTCTGGAACATAAGTGCAGGAAGTCCACGTCACGCTGTTTGTGTGTGTGTGGAACTGCTGCTGCTGCTGCTGGTGCTGGTGCTGGTGCTGGTGGTGGTGGTGGTGGTGGTGGTGGTGGTGGTGGTGGTGGTGGTGGTGGTGGTGGTGGTGGTGGTGGTGGTGGTGGTGGTGGTGGTGGTGGTGGTGGTGGTGGTGGTGGTGGTGGTGGTGGTGGTGGTGGTGGTGGTGGTGGTGGTGGTGGTGGTGGTGGTGGTGGTGGTGGTGGTGGTGGTGGTGGCGCCTTCTCGAGGTGGAAGACAATGTCCAGCTCACACTGTATGGGTGGGGACGAGGCGGGGGAAGGGGAGGGGGGAGGGGAGAACACCTAAGGGAAAAAAACTTGAGAATCTTAACATGAACTAATGGCCAGCTTGTACTGGGTGGGTGGGTGGGTGGGTGGGTGGGTGGGTGGGTGGGTGGGTGGGTGGGTGGGTGGGTGGGTGGGTGGGTGGGTGGGTGGGTGGGTGGGTGGGTGGGTGGGTGGGTGGGTGGGTGGGTGGGTGGGTGGGTGGGTGGGTGGGTGGGTGGGTGGGTGGGTGGGTGGGTGGGTGGGTGGGTGGGTGGGTGGGTGAGGCAGGCGCCCAGGGTTCCCATGAAAAAAAGAAAAAAAAAAGGGAACATTTATCATACAAACAAAACGAAACTATACACACGCCATAATTATATCGTGTTCCCTGTGGTCCCGGTTAATACACATCACGTGCCCATCATAATAAGCACATCACGCGCCCATCCAAGCACAACACAGCACGTACCACGTTGCCAAAGAAGCGGTCCATCGTCTCCACGATGTTGTGGATGAACTCCAGGATGGACAACTCGTTCTGTAGAACAGGCACGCGCCGAGGGGGGAGTGAAGGGAGGGAAGCAAGGGAGGGGAGACAGAAGGGGAGGGGAGGAGCCAGAGGAAGGAACTGTTAAGGGTTTAGGGAGGAGAGGAGTGAGGTGGGGAGCAACACCAGGATGGACAGTTGGTTCTGTACAACAGGCATGAGGGGGAGGCGAGGAAGGGGGGGGGAGACGGAAGGGGAGGGGAGGGGAGGGAGGGGAGGGGAGGAACACGAGGAAGAAACCAGAGTGAGGTGGGGATGCGTGAGGTGGGGAGCAATGCCAGGATGGGCAGCTCGTTCTGTACAAAGGGGGGATGAGAGGGGACAGCAAAAAGGGGAGGCGAGGAAATAAAGAGCTTGAAGATTGAGGGGACTGTTCAGGGATGAACGTGAGGATGGGCACACGTCATGTGAAACAGGTACGCGGGGTGTGTTTGGGGGGAAGGGAGAGGGGGGAAGGGAGAGGGGGGGAGGGAGAGGGGGGGAGGGAGAGGAAGGAATTAGAGAGGGGTGGGGAGGGACTTGAGATGGGCAACTCGTTTCTGGGGGGGGGTGAGATCCGAGGAGACGGGAGGGGAGGGGAGGGGAGGGGAGGGGAGGGGAGGCACCGTTTTCACCCATCCAACCCACGCCGGATGCCTTGCGAAGCCGGAGGGGGAGGGAGGAACAAGGAGAGCGAGGTAGGGACACCATGTTCTGGAGAGGAAAGCCGAGAAGAAGGCAGGGCCAGCAAAAGGGAGAAGGGAGGGAGTCGGGGAAAGAGAAAAAGTTGGGAAGGGGAAGAAGAAGGAAGGGGGTTATGACGAACAAGAGAGGTGACTGAAGAATCCAAACAGGTCAGGGTACTTAGGTTGGTCCGGGCCGAGGGCGGCAGTTAACCTTTCATAAAACCCTTTTCAACAGCCTTCACGACAGCGTGCAAATGCTACGATGCTCCCCATCGATGCCTCCCGCACCGTCTCAATTCCTCCTCCTTCGCCATGCCTTGCACTCGGGATGACCCCGGGCACTACTTCAGGTTTCCCCCTGAACCCTCCAAGGCCCACCCCTCCCCACCCCTCCCAGCCCCCCCCACCTCCCTTTCTTCAAGCCACTCACCTCCCCCCCACCCCCCAATCCTCAGGGAACTTTCCCTTCACCCCTGCCCACATCTCCCTGGCTACCGACCTGACCCCCCACCCCGCGGGCCACCCAGCCTTGCACCCCCCCTAAAACGCACACCCTCGATTCCCCGCGGGCCACTCTCCCCTTTAAGCCCCCCCCCCATGGCCACCCATTCGCATCCCTCATACACCCCCCAGGTCATCCACCTTCCCTACCTCCCTAAAACCTCCCTGATCCACCAACCTCACCCTCCTAACCTCTTACCCCACCCACCTCCTCTCGGTCCACGCCCACGAGGAAGAACAGCGAGGCGTAGCGGCGGTATACCACCTTGTAGTTGCGGTGCTCCACAAATGAGCACTGGGGTGTGTGCGGTTTTGTGGGGAGGGCACAAGGGCACGAGGGCACGAGGGCAGGAGGGCACGAGGGCACGGGGGCACGAGGGCACGAGGGCGCGAGGGCACGGGCATATGAAAGCGGGGGTGAGAGACACAGTAGGGGCGCTAGACCACCTCGTAGTTACTGTGCTCCAACGAGCACTGGGTTGTGCTACGATGTTGTTAAGGCACAAAGGCACGCGTGTGATAGCAAGGCATGTAATAGAGCACGTGTGATAGCAAGGCATGTAGTATAGCACGTGTGATAGCAAGGCATGTAGTAGAGCACGTGTGATAGCAAGGCATGTAGTAGAGCACGTGTGATAGCAAGGGAGACAGAAGCAATGTGAACCAGCTTGACTTGTGTTGCAGTGCCCGCAAAACACGCACACTAGGCAGGGAGAGTGTACTGCTGAGTGTGTGTCATACCCCACGTCAGCATTATCGCGATGCAAACCCCTTTCTAGGGGGGTGCCCCTTTCTAGAGGGGTGCCTCGCTTAGCAGAATGTCCTCGCAAATGGGGTGGTAGATCCTATCGTCCACAGCGTAGCTGTTACCTGCCCGCTTGTGGCAGTGAGAGAAGCTAGTGTAAGCTAGTCGAGGGCGCCCTCACTCCTCGCTACATATAGGGGTCGGAGTTCATTTACTGGTACCCACGTGACACAGTCTACGTGATTATTAGTTTATGCGGTACCATACGAGAGCACAGGAGGTGACAGCACAAAGCGCCCAGTCGCATAAAGCATGGAGGGTCAAGTGCATGCCACGGATAGAATGCGTGGTACCGGCACGGGTCAGGGATCAGAAAAGTAGGTGAACGCAGTCTACAAGCTAATTCAGACCGAGGGGAAGGGCCCAGGTAAAAACACGAGGACGGGCACAGGGAAGGGTACGGGCGATAGCATGGGGTTGCGCAATAAACTTAGGTTACCGGCGAGTGCTATAGCTGGTAATATTGTACGGAACCATTGTGCCGAGCAGCAAAAGGTTATTGTACAACATTAACCTAACTGAAGAGTACAGGTACGACCATGTGAGGTAAGATCTTACAATCTCATGAGCGGTCAGGGTAAGGGAAGGGAACAGGCAACTTGTATCAATTATAACCTGCCGCAGACTCGCAAGATTAAAATATACATGGATGTGCTTTCAAGTACCGAGCGCAGATCACCACGCGATACCAAACACCCATACTTCATATAGGTATGTACATCTGCTACCTGATCAGCTGCAAGCTACGTGCGCTAACATGATAGGCATGGGAGTCTATGTTACTAGATAGCGGAAAAGCCTCTCATTACAAGTCCATTGTAGCCAGACAAACCCAGATGGCTGAGCGAAAAAAGATACTGCCACCTATGTGACCCATTGGTTTCAGAGGGCCTACGTTGACGCCTGCCAACAAAAGCGAGGAGAGAAAAACACGAAAGGGGACCTGCGTGCACTCAGAGGGGCATATGCAGCATGGTGCACTGGCAGTTATTGGACAAACGAGATGAGTTGCACACGCGCGCCAGGATGACACTGCGGTTGCTCTTACCTGGTTCTCAGCCCGAGCCAAGCATTTCCTCACGATTTCTCCCTCCAGCGTCCGTCGCTCCTCCAAACTAAAATACTCATAGTACTGAGCAAGGCGGGTTTGCCCCTGCTTGTTCACGAGAAGAACGAACCGGATAGTCATTGGCGACTTGCCACCGGCAGAGCGATCTGAGGATTCGAAATGCTGAACTTAAATAGTAAAACTCCTGTAGAGGTATTTCCAAGAAGTTTCAGGCGTCAATTAGTACAAGCCCCCATCGGTGTCACGCACAGAATTGTACATATGCGCTATTTATGTACGCTGAGTCGCCCGCTGCCCACGCTTCTAATTTATTTAAGAGCTCATGGATGAAGCGCCTGGTCAGATATCTCCAGCAAAACCATGCGCTTGGGGCAGAGGGTACGTTACCAACCAATTCTCGGTCGACGCGACAGGACATGGAATTCTTGCATGTTGACACTGTACTGTACTGTAATGATGTACGTGCTGGCTGCTTGCACGTGGAATTAATTGGGCATATTATTTTGTCCGGTTTCCAGAATTCAGGGGAGTGCTCAGCACTCAGCAGTCAGCAGTTGGCACCCTGGATGTGAAAGCGCGCAGCAGAAGGGTTTCCAGGAAGAGGTGCTGGTCTACTGTACTGTATCTTCGTTCTGCTGGTCTCTGCCCCCCGTGGCAACTGGCATTTGCTACTGTACTGTAGGGTCATGGCCGGGGGCCCAGGCCCACCTGCGAGCCACCCGTTTGCCAAGACAGAATGAGAGCGCCGCGTCGGTCCAGAACTTGGCGCGGCGAGCTGCCTATACTGAGGGAAAACAGACGCAAAACCGGTCCAAACGCAGATCGAGGTTCGGAGCTCTCGAGGGACGAGGGATACGGCTGAGTCGGCCTCGCCACAAACAGGGCATATAAAATGCTGGTCTGCACAACTTGCCCAGTATCCTTGCCATCTTGCTCTCTCCTTACAGCTACCTAACAGCTACCTTTTTACAGACGCCATGGCTCGTACCAAGCAGACCGCTCGTAAGTCCACTGGTGGCAAGGCGCCCCGCAAGCAGCTTGCTACCAAGGCTGCCCGCAAGTCTGCCCCCGCCACTGGTGGCGTGAAGAAGCCACACAGGTACCGCCCCGGAACTGTCGCCCTGCGTGAAATTCGCAAGTACCAGAAGAGCACTGAGCTGCTGATCCGCAAGCTGCCCTTCCAGCGCCTGGTTCGTGAAATCGCCCAGGACTTCAAGACTGATCTGCGTTTCCAGAGCTCCGCTGTCCTCGCTCTCCAGGAGGCTTCTGAGGCTTACCTGGTCGGTCTGTTCGAGGACACCAACCTGTGCGCCATCCACGCCAAGCGTGTCACCATCATGCCAAAGGACATCCAGCTGGCTCGCCGCATCCGTGGTGAGCGTGCGTAAATTGCTGGACCGCATCCAACAACTTCCAACATGGTGTTTAATTAAACACCACCATCTTGAACAAATTTCGTATCCATCCCGATATTGTCGAGCCGTTCCGCTATAATGTGGTCAAATGTGCATCAACGGGCGGTGAAAGGTTATGATTTGTGTAGGTGGTATACCCCATACTCGATTAGGCGTTTGTAATTCCCTATATTAGAAGAATCATAGATTTTGGGGATGCCTTTGATAAAAAGGCAAATCGTCGGCTGCATCCCACTTTGCGTCCATGTCATTGGTAGGCTTTGTTCACGCTCACCCAGGCGCTATTACTTTCCTGTAGGACCTTAAGGACTGCTGCACGGTTAGTGACTTGCAGCGTTTCCTGACATGTAGAGAGTAATATGTAGGAGGATTATGAAATAGCATACCTCACCTGTGAATACCTGGTGTCCTTCACGCTCGTTGTCCCTGGCCCTCTCCTGTTGATTTTCAAGTTGTGATCTTCCCACTTTGCTCGCACCTGCCTGCATCTTTTTTTTTTTTTCCCCCGCAACATTTCATTCTTGCATGCCCTCATACAATGCATGTTGTCGTACTGTACCGCGGCTTTCAAAGACTTGATTATCGATCGATTGATTTATCAACTGATCTGCTACAATCGATCGGCTACAATTGATCAGCGAGTGTGTACTTCAATGGCCTTGGGCCGTGCCTTGCTTCAAATGGGAACCAATTCTTCGGGAGGTCGATCCTGGGATTTGTGGTCAATTTGCCACATCATAAACTGGCTTTGCGTCTGAAGCCTCTGGGGCTCATGCGACTTTGTTGCGTGCTTAGCCTTGATGCCAAAGCATTGAAGTGCTGTCTCAACGATGGTGGAGCAAATCTTTCAGCAACCTGTCATCATAAAGTGAGATCACACAAGCTTACTAAATGTATGTGGAGAAGTGGGTGCGTGCACATCACAAGGCACATCAAGGAGTCTTTCGTGCCACCACAGAGGTTTGAGCAACCCATCATGTCACCTCACTGTCAGCCCCTATTGGCCCCCTTTTTTACGAGTGATGTAACTGTTGTAAGCT
This sequence comes from Mesostigma viride, assembly GCA_009746045.1. NCBI lineage: Eukaryota > Viridiplantae > Streptophyta > Mesostigmatophyceae > Mesostigmatales > Mesostigmataceae > Mesostigma > Mesostigma viride. Next base: position 101,488 of record RPFO01001668.1, on the reverse strand, counting down.
AGCTAGGTTTGTTATAATCATACTGTAGTAGCAGTGCCATGTCGATTCTCTAAACTAGGTAGCGGCGTTTGATACTGGTTTGCCATCCACACGCACCATGATGTACATTGCATGCGATTGTCACATGGTATGAGAGTCACCGCGCGTTTGCACACGTGGGCGGCATGCTAGACAAGACCCCTAGGGTCGCGAGCACCATAGATATAGAATAGGATTGTTTTGTAGATAGCCTGTAGATAGCTTAGACAGGTAGGATTGCGTGCACCCATCCATCCATCCATCCATCGGGGTTAATGCTCCGTGACTCCCCAACGGGAGCACGAGTTAATTAATTGATGAGAGTCACGCTGTTTTTTTTCTGGTCATATTGAGAAATTACTTGCGTGCCATGCGCAAGAGGCATGCCACTGAGTACTGTTGGTGATCTTTCTGGTGATTCTCATGGTGCGACATTCAATTTTTTGCGACCACCCACTCAAGCGTGATGGCCGGCCGATCAATTTGTCGGCTCTAGCTCGAGTACTGTTGAGGTAACAAGAGAGATCGACGTCGGTGGTCACGATTGCCATGTAGTTAACATCCAGTCATGCACGTATAGACCGGTCATGATCAGTCGCCAGCAGTTACACGCCATTAATTCCGCCCCCAGGTGACTTTTCAGTGATTAAAATTAAATTAAATTAAATTAAATTAAATTAAATTAAATTATAACATGCCTCCGTGGGGAGGTCATGTAGCACATATTTCATGATGGATGGGGTGGAGGAAGCCGCGTGATCGAACTATCCTAACTCTATCTAGAAAATCCGAACTACACTACTCATCAAAACGCCTCCTCCGCTTTCAGTGATCCTCCGCGGTATCGCTGCCAAGTACCGTCTGGCTGCCCGCACCCTCCCCTCCTTGCCTCCGCGCCGACAGCTTGCTGTCCACCGCAATTAAGCACCGACAGTGGTCGCCGCGCTAGGCAGATGCTCCACCGCAACAGGGACCCAACCGCCAAGCCTCGGCTGCAAGCGGCTCTGCGGCTCGCCTACGAGCAAGCTGAGAAGGCTGACGCTCAGCAGATGGTCAAGGACCTGCACACCTGCCAGCAGAAGCACGACGGCAAGGGGGCCTGGAACCTTCTGGTACAAGCGCCTCGGACACCCGGACAGCCTCGGCCGGCCCCACCGCCACGATGTTCCCGGAGCACCAGCCAAGCGGCTTCGTACCTGGGCCGCGGCCACTGCAGAGGTCTTGGGGACAGCTGCGCCGCCCCCGCCCCTGCTACCAGCCGCCGCCGCCGCACGCCCGGCCGCCCTGGCAGGCGGCCCAGCCGGGCCCCCGGCCCCGCCCATAGTCCGCAGCGGACTACCTCAGTAGTCCCCCCGCTGACCGGCCCGCTCGGCGACCCGTCAGACATGCCTCCTTTCACCTCCCGCGAGGTCACGGAGGCCAGCGGTCCAGCGCCTGCCGGTTACGACGACGCCACAGGCTCCGACGAGATTCCGGCCGCGGCCGTGAAACTTGCAGCCGAGTTTGAGGACACTGGTGTCATGCTGCTCTTCCGCGATATCTGCAACCGCATTCTGCTGTCGTCGCAACCGCCCCCAGCGGCCTGGCAACACGTTCCGGCCGCGGTCGTGAAACTTGCAGCCGAGTTTGGGGACACTGGTGTCATGCTGCTCTTCCGCGATATCTGCAACCGCATTCTGCTGTCGTCGCAACCGCCCCCAGCGGCCTGGCAACACAGTTTTCGCACGATGCTGTACAAGAACAAGGGGTCGCCCGCCGCCACCCCGGCCGGTAACTACAGAGGGGTGTGCATCCAAAGTGCCCCCCTCAAGCTTCTCATGCGGCTCATCCTCAGTGAACCGCCGGCCTAAGAGGGGATTCATAGGTGTTTGCTCAATTTCACAAGTCTTCAAATGAGTAAAAAAAAAATCTTTCAGATCTGAGGGTACCTAAAGCTGGACTGTTGCAGGCAGCATGTAGACCATGAAAATAGACCACCCACGAAAATTGGGCTCATTCTGAGCTCAAATGGTGACATGTGACAGCATACATGTGCAGTTTTTCGTCATTTCCCCCCTTTACTTACATGAAACAAATATGAATAGTGGACAAATGAACTCATTTCAGGCTGGATTCTTGCAGGCAGCATCTAGACCATGAAAATAGACCACCCACAAAAATTGGGCTCATTCTGAGCTCAAATGGTGACATGTGACAGCATACATGTGCAGTTTTTCGTCATTTTCCCCCTTTTCTTACATGAAACAAATATGAATAGTGGACAAATGAACTCATTTCAGGCTGGATTCTTGCAGGCAGCATGTAGACTATGAAAATAGACCACCCACAAAAATTGGGCTCATTCTGAGCTCAAATGGTGACATGTGACAGCATACATGTGCAGTTTTTCGTCATTTTCCCCCTTTTCTTACATGAAACAAATATGAATAGTGGACAAATGAACTCATTTCAGGCTGGATTCTTGCAGGCAGCATCTAGACCATGAAAATAGACCACCCACAAAAATTGGGCTCATTCTGAGCTCAAATGGTGACATGTGACAGCATACATGTGCAGTTTTTCGTCATTTTCCCCCTTTTCTGACATGAAACAAATATGAATAGTGGACAAATGAACTCATATCAGGCTGGATTCTTGCAGGCAGCATTTATACCATGAAAATAGACCACCCACAAAAATTGGGCTCATTATGAGCTCAAATGGTGACATTTGACCGCATACATGTGCAGTTTTTCGTCATTTTCCCCCTTTTCTTACATGAAACAAATATGAATAGTGAACAAATGAACTCATTTCAGGCTGGATTCTTGCAAGCAGCATCTAGACCATGAAAATAGACCACCCACAAAAATTGGGCTCATTCTGAGCTCAAATGGTGACATGTGACAGTGTAAATATGCAGCTTTTCGTCATTTGCACCGGTTTCTTACATGAAACAAATAGGAATCATGACCAAATGAACTCATATCGAGCTGCCAGGATTCTTGCAAGCAACATTTAAACCATAATACTAGACCACCTACAAAAATTGGGCTCATTATGAGCTCAAATGGTGACATGTGACAGTATAAATATGCAGTTTTACGCCATTTTCATCGTTTTCTTACACGAAATAAATAGGAATCATGACCAAATGAGCTCATATCGAGCTGGATTCTTGCAAGCTACATTTAAACCATAATACTAGACCACCTACAAAAATTGGGCTCATTATGAGCTCAAATGGTGACATGTGACAGTATAAATATGCAACCTTTTGTCATTTGCACCGGTTTCTTACATGAAACAAATAGGAATCATGAACCAATGAACTCATATCCAGCTGGATTCTTGCAAGCAACATTTAAACCATAATACTACACCACCTACAAAAATTGGGCTCATTATGAGCTCAAATGGTGACATGTGACAGTATAAATATGCAACCTTTTGTCATTTGCACCGGTTTCTTACATGAAACAAATAGGAATCATGAACCAATGAACTCATATCCAGCTGGATTCTTGCAAGCTACATTTAAACCATAATACTAGACACGTGTGTAGTACTCCTACACACAGATCTCGAGTGATTTATCTAGTACCAAATCCGAAAGGCTTGCATCACTCCCCGGACAGGAGAACTTTTGCGGATGACTGTAGGTGTAAGTTGGCGATGCCATGGTAACCGGAGACGTCCGTCCTATAGTCAGCAAAATTGGTGCGAGAGGTCCCCAGTTCGATTCCGGTCGGATTCATTTGCAGATCGCGTTTTCCGCGTTTTCCGCGGCCCGGCACTGAACGCAAAGGTTTTCACCTCTGCGGCGTGCCTGATCAGAATAATACTACACCACCTACAAAAATTGGGCTCATTATGAGCTCAAATGGTGACATGTGACAGTATGAATATGCAGTTTTACGCCATTTGCACCGGTTTCTTACATGAAACAAATAGGAATCATGACCAAATGAACTCATATCAAGCTGGATTCTTGCAAGCAACATTTAAACCATAATACTAGACCACCTACAAAAATTGGGCTCATTCGATCTGAGCTCAAATGGTGACATGTGACAGTATATGAAAAGAGACAACAAACGTGGACTGAAGCATTGGCACGCTGAGCCCCGTGCATGTCTGAGACCAGTTGTCTGAAAAGAGACAACAAACGTGGCAGCATGGCACGCCGAGCCCCGTGCATGTCTGAGACCAGTTGTCTGAAAAGAGACAACAAACGTGGAAGCATGGCACGCCGAGCCCCGTGCATGTCTGAGACCAGTTGTCTGAACTGAAACGTAAAAAGCGCGGATCCGCGTAAGGCGCGATGTCTACTGGCTCAGGACAGTATATATATATAAGTAACATTTAAACTCAGCCCAGTTTTGACGTCATTTCCAACTGAAAAAATTATTAATTAAATAATTCATTGATAAAACACGCGCTCCTATTGGGGAGTCGCAGAGCACAATAATACATGTTAAAGTGCTTTTCATCCCTGTATGTTGCACGCTGGGATCTAAAACTGAAAAATTTAAACTCACATCAATAAGGCTAGTCTGAGTCTGAGTCATCAATTATGTGGGGAGGGCGGCGCTTGTGGCGCGGGGTCGCCTTCGCTTGCTTGCTAGCCGTGCCCCGGTGTGCGACCTGCTTCGATCCGAACGCACTCTACTATCTCCGCCTAACCTCGCGCAGTCGAGTCGGGTGGCAGATTGGGTAACTCTACACCTGGGCATGCGCAAAGCGCAGCTCGCACCTCATCTAACCCTACTATTTCATCGTCCCCGTCTGTGTAGAGCACATGGACCATGTTGTGCTCCTTATTAAACGCCGTCACATGGGCATGATACCGCTTCTCCCCTGAGTTTGGGCCTGAAAATATCTTGCATACCGGGGTCCCCACCAACCATTCCGGCTCGTGCACGTCCATGACATGCGATTTGAAAAGTGCCATCGCCGTCTTCTCCGCCATCGCTGATTCCGTTTTCTGTGCTTATTCCGTTTTCCCACCCCTCATGTTTCGCGCACATACGAAAAGGACTTGAATTTCCTTGCTAACAGGTCGGTCTCGGCAATTCATCTTGCATTCACTGGAATTCATTCATCGAAGCCCCGAGACTGCCCGTCCAGTCTGAACATACGAAAAGGACTTGAATTTCCTTGCTATAACAGGTCGGTCTCGGCAATTCATCTTGCATTCACTGGAATTCACTTATCGAAGCCCCGAGACTGCCCGTCCAGTCTGAACATACGAAAAGGACTTGAATTTCCTTGCTAACAGGTCGGTCTCGGCAATTCATCTTGCATTCACTGGAATTCACTCATCGAAGACCCGAGACTGCCCGTCCAGTCTGAACATACGAAAAGGACTTGAATTTCCTTGCTAACAGGTCGGTCTCGGCAATTCATCTTGCATTCACTGGAATTCACTCATCGAAGACCCGAGACTGCCCGTCCAGTCTGAACATACGAAAAGGACTTGAATTTCCTTGCTAACAGGTCGGTCTCGGCAATTCATCTTGCATTCACTGGAATTCACTCATCGAAGACCCGAGACTGCCCGTCCAGTCTGAACATACGAAAAGGACTTGAATTTCCTTGCTAACAGGTCGGTCTCGGCAATTCATCTTGCATTCACTGGAATTCACTCATCGAAGACCCGAGACTGCCCGTCCAGTCTGAACATACGAAAAGGACTTGAATTTCCTTGCTAACAGGTCGGTCTCGGCAATTCATCTTGCATTCACTGGAATTCACTCATCGAAGCCCCGAGACTGCCCGTCCAGTCTGAACATACGAAAAGGACTTGAATTTCCTTGCTAACAGGTCGGTCTCGGCAATTCATCTTGCATTCACTGGAATTTCGGGGAAATGGGTATATTTTATTAGCCAATTATGGACCAAAGAGGTGAGAGGGGAAATGAGTATCAGCGAATCCTAATGAAGGTGGGCACACACACGTGTGGCGGTGACAGGTGAAAGGCTAATAGGGCGCGTTATTAGACCAGGGAAGCCATTGGACCTGAGTGATGTCGCCATGAGGCATACTGGTGAATACCTGATTACGGCCCAGTAGATCATGAAAAAGCTGGAGCGGGCTGGGCTTGTCGTTATTGGGCCCTGGGTCCCACACCCTGTGTTGTTCCTGAGCTAACAGCCAGTAGCGGCGCATAGCCGCATTCCATAGGTATATAAAGCGCCGGACTACGCCGCCGCGGGTATACTCCTCACGGACCTTAAAGACTGTCTCGTTGCGTATGGTCCAGATCGCGTATAGCATAGTAGTGCGTAGCCATATCCATTCTGCTTGGGAAACTGAAAGCTCGGACCCTGGTGTGCCAGCAATACCGAAAATGATGGTACGCACGCTGATTGGGAGAGTGGGTGGCGATGCCGTCCATGCGGCCCAGATGTTAATGAGCCACGTCCAAACCCCAGGGAGATTACAGTAAAGAAACCTGTGCTCAATGGTTTCACTAGGGTGCGTGCACAGGCATGATGCATCATGACCAAAACGCTCGTGGAGCATGGCGCAGACCCCTATCGCCCTATGCATCAAAAGGTGTTGTACATCAGTGGCCCTGCGGTCCACGAGAGGGTGGTCTACCGCCAGGGTAATCATCTTAACCCAAGTGTAGCCCGGCCAATGTATTCCCCAGCGGGCTCGGCCCGGGTGGGGCTGATGGTACATATGCAACAAGATATCATAACCCCAATCTGCGGTGTACTCAAAGATACATTTGCTGGTTCTGATGTCCCCCTTGGTTAAGACCCATCCAAATTCAACCGGGTCCAGATGTAGTAGATCGAGCCGTGTGTTGCCCACGTGTAGCCATGTAATGCTCTCAACCGGGGATAATGGGTCCGGCTGGATCATGCAAGATCTTGGCACAGACCATGGGACTACGCGTATGCGGTGACACTGGGAAGCTGGCGTGTACGCATATAAGGTGGATAGTTGATACAGACACCCATTGTGGCCAGAAATAGCGTCCAGCAGTTGTAGTTGGAGCCCCTCAGGTGGCAGAACCGTCACGACTAAACCCTTGCACGCAGGCGTGACTCCGTCGGCGTAGAAGCTAACCCAGTCGCCGGTTATAATTGGCTTGCGTGGGGCAGTCATCAATGCATGCCACGCCGCTGGTATCGCACTTATAAGAGTTTGCCACGCTTGCAGGGAGGGCATGTGGGAGACCCAAGTGCTGACCTCGTCGTAGCTGAGCCGTCGGTACGCAGCGCCGTGCCCCAGGTAGAGGTCCAGCACCCTGACAATCGGCGGTGACGCGCGCAGAAAGCCATCATACGGGTTGTGTCCGTGGAGAGTGCCCAGGGGCTTGTTAGTAGCGTCTGTGATTAAGTCATTAAAAAAGAGTGGCTGCCGTGCCACCTCCTCTCTAGTAGTAGGAAAGACTAGGCGACCCGGCTTGAGCTTATTGTAACCTGTCCATATGCGCTGCCAATACCATGGGAGTCCTTTGTACGAAATAAGGGTGCTGCCCAGTATGCCCGCCCCCAGTTGCCACGAGGTGCCACTAGCATGGGTGGAAAGAGAGGCTAGCGTTTCACGTGCAAGCATGCAGCCAGGGTGTGTGTTAACGCCCATAAAAACGGATATCACTTGTTTAGCATACAGCGACCACAGACGCCATTGTATGTTGTGGAGCCCGAGGCCCCCGTGCACCCATGACATGAAGGACATCTCTCTGTTGATCCATCCGTGGACCGTGTGGGAGATTAAGCCTTTCTGTTTCCAGACAAAATTGCTGCCAAGGCGTTGGATGAGCTGTGTGGTGGCATCATTGGGTGGGTGTGCTTGGCAATAATACAAGACCTTAGAGAACAACAGTTGGTTGACGATCAGGGTTCGCCCTCGTAGGCTCATGCGGTGGACGGCCCCCCAGCGCCCTGCGGTAAGGAGAACGCCTGCAAGCTTGCCCACGTGGTTGGTTTCATCATACATGAAAGAACGTTGTTCAGCCAAGCGTCCCTCGGGTGTGCAGCCGATGGGACAATTGTGCAAAAGGTGGTGATCCCCCGGCTTGACCCAGGTCACAGCCAGGTTGGGGAGGGCGTAGCGTAGGGTGTTGGTTTTGCCGATATGCAGTCCCGTGGACTTGAGCACATTGCATCGTTGTTGTGTGGCAACAGAATAGGTAGTGATATTATCCATGACAGCATGCACTTCAGGCAGAGAGATACAAACATTTGTTGTGTCATCCACATAAGCCGTTTGGAATATACCTTTACCGTTACCTGTCGGGAAGCCCCGAATGCGAGGATCGTTCTGGTGTAGCCAGTAGAGTCCTGCGTGGGCCAAGAGAAATAGAATAGGGGACATGCAATCTCCTTGTGGTAGCGATCGTGAGCTAGCGCCGGTCGCTGACTTGTGTCCGTCTATTAGTAAATACCAAGCCAGGGATTTGATCATACCCATAATGACGGTCATGAGTTGTGGGCCAAATCCTAGTGCGGTTAGAATGTGTTCTAGGTATTCCCAGCACATACGGTCAAAGGCTTTTTCAAAATCCCAAAACAATATGAAACCCTCTATATCGTCGCGCCAGGCTTTTTCCACAATGTCCATGATGAGGGTAATGCTGTCGTTGATGTGGAGATTGGCCCTAAAGCCCACTTGCTCCGGACCAATGAGGAAGTCTAGGACGGTGTATAAGCGTCGTTGGATTATTTTACTGATGATTTTGTACGCTACCGTAAGGAGACGGATTGGGCGGTAGTTTTTCCATAGAGTCTTGTCTCCTTTTTTGTACAGTAAGATAAGCGCAGATTCAGCCCATCTGCCGCTCACCTTACCGTGCCGCCAAATTTCAAGAATACATTCGTAGAAATCTATGTGTAGAAGGGACCAGAACGTTTTCCAGAATTCAATAGGCAGACCGTCGACCCCGGGGGCGCTACCGGTTTTGATGTGTTCCATAGCTGTTGTGGCCTCTTCCATGGAGGGGATTTGATCGAGTTCCTGCTGTTGAGCTGGTGTAAGGCGACGGGGAATGGCATGTAGGATTTTTTGCATGGCTGCAGATGAGTCAGGATGGGGTTCGTTTAGAAAGAGAGCTGAGTAGTAACGGTGACCACTCTGTAGTATGGAGGTGATGTCTCGGTGGCTGCCGTGTTCGTCTTGGATTTCCGTGATAGAGGAGTGAGCTTTAGGGGTAGGAATCAGAGCAAAGAACTCTTTGGTCATTCTTTCTCCTACCTGGTGCCACCACAGATTTTCTGAGTCTAGTGCTAATGTGTGACGCTCGAAACGTAGTTTGTCAAGTTCGGTCTGAGCTCTTTGAAGTTTTGTTAGTTCCGATTGATACAGGGTAGGCTTCGCTTGGAGTTTATTCACTATGCGTTGGTAGTACCGATAGTCCTGTCCTTTCTGGCGGCGGATATTTTGTGAATACAGTTGGGAAAATTCTAGAATGTTAGCTAGGCCCTCCTGCATCCAGCTGCAGCAGTCTGTGTAGCTACCCTTGCTGGCTCTCCACGACTGCCAGCGTGTCATGATCTCAAGGTAGTACTTATCGTCCGCGAGTAGGTGTTTGTTTAAGCGGGGAATGCCGGGGCCCCGGGCGGAGTTGGTGTGATGGGCAAGGGTAACGATGAGTGGGTAGTGATCAGAAAAATTAACAGAACGGTCGACCGATGCGTAGCAAACTAGGTCCGCCCATGCGGGTGTGATGTAGATTTTATCAAGACGACGAGTAGTGCGTACATTTAAACGTGTGGCCAGCCAAGTGGGCCCGTGGTCTCGTGAGCGGATGACATCCTGTAAGTTCAGGTCCATGATCTGTTTACTGAAGGCCGCTGTGCGTATAGGGGGGTGTTCATCCAGGTCTATATTGAAATCGCCCATCAACGCAATTTCGAACCCCTGTGAGATAAGGTCAGCGGCCATTTTGAAGAGGGAAGGGTAGAATGAGGCTTGATCCGTTGGCTCGGTTGGGGCATATACACTAATAATGTATCCCTTATTTCCTGCCCATGTAATGGACTGCCGCGTCCAACGGCCCTGCCATCTAGCCTCCGCTGTGTCGGTAGCTATAGCCCAGTCCTGGCATGTCAGCGTAGGGTTGGGAGGTTTACGGTATTGAATGAGGGCAGTGCCCCCTTGTGTACCGCGTGCCCATGCCCAACGGTGAACTGTCCTAGGTGCAAGTGCTCTAGCAGCTCTAAGGGCGGTGCGTGTGGCAGCTTCTTGGATTTTATGTTCCTGCAGTCCTATCCAAATTTCATGCGAGGGGCCCACGTAGCGCTCGAGCAAGTTGTGTAATGCATTTGCTAATTCTCGTGTGCGAGGTATTCGCTGTCCCTGCCCTGGTGTGTGTGACCCGTATGTGTTCAGCCCCCTGACATTCCACGATACCAGTGTTAGTTGACTCATGTCATTGCAGGGCTCCAGCGGACCAGGCCGGGTAGGTTCCGTGTAGGTCCCCATGGCGTGGTGAGATTGGACCTGCGAAAGGTGAAAGACACGGCACAACATGCACAGGGCGTGGGCGTGAGATAGTCATTAAAAGAGAGACCTACTGTGCAGTGTGCTGTGAGCAGAACCAAAGCGATTGGAAAGGCTGCATTACACCCACGTTTGGGTAATGGCAGCAGGTATTGAGAAAAGTCGTTATGGAGGTGTCTTGGTGATAGCGGATCACCTGGTGTGGCGATAACTATTCCATAGTCATTGCGCCTGTGAAAGGGTAACCGAGGGTACAGGAGGTCACGCTCCAAGGAGACTACTCGCCCACCCAGGTGGAGGGGCCCAGGCCTAGTCCATCCTGCCGATGGGTTTTCGAATCCGAGCCGTGGCTCACTGACCGAATGCCATAATGGGGTAGCCGTCACGAGAAACAGTGAGGCGAGGGGCGGACTTACGAATTTCGTAAGGCATTCACTGGAATTCACTCATCGAAGCCCCGAGACTGCCCGTCCAGTCTGAACATACGAAAAGGACTTGAATTTCCTTGCTAACAGGTCGGTCTCGGCAATTCATCTTGCATTCACTGGAATTCACTCATCGAAGCCCCGAGACTGCCCGTCCAGTCTGAACTTCATACTACCGTTGTACGAAATTCAGACTGCACGAACCTCGAGGATTGTCAATGAATGCCCATGAATTTCATTTGGTCGCACAAAAATGTTTTATTCAAGAGAACAGTGGCAATGGCATCAAACTGCATTGTTTTCCTTTCATTTGTCACCTTTTGAGCTGTAAACAGTCTATTTTGATGGTCTACATGCTGCTTACAAGTTTCCAGCCTGATCTGAGTTCATTTGTTCAATATTCATATTTGTTTCATGTAAGATAACCGAGAAAATGACGAAAAACTGCACATGTATGCTGTCACGTGTCACCATTTGAGCTCAGAATGAGCCCAATTTTTGTGGGTGGTCTATTTTTATGGTCTAGATGCTGCCTGCAAGAATCCAGCCTGAAATGAGTTCATTTGTTCACTGTTCATATTTGTTTCATGTAAGAAAAGGGGGAAAATGACGAAAAACTGCACATGTATGCTGTCACATGTCACCATTTGAGCTCAGAATGAGCCCAATTTTTGTGGGTGGTCTATTTTCATGGTCTAGATGCTGCCTGCAAGAACCCAGCCTGATATGAGTTCATTTGTTCACTGTTCATATTTGTTTCATGTAAGAAAAGGGGGAAAATGACGAAAAACTGCACATGTATGCTGTCACATGTCACCATTTGAGCTCAGAATGAGCCCAATTTTTGTGGGTGGTCTATTTTCATGGTCTAGATGCTGCCTGCAAGAACCCAGCCTGATATGAGTTCATTTGTTCACTGTTCATATTTGTTTCATGTAAGAAAAGGGGGAAAATGACGAAAAACTGCACATGTATGCTGTCACATGTCACCATTTGAGCTCAGAATGAGCCCAATTTTTGTGGGTGGTCTATTTTCATGGTCTAGATGCTGCCTGCAAGAATCCAGCCTGATATGAGTTCATTTGTTCACTGTTCATATTTGTTTCATGTAAGAAAAGGGGGAAAATGACGAAAAACTGCACATGTATGCTGTCACATGTCACCATTTGAGCTCAGAATGAGCCCAATTTTTGTGGGTGGTCTATTTTCATGGTCTAGATGCTGCCTGCAAGAATCCAGCCTGATATGAGTTCATTTGTTCACTATTCATATTTGTTTCATGTAAGAAAAGGGGGAAAATGACGAAAAACTGCACATGTATGCGGTCAAATGTCACCATTTGAGCTCAGAATGAGCCCAATTTTTGTGGGTGGTCTATTTTCATGGTCTAGATGCTGCCTGCAAGAACCCAGCCTGATATGAGTTCATTTGTTCACTGTTCATATTTGTTTCATGTAAGAAAAGGGGGAAAATGACGAAAAACTGCACATGTATGCTGTCACATGTCACCATTTGAGCTCAGAATGAGCCCAATTTTCGTGGGTGGTCTATTTTCATGGTCTAGATGCTGCCTGCAAGAATCCAGCCTGATATGAGTTCATTTGTTCACTATTCATATTTGTTTCATGTAAGAAAAGGGGGAAAATGACGAAAAACTGCACATGTATGCGGTCAAATGTCACCATTTGAGCTCAGAATGAGCCCAATTTTTGTGGGTGGTCTATTTTCATGGTCTAGATGCTGCCTGCAAGAATCCAGCCTGATATGAGTTCATTTGTTCACTATTCATATTTGTTTCATGTAAGAAAAGGGGGAAAATGACGAAAAACTGCACATGTATGCTGTCACATGTCACCATTTGAGCTCAGAATGAGCCCAATTTTTGTGGGTGGTCTATTTTGATGGTCTACATGCTGCTTACAAGTTTCCAGCCTGATCTGAGTTCATTTGTTCAATATTCATATTTGTTTCATGTAAGATAACCGAGAAAATGACGAAAAACTGCACATGTATGCTGTCACGTGTCACCATTTGAGCTCAGAATGAGCCCAATTTTTGTGGGTGGTCTATTTTTATGGTCTAGATGCTGCCTGCAAGAATCCAGCCTGATATGAGTTCATTTGTTCACTGTTCATATTTGTTTCATGTAAGAAAAGGGGGAAAATGACGAAAAACTGCACATGTATGCTGTCACATGTCACCATTTGAGCTCAGAATGAGCCCAATTTTTGTGGGTGGTCTATTTTCATGGTCTAGATGCTGCCTGCAAGAACCCAGCCTGATATGAGTTCATTTGTTCACTGTTCATATTTGTTTCATGTAAGAAAAGGGGGAAAATGACGAAAAACTGCACATGTATGCTGTCACATGTCACCATTTGAGCTCAGAATGAGCCCAATTTTTGTGGGTGGTCTATTTTCATGGTCTGAAGGCTGGATGACCCCTGCTTTATTGACAAATATAAGGATTTAATCACATGTGGAAAAATTGAGTAAAATTTATGAAATTGAGCAATTAATTAATTAATTAATTAATTATCAACATCACTCCGTTGGGAGTAGATGTAGCACATAGCCCTGAGAAGGGGCATATGGCTTTTAATACATTCTAGGCTACTTCATGCAAGGGTGGGAATGTAAGCTACCCCTGCTCTAGGTGCACCAAGGCACCTGCACCCTCATGGTCTATCACGCTATGCCCGGGTAAGGGGGGAGCATGCCTGTGAGGGAGGAAGATCATCATGGCTATACAATTAATTAATTAATTAATTAAAATCATAGCTCCGTGGGGAGCATATGTAACACATAGCCCTGAGAAAGGGGCATCTATGGGTTTGTAATACAATCAGGGCGACAACCTGCAGGTGTAGGATGTACAACTATCACCTGCTCTGGGTGCACTAGGTGCACCTGCACCTCCATGATGGTTCATGCCTCCTAAACAAGCACAGGCACCCAGGGGGGGCTTGAGGAGAGGGCCTAGAAGGCCTGCATGACATATGGGGTGGAAGGTATGTGGCTAGGCTATCAAAGAGACAACCAGCGCAGGCCAGAAATCGGGAGAATCCGGACCATGGTAGCTCGAGCCTGCCGTTATCTTTTCCGCGTTTTCGAGTCGTTCAGGATGATGAAGATGAATGGTGATGGAAATGTGTATCCTTGTGCATTGAAATTATGGCTGGCTTACGTGTGGAGCGACTAGATGACCTAGACGGTGGGGCCGGAAACAGCATGCTTGATCAGGGCGTGTGTTTCTAGCCTAGCTGGCCGGGAGTGTCTAGTGGTGAGCACCAGTTGCTGCGATCGCTCTCCCACCATTTACGAGGAAATACCCGCAAATGGAAAACCACTGAAAAGGTCTAGCTAGTCAGTCATCACGTTAGCCATGCCATGATTCCAAACGTCCAAGAACTGCACACGGTGCAAAGGCAAAAAGCCGGAGGACAGCACTTTCAAATGTGCGGCGGGAACCAAAAGCCCGCGGATGCCAGAAAACATCGTGTTGCGGCAGCGACGCGACGATGTGGACAACGAATCCAGTGCCAAGCTCGGAACGGCCGCAAAGGAGATCTGGCATCACAGGGTTCAGATGTGCGGAGATACTATGCGATCCAGCCGGTCCACGACCTGTTTGTAGAGCTTGTGCCAAGGGGCAGCACCGAACAGATGTGGGTGACGTTGCAAAAAACATCGGACTTGACGGAGCATAATGGCTCGGTCATAGTCTTTGACCAATAAACGCTGCAAGAGTTCAACAAGAGTCGTGATGAAATCAACACGATAAGAACAAAGACGGGAAAAACGATGTAACTGAGAAAGAACAACACCATATTTTGCTGTGTGGGAAAGGAGACTGTGAATATCGGGGTAACGAATAAAAGGAATTTGCTGGTATTTAGGATCCTTGCGCTTATCATAGACAGCCGTACGCCAGCCCTTCTTGTTATGGGTAATGTTAAGATCGAGGTAATTGCAATGAGTATCCTCCGACGTGAGCTTTAATGTGAGGGACGCTTGCGGGTAGATGCCAGGCAGACCAGCGGTGATATACAAATGGGTTGCGAAATCAGGGTTGTCGAAAGCGATGACATCATCAATGTATCGACATGTATGGATAAAACGCCTGATGAGAACATCATCGTTTGAGGCAATGAGATTCTCCATGAATGCAAGCTCATAAGTGTATAGATAGAGGTTTGCAAGGAGCCCGGCACAGTTAGTGCCCATAGGGATGCCGATAGCTTGTTGGTATACATTGCCCGCAAAACAGATGAAGGTGTTATCAACAAGATAAGAGATCCAATGGACAAGGTCAGCCTTCGTGATAATATAATTATAACCATCCCGCACGATAGCACCTGCCGCGATCCCTGAGAGCCACGTTGCCGTGGGCTTGGTCTGAGAAACACGCACGTGCAGGTGGTTGCGCCCGTGAGGCCTACGTGCATACAGACGAGTAAGGAGGCTATCTAAACGAGCTTTCAAATCGTGCAAATCTAGTGTGGTATATAGAGTGGTGAAATCATAGGTGGCTATGGGCATAGGTATACGTTTCTCTGCTGCTGTCTTAGAACGGCTAAGGGCGGCAAGGCGTAGGCGTACTTGGGCTGAGTCTATGACGATCCAACTACCAGCGCATTCATACCCGGCATTCGACAGCACCTCCACCCATAATGCATTGGCTTCGGGGAGAAGAGCATTCAAAGCATGGCAGATGAGTTTCGAGAGAGGCATCAGTGGGGCTGAATGCGACGCAGCAATGGTGCGCAAAGCAACAGGAGTTTTGTGCAGCTTAAGAGTGAGATACAGATATGGGAACGTAGTGGTGGTGGCGCGTCGCTGCCGCTTAAGGAATGCCCGAGCAAAAATGTTTTGGCTGTGCAGAAAAGCCCGATGAGCAGCAGTGATACTGGCGGTGGACTGTGCACGCTGAACATAGGTAGGGCTGGACGCCAACTCGTGTTGCAAAGTAGCAAGGTAGTGCTTCTTGCATATGAAAGCAAAGTTGTTGGCACTCTTGTCAACACACGTGATGATAAAGTCCTGCTTGAAGTGGTCAAGAAGTGCTTTATCTGTGGTGTTGAGCCAGGTGGTGCGGTGGACCTGCTGGAGACGGTAATCAAGCCTGGTGAGACGTGCATTGCATTCGTGAATGACGGCGCGAAACCACGGTTCCAAGGCTATAGCTAGGGTACACATGGCCTCTCAGCAGGGAGTAACTCCCTGCATGGGCAAAGCATGACTCGACATTGCTACGGCTATTGCAAGGGCGGGTGTGGGCCCATCACGTAGGCATACATGGCCACGTCACTAAGCTTTCTAGTCTACACTACTGCTATATATTCCCTAGGCTGGGGTGGCTGGGGTGGCTGGGGTTGCAGGGGTCGCCTGCCAGGGCTTGTGGGCGACGTAGATGTCCGCCCCCTTCCAGTAGACCGGCTTCTGCCCCGCCGTCTGCCGAAGCTGGAGGTAGGTCGGCCATAACTCCCGTCGCCGTTGTTGCTGCGTCAAGGTCAAGTCGTCGTCCAGCGTGTAGGCGGTCCCCCAAGCCGCTTGCGACACTTGAGGAACTCCATCTTATCCGCCATGGTGTCGAAGGTGAGGAGCAAGGGGGAGGGGCCGGCCTTACCCCGCGAGCGGGGAAGGCGGGTCACCCCCGCGGCTTGCCCTTACCAGTGATAGCCATGGGGACAAGGATTTTGTTCTCAAACGCCAGGGCAAGGGTCTCGGAGGTCTCGTCCTGCAGCGGGTCGAAGTGCTTGACTATGACGTTAAGGCTGCGCTTGGCGAGCTCGGCCTCCTCGCGGAGGTCCAGCGTCTGCTGCTGAAGCTGGGCGGCGACGGCGGAGGTGGTGGCGGTGGCGTGCTGCTTCAGCATGTCCGCCCAGGTGGTGATGGGAGGAGCATCGCCGGCAGGGCCAGCAGGGGCTGGCCGAGCGGCGATGTCCTTCACCGCCTGGGCAGTGATGCCGGCGGTGTTCTGCAAGCATTCGATGGCTATGGCATTGTCCTGCAGGCGCTTGTCGATGGCGAGGAGCTGGGCGTTGAGGGCTTCGGTGGTGGTGGAGGTGGCGGCGAGGAGCTTGGAGGTGGCGGTGGTGGTGGAGGAGAGGAGGGGAAGCTCGGCAGCCAGCGTGCCGCCCATGGCCGCCACATCTGCGGCCAGGGGTGTCACGTGCTGTGCGATGGCCTTGTTGATGAGGGAGCGAATTTCGGAGGTGGAGGGGGGGGCCCAGATCTCGGCGACAGAGCGCCCGAGGAGGCAGCAGAGGGCGAGGAGCTGAAGGCGGGGGCGGGAGTAGCGGGACCCGCGATCCGGCTCAAAGAAATCACCACGGGTAGGCGAAATGATGCGATGTTGGACGTAAAAGTGCTTGCACAGGGCAAGAAGCGAGGTGCGCGTCCCGTAGAACACGGCTTTCATAAACTCGATGGGATCTGCTTGGCCTTGTGTCCACCAGGCAGCTGATTTGGCGTCAAAGTCGATTTCTTTCCAGCCCGGCTCGTCAGGGGGCGGATCCTCAGGGCGACTGCGTTTAGGCTCAGGCGATGCCGAGGGCGAGGCAAGTCCGTGAGGGGGCTGGGCAACCACCAGTGCACGACTAGTGTCACCGTTGCCTTCCGGGCTTGAGGGCGAATCTGCTGCCGAAGCTGCAGACGGACTTTCATTGCCGAGCGCAGCCGCCAGGCTGCGTTGCGGCAAGGGGCGTTTGCTCGTCATATATTGCGTTATAGCTTCGGAAAATTATATCAGCATGTGCGTCTAAGAAAGACGAAGCGATTGTGATATTCACAGCTGAATTCGGGGCTCAAACGTAAAAGTTATGAGCTCCGACAGCCATGGCTACCTCGTGGCTCGTGGCTCGTGGCTCGTGGCTCGTGGCTCACGTAATGATAGCGTAATGATAGCGTGATGGCTATACAAGAGCTAGGACATGGCTTCTCGACAGAGAGCATCTCTCTGCATTGCATAGCATGGCTAAATTCTTAATGCAACATCCATGGGGGTCCCATTATAGACAAAGCATGGCTAAATGTTGAAGGCATCATCCATGGGGGCCATTATGGGCGCACATGCGCGTGGGCCACATGCTAGGCTAAGCCTTACTAATCTACACTACTGGTATATATATTCCTAGTCTGAGGTGGCAGGAGGGGGCTGCCAGGGCTTGTGGTCAACGTGGATGACCGCCCCCCTCCAGTATACCGGCTTCCCCCTTGCGCTCTGCCGGAGCTGAAGGTAGGTCGGCCATAGCTCGCGTCGCCGTTGTTGCTGGGCCAGGGTCAAGTCGTCGTCCAGCGTGAAGCGAGTCTCCGAGAGCTTCTTGCGGCATTTAAGGAACGCCAGGCGCCATGTACTTAAAGGTGAGGAGCACGGGGGCCGGGCCAGCCTTCCCCCGCGCGCGGGGGAGGCGGACAGCCGACATGTCCAGCTCACCAGTGAGTAACATGGGGGCAAGAATGGCGCGCTTAAATGCCTCAAGAAGGCTCGTGGAGGTCTCACCTGCCTGCTGGTCGAAGTGCTTGACGATGACATTGTGGCTGCGCCGGGCGATGTCGGCTTCCTCGCGAAGGTCGAGGGCTTGTTGCTTGAGTTGTGCCGAGATGGTGGAGGTGGTGGAGGTGGTGTGCTGCTTAAGCAAGTCCGCCCAGGTGGAGGGAGCATCGCCGGCCGAGCCAGCAGGCGCCGGCTGGGCGGCGATGTCCTTCACCGCCTGGGCGGTGAGGCCGGCGGTGTCATGCAAGCTCTCAAGGGCGTTGGCGGTGGCTTGAAGGCGTTGGTCGAGGTCGAGGAGCTGGGCTTTGATGTCGGCAGTGGAGGCGGAAATGGCCGTGGAGGTGGAGGCGGCGGCGGTGGAAATGTGAGGAAGTTCAGCAGTCAGCGTGCCGCCGATTGCTGCTATGTCGGTAAAATTGAGCAAACACTTATGAATCCCCTCTAAGCACGGCCCTGGACGGCCACCTCAGCGAGACTTAGCACGGCTTCCGTCCAGGTCGCAACACAGTACAGGCGCGCTCTTCGCTGTACTCGCAGCCTTGTCCAGAAGAACTGCAACGCCTTCAGCCTGGTGAGGCCCCTCTGCACCATGTGCTGGTGGACTTTATCAAAGCCTTCAATTCGGTTTTCTGGCCTAGCTGCGCTGTGGGACATCCTCGCTCTGATCCAGATCCCCCGCCCCCTTATTGCTGTCATCCGCAACCTGTATGAAGGGTCCACCACTTCGGTTCGCACTTCCTACTGGACCACGCCACCATCAAGGAGACAACCAGCGCAGGCCAGAAGTCGACCATGCCCTTTACAGAAGGGTGTGTGGCAGGGCTGCGTGCTGTCGCCCTACCTGTTCATTATTGTGGTCGAATACGTAATGACTCACTGAGGCGCGCAAGCTATTTGCCCGCATTGTGGGTAGGGAACCAGGGGTGCATGCAGGTCGACAGCTGTTTCTGGCAATTGGTAATCAATTATAAACTCGATCAGAATAAACTCGTGCTCCCGTTGGGGAGTCACGGAGCACCGAAGTGCTTTTAATCCCTGTGTGTGCATGTCAACAGGAATCAGAACAACGGGAAGAAAGGGCAGAGACCCCCTTTCTCCTTCATGCCAAAGCCGGCATGCCACAGCAGCAATTGGACTCGGTCAACGATTCGGCAAGGTCTGTGGGTGCAATAAGACCCATGTGAGCATATCATAACAAGGAGTGTGGGCAAGTAATCTGAGCATATTAGCCAGGACGTAGCCTGATGGCTGTACAAGGACTAAGCTTAGAAGGCTATGGCTGGTGTACCACACGTGTGTTAGCGGTGCACGTGACTAGCTAGGTATGGTGGCACAGCTAGGCAAACATTCTAAGCATATGGCTGCCATCAGTGGCGGCAGTGACTAAAAAAGGATACAAGCTAGGGCTATTATTCTAGCCCGCGCTGAGGGGCGCGTCCACGTTCTTGTGGTTGATCAATCAGGTCCCCGCCCCTCCAGTACCGGCTTCTGGGGGCCCTCAGCTTGTGGCGGAGGTATTCTGGCCACAGGTCGCGCCTCGCTGCTGCTGCTGCTGAGCGGGGTTCAGGTCATCGTCCAGCGTCCAGGTGAGGTCGTGCAACAACCTCTAGCGACGAGAAAGGAACCGCTGCTTGTCCTCACCGTGGGAGGGGAAGGTGAGCAGGACTGGTGGGGGGGTCGCCTTGTCCCGTGAGTGGGGAAGGCGGTGGCACCCACGCAGTTCTACCTCACCTACCAGGCCCATGAGGGTAAGGAGCTGTTCCTTGAGCTCGTCGGCTAGGGTGGTTGACGTCTCACCTGGCTTCTGGGGGAAACGACGCAGCACCATCCGGCGCAGTCGCGGCGGGCGCGGTCGCCGGTGGCCTCCCGTTGTTGTGCCTGGCGAAGGTCTTCAAGCTCCTGGAGTTTCAGTAGCGATGGCGTCGGTGCCGGTGGAGGCGGTCCAGCTGTCCGCAGCAGGTCCGCATAGGAGAGGGGCGGGAGGTCGCCAGCATCCAGCCGGGGTGGCTGGAATGCGATGGTGGCCGCGTCTGCTCCGATATCTTTGGGACCTGTAAGGCCATGGCCTCGGTGTGCCGGCGGTGATGGCTTCAAGCTTCTTCATGAGCACGCCGCAGTTGCCCTCCACCTGGTTTAGGCTGGAGAGACAAGTGCAGCGTGCGTCTCAGATGCCTGCGCTGCGCGGTGTGCAGCGCCGTGAACTGCCAGGGGTTGGAGCTTGTGGACGACCTTCGGTTTCCACGTACATTGGAGACCCGGGCCTCCACCCGGTGTTGAGCGTCGTGTGTAGCGAGGTCAGCTTCTCCGGCCGCCAACGGCCAGGTCACGTGCTCCTCCAGCACTGCTTGGAGATCACCCTCAGTTGCAGAGGGAGGGAGCCGACGTGGCTGCCAGCTGCGCAAGCCGGGCTGGGTTTGGGAGCTTAGCGACAATGTCGTGGACAGGTCGCTGGAAGAAGCTGCACAGGATAGCGAGGCGGTTGTCTGGCCTGGTGATGAACGCCTCCGCGAGCAAGATGTCCTACTGAATGCTATCCTACGCTGCCCAATCTCGTCCGAAATGCGAGCTGCATACCCTGATACAAAGACTCTAATGACCTATGTGTGGAAAACCCGACATTCAGCCACCTGTCGAAGCATCCTGTAAACCGTGCCGTCCAGCCTGGCGGCCCGGCTGGCGCGTGTCCGTGAGTGTCCATGCCTCGGCGCCATACGTAGGCACCGTGAGGACTAGGACCTTGAAGAGCTTGCGCTTGCGGTGCGCCCTCTCGAAGTGCCAGCTAGTACGTAGGTTTTGAGCGAACGAAGCCTAGCCAGGCCAGGCCCATGCGGATGTCCACATCGTCGGCGGTGTCGGGGAGCCAACTCCCCAACAGTTTGAAGCGATCGCGGAACGGGACCTCCGTCACGTCGAGCAGGCGCGGCAGCGGCGGGGAGCTGGTAGCCCCAATCACCATCGCCTCAGTTTTGACACTAATCTCCAACCCCACCGCCCGCGCCTCTAAGCCCAGACAGTCCAGCCAGGTCTGAATATGTGCTCGGGGCGCCGTGGCATGCCCACGCGCATGACACGCAAGTACTTACTTAAGTACTTACTTAGCTTATCAAGGAGCACTAGTGCATATATGTTTTAAAAATATAATTAATTACAGCAGAGTGAAATCACTCAAACCAAAGCAAACGCCCAGCTATAAACCTATATACAGAGCCATGTCAAAGCTCTAGTGCATATATATGAATGCATATCATTCTCAATGAATATATATGAAGTGAGACAACTATGCCTGGACGCATGGCGATCCAACGCCCTGGAAGGCATATATGCGCTAGTGCTCCTTGATATGCACTAGTATATGCACTAGTGCTGCAATATCATGCATGCGCGCAGCCAGGATCGTCAATATGATCATATTGATTGCACCATGCACGTGATCGACAGGATCGATCAGCTAGTAACAATGTGACGAATGTTACTTGATATCAATTGTCAGAAAGTTTCTATTCATATTGACAATGATGAGACTGATAAGCATGATAGTAATGTCGCTCTGGTCCCTGGATTATTGTTGCAACATCACGAGTTGACATATATGACCTCCATGATACAAGCTCCATGAATGCGTGTAACATGTGCTTGCTTGGTATGTATGGTCAAAACTGCAATCTAGGCCGGCCAGTTTTGCCAAATGCCGCGGCCCACCGTATCAAGGAGACAACCGTATATACACTCGCAAAAGCTGCCGAGCCAGCACTGTGTCCCCACTCGCTTCGGTTCTCATCAGGCCTTTCTGCGCTGGGTGCCTTGTTCACGCACACACAGCACAAGCGCAACCGCAGGCATGTGGTATCTCTTGGTCTCCATTGGGGCGACCTCCACATAGCTGATGATTTCGGACTGGACGCTCGCCAGAGCAGCCCACCCGTCAAAAGGGGCTGGATTTGCATAGCTCTAGGATCCTGGGTCGTCGTCCCGCCTCCTCCTTGAACATAGGTGGAATATAGGCTTGCTAATAATGCAACCTAGCCACCATCCTGTCCAGTCCATTCAGCACTTAGTTTGCGATCCATGCTGGGCATTTGTCACAACCCCAGTGAATGGCTGCATCCATTGTCACTTGCCACAGCCGTGCCAAACGATACTCGAAGGCCGCCCGCTGAGGAGTGGCTCTACCGCTTCGCAAAGCACCCCCTTTGGGATTCTGGCTTCCTAGCCAAGGGCCGGTTGCGGGGAGTATAGAGTCTTGGACACAGGGTTCGCATGCCTTCCAAGCTTGGGAAGCTGCCATCAGGGCCATCGCACACTACCAGGTACACATGGCGTGCTTGGCTCCACCCATAGGGTAATAGCTCCTTCTGCCGCGATGCCATTTCTCACTTCCCGCAGTGTAGCTTTTGGGACTGGGGCCAAGCCACTCAACAGGGGTTGCCGGGTGACAGCATTTGTCGGCTTGTCAGTCAGCGAGATGCTGCCTGTTGCTAGCACATCTTCTTTGTTGATGGAATATGATGGCTCCTTGACAAGCTGCTCATCCGTCACATCCTCATGTTGCGGCAGAGCCGTTGCGGCACATGGGTGGCAATTCACACGGCATCAGCTTAATCCCCAAGCTCGCCACCCGTTACGAAGGAGTCGAAAGGGGGGCGGGGGAGGGGGGGAGCAGAATTGAATAACACGCTGCTGGCAAGCCTGGGCGCTCACTTGTCGCGGCCGAACAGCAGGTGCCGCTCCGCGTAGTGGCGTCCCCATGTGACGGAGAACAGTCCGCACAATATGAAGAAGCCGCCCAGCAGGCTGTGTGGGGATGGAGGAATAGAAAAAGGGGTGGTGAATGGATATATAAAAGGAGAGTCTCAATGTATACATGGAAGGGCAGTGGATATACATCAACGTGAGGGGTGGGGGGGGGCAAGTGAGGGGGAAGGGAGAGGGGGGGGAGGGAGGGAGGTCATTAGTGCAAAGGCACATGGGAGAAGAGTAAGGGGCACGGAAGAAAAAGGAGAGGCCGAGAGCCTGTATTAGCTCATGCACAAGGAGGCCACCAGGACGTCGGATGCTGCTACCGATGCCATGGAGACTTCTGAACAGTACGTACTACATGCATCAGGAATTGAATGCATTCCAAGTATTAGGAGAAATCAAATAAGGGGAAAAAGGGTGGCTACTTCTCCTGCGGTACACGAGGATGCCCGGCGACATGGAAGACACGTGCCCCACCAATCACAAAACATGATGCATACTAATAATAATAATACTATGGAAATAATAATCACGCCTGACTGCCGGCCTTATGATTTATACCTGTCCGTGTACAAAGGGGTGCCCAGCACCACGTAAACCGGCATGTGCTCTGCCCATCGACCTCGATGCGATGCCCTATCTCATCATTGATACCCGTGCAGGGTGCGGGCCTTGCTGCTGGCAGTCATGATGCCAGAACTCTAGTTTTCCAGCCAACATGGTGTCATAGGGTGCACACATGACCTGCCCGTGTAGACCAGGGTGCCCAGGATCACGTAGGAGTGCATGGTGGAAATATAGCATAGAATGTACGTGTTATAGGGTGGAGTGCATGCGGTCGCCGGCATTATTTACCTGCCCGTGTACACCGGGGTGCCCAGGAACACGTAGGACAGCAGCGTGGCCGCGAATGGCTGCACGGGCAGGTACATGGAGACGGTGGCGGGGCCCACCTGCTTGTTGGCCCACGCCAGGATGGAGAAGTTGAGGGCAGACGCGACAAGGCCCTGCGATGGAAGGAGGGGGGCGAAAGAGGGGGCGGGGAATGGGCGATGGAAGGGTGCAAAGGAGGGGGGGGAAGGGGGCGATGGAAGGGGGCCAAGGCGGGGGGGGAAGGGGGCGAAGGAGGGGGGTAACGGGAAGGAAAGAGGCACACAATGCGTGCATGCGGTTGAGAAGGTGAGTGCATAGGCGACCAGGTCGGGTGCGACAGGCCCGAAGGCGAAGAAGGCGGGGGTGTGGGATGTGGGGTGTGGGGGTAATTGGGGGGTGATTGGGAGGGAGGGGGGCATTGAAGGGGCCAAACAATGCACACGAGGAGGGACAAGTTGATCATAGCATCTACCTTTCTAACGAAGTAAATTAATTATACGTAGTAATCCATCAGTCCATACAGTATTCCATGTACCGCAACCAGGCACTGTGACAGGTGGGGTTACGTGGGAGGAAAGGGGGGGGGAGGGGGGGGTAGAACGGGTAGGGGCAGCATGATGCAGGCGAGGAGGGACAAGTTTGGTACGGACACGACCATCAACGGCAAGGCAGGTGGCCAGGGGGAGGGTTTGACCTGGATCGTTTGGGGGCCATTGTGTATCCAGGTTCATACTAATGATCGTGACCTACGAAGCTCACTAACAAGCGCTGCTCACAGCGCAAACAATCGCGGCATGCGTCCAACAGCCAAAGTGACACTACCTACGGACTAGCTTATGAACTAGCACCCACGGCGTCGAACACGGAATCGAGGCAGTCCGCAGTAATTAGGCCACAACCAAAGAGATACCACCCACGGGCCACCTAGTTGAATAGAGATACCACCCACGGGCCACCTAGTGAAATAGAGATACCACCCACGGGCCACCTAGTGAAATAGAGATACCACCCACGGGCCACCTAGTGAAATAGAGATACCACCCACGGGCCACCTAGTGAAATAGAGATACCACCCACGGGCCACCTAGTGAAATAGAGATACCACCCACGGGCCACCTAGTGAAATAGAGATACCACCCACGGGCCACCTAGTGAAATAGAGATACCACCCACGGGCCACCTAGTGAAATTTTGATACCACCCACGGGCCACCTAGTGAAATAGAGATACCACCCACGGGCCACCTAGTGAAATAGAGATACCACCCACGGGCCACCTATTTAAATACTGCAAAAGGATACTACCCACAGTGAAAAAAAAAAGGTCACCTGATAGCTGACCACGTTGTAAAAAGACACTAACTACCAAGCTCATGATGGCATGACTACTGCCCACCACGTGCACCGTCGGGGCAATTGATCAACTGGCAAACAAACATTGACGGCTACCTACCGCATAAAGAGGGGCGGCAGTATTTAGGCCACCGCCAAAGTGATTCTTCCCACCGTGTACAGCACCGCAGCGCTCAAGTGCTGACCAGACGTGTTCATAGACGGTGTGTGATATAAATATATTACTACCGCCCACCGCGTACACGATCAGGGCTCATAATCAACTGACCGAAATACTACCGCACACCCGCCCCACCGTGGTCACCGTCGCATCACTCAAGTGCTGACCAAATGTATCACATGATGTAACTATATGCCATATGATGTAAATACATAATAGAAAGCACATCATGTAAATATATGCCACATGATGTAAATACATCATAGATAGCACATGATGTAAATATATGCCATATGATGTAAATACATATTAGACATCACATCATGTAAATATATGCCATATGATGTAAGTACATAATAGATAGCACATGATGTAAATATTTGACTGCTACGCACCGCGTGCATGATCGGGGCGATGCATCGACTGAGCAACCCAAGCTGACTGCTACCCACCACATACACCATCCATGCAACCCACAAACAAAATCCAAATCAACACCCACCGCGTGCCAAATCATACTCAACACCCACCGCGTACAAAATCGCGACCACCGCCGTGCCACTGATCGCCCAATCGGCCGCGCGCGTGTTGGTGGCGGCCGTGAGCAGAATGCACAGCCCGCCGCAGCAGTACGCGACCGCTGTTGTGGTCGTTGGGACCGGGTATAGGCGCAGCGCAAATGACTGGATCGTCAAATACAGCGCGAGGCACATGCAGTTGCCCATGAGGCAGGTAACACCGAGCGCGATCTGCGCCGAGGATGTCTTGTCGTCCTCCTCGATAACCACCCGGACGGGCTTGCCGGCGACTCGGATATGACCACTACCCCCACCCACACCACCCCCGGCAACAGATGCCGCCCGAATGAGATTATTATTAGTAGTAGTAGTACTGCCGCCCACGGATGCAAGTAGATGCCGGCGCCATTCTCCTTCAGGCAGTGGGTCGGCATCAGACGGTGGAGATTGGCCTCCATCGGCCTCATCAACGCCTGAGGGGTGCGCAGATATATTCTCAGGGTGGACAGATATATCGCTAGCAGATTGCGTGGTAGACGGCGCACATCGTATGGCCTCGTCATCCTCTCCACCTCCTTCCTGATCCTCCTTCACTCCCTCCTCACCCACACTCTCTACCTCCTCTCTATTCTCCTCTTCCCCCTCCGCTCCCTCCTCCTCCCCTCCTTCCTGTTCCTCCTCACCCCTTTCTTCCCCGTTCCATGGTACAAGGATGAGTGGGTCCATCTCAGAGGAAATCAAGGTGGAATCCTGGACGGGTGAAAGGAGCACCTCCTCCCGCGCTTTGAATTCCGAATGTGTGTGCCTTGCCAGCACAATCCCTGGCACAAACTGCTCCCTATACTCCTCCTGCCCCCATTCCACCTTCTCGTCCCCCCCTTGCCCAACCAGTGCCGCGTCTCGGCTCTCCCCCACCTCCTCTCCATCGCCCCGCTCCCCCTGGTGCTCGTCTTCTGCCTCCCCTTCTCCATCCTGCTGCCCATGATCCCGCTCCGACCGTTCCTCCTGACCATGTTCCTGCTCCGACAATTCCAGCGAATCCTGTTCCTGTTGACCCTGGCCCAGCTGGCCCTGGTCCTGCTGACCCTTCTCCAGCGGCTCATCCTCGCCTGCATGCGTCGCCCCTCGCCCCTGATCCCTCTCCCCCTCACCGCCCCTCCCCCGCTGAGCATCCCCCGTGGCCCCATCATCACCCCTCCCATCAGCACCCCCCATGAGCACCCGCTGGCCGCGGTTACTCTGACGTGCCGCCCCAACCTCCAAAATTGTTCGCGCGATCGATGCCGCGCTCGCCGCCTTGCCTTGCTTATTCTTGCTGCCGCGAGGGGGTTGCTTATTCTCGCCACCCCCGCCCTCCTTCCCCCCAGAATCCTTACCACCCCCCTTCACCTCCGCCTTTGGCGCGGTAGCCCTGGCCGCCGCCCGGGCTAGACTCCTCTCTTCCCCCTTGCGGCTCTTCCCGCCCACCCGCGCCTTGGCGACCGAGGTCCCCATCTCGACGCTCGATGCCGCATCCATCATCCCCATGACGATCCGGTCTTGCCCGATCCGCATCTTCCGGTTCCTGGGCACTGTCACCTTGACGATCCCACGCCGCCCCGGCCCACCGACCGCAGACACGACCGATGGAGAGGACGCCACGATCATCTGAACATCGCTCCCATGAACCCGCTGGTCCCAAGTTGGGAAAGAAGGTGCGGCGGCAGTGGCAGCAGAGGCCAACTGGACAGCCCCTGGCGCCCCCGCCAAGCCATCCCCGCTGTCACCTCTTAAGCTATCCGCCGTACTCGTGTCCATGTCTGCGTGTCGGCCAGGAGTTCCCGCGCCTGCTTCCATCAGACGCCCTGCGACCGAGGCGTCACTGTCTGAACCGCCCACGCCACTGCTGGCTGCCGCGCCGGCAGTGGCCGCTCCACTGGGTCCACCGTGACCAGCCACCGCCAGGATTGGGCGCGCTTGAGGGCCACTGACATGACGAGAACGATCCAAGGCCTCGGAGGATCGAGACGAGGCAGCAGATAGTAATGAAGCCAGGGTTGCTCGAGGGAGCGGTTCACGCACGCCCCAAAAGGAACGACTCGCCGCCGTCATCCCCGCTGGCACCCGCAACACCTCCTGCCCCCCGCTGAGGTCGCTCGCCGTGCCGCTGTCATCATCGCCACTGCCGATGATGTCATCGTCCTCATCATCCTCCCCCGCACTCCCGCTGCCCCCCGTGGTGCCGCTCTGGCCATGCCCAGTGTCGCTGTGCCCAGAACCGCCAATTATCACGCTTCTGGAGCCATCGCCGTGGGGATGGGCCAGCGCAGCATTGCCAGCAGCAAGCAAACTCTCACCAACTCCGGTAGGTGAAGACCCCACGACCACCCCATGATGAGCGCCCCCAGCAGGGTGGCTACCATGCTGAACGACGTGGCTACTGCTGCCACCCCCAACATGTGCCGCTACTCCGGCCCTCTCGGATGACAACCCCATGTCCCCCATGCCCTGGGCCCCGGCCTCCGCCCCTCCCTCCCTGGTACCCGAAAACAAATTCTGTTTCAGCCTCGTCATCTGCTGATGGGTAATCGTGTGCTCTGACGAGCCGCCACCTGTCCCCTCATCTTCCCCATGTAGCACTTTCTGCGCCTCCAGGAACTCCTCGATGTCAGCGATGGCCGCATCCACCGCCACACGCGGGTCATTTGAGCTATTTGGCTCATCCAGGTTATGCGTGTTATGTGGATGGATTGGATCATTCACCCTCCCGCTTTCACCACCCGTTGCCAGGCGCCCCGGAGCCCCCTTCCCCCCTCCCCCCCCAAAGAATGCATGTGCCGCGGTCGTGACATAATGATGCAAGCCATGGATCGGTGCAGAGCGATGCGCCGCCCCATGAGTTGCCACATGGTATTCCTGCCCGTGGGGTTGTTGGGGCTCCTCCCCATCGGCATGACCCCCCACATGCATGTGAGCGCTCACCACGTG
>RPFO01001668.1:0-67500 GCA_009746045.1 Mesostigma viride | reverse complement strand
AGCCAGCAAGTACCTGTCATGGAAGTAAGCACACAGGCAGAGGATGATGCAGGCAAGTATGTCCCGGTATGCGCAGAAGACAATCTGGCTGGTGCCGATGGCCAGAGCGTGCTTGCTCAGGACCTGGTAACCGCCGTGCGACACCTGGACGAACACAAGGCTGGCGTGGACGAGCCACAGGGGTGGTGACGAGCTCGCTGGGGAGGGAGCGCCGCTACCGCTTTTGGAGGGAGGCCCGAGCTTAGGTGGCTTCGCCGGGCCTTTCGGCGGCGAAGCCGGCGTGGGCCTGGGCTCACCTTCCGACGTGCTCCTCAAATGCCTCATGTTCACGTTAACATCGCCCCATAGAGTGCCTGGGCTCGGAATAGGCTCCGCTAACACGCTCGACGCAGTCAGGTCTCGTGCAGCGGACCAACCCCACATTCCACTGCTAGACTACAACTGCAGTCCGCAGCATCGAGCATGCAAGCATAGGCATGGCGAATGGCCGGCGGGTGCTAGCAAGTCCTGCTGACCAATATCGCCGTTTTCGTACCACGGACGTCCCATCCTCCCGACGGCAAGACACCGAGTCATGTTACGGGAGGCACTTCTCACGGCGGGTTATCCCGAATTAGCGTAATTATTCACGACATCCTCGTGTGTTTGCGCCTCGTCACCTACGCGCACAAATATTGCCACGAGTAGCCAGTGTCTGGTGTAGTCCTGCTCTCGAATATAAAGCGAATGCAAGTTATGCGCGCACGCTGGGGCCACCCGTCGCTGCTGCCACGGTCCGTATCGCGAATCGCGTGCTGCCAACTGTGGCCCGCAACTAGTGGCGAGCGTCCAACTTTCTTCAGCCGCACGCCCATCCACTAGCCAGACGTTCAAGTTCGTATCGTGCGCGGTCAGAATAGCCCGGCGTCAGTAACGGACGTACGAATACTCGTATGTTGTTGTTGTTGTTGTTGTTGTTGTTGCTGCCCACGCCGCACATGGGCAGCAGAGATTTGGAAACGGCCGAGGGCCAGGACACTGATACTAGAGTTATTTAGATAGTTAGTTGAATTCCAATCATAGATACTATAGTACAGACTATTGTACTGTTGCGCAGCCACTGTAGATTCTCTGCTGCCCATGGGCGGCGTGGGACACAACAACAACAACAACTGTTGCGCAGACAGGCAATCTTTCGTTAGAGGACCCCTTGTCCAAGTACTCTACCAATGAGTGGCGACGCACTCGCTAGATCTGGAGTTGCGAAGACCAGTGCTAGAGACAAGGGTACATCCTGGACCTCCGCGCTCCGACGGCCGACGGGCGACTGCCTACCATCATACTTCACCTCGAACACCTGTCGAACACATGAAATCAAATTTCGAAATTACGTGGGCAGACCGCCCAAAATCGTGTGTAATGAAAATAGCGTGCTCGTCATAACCTAATTCGGCATCGGGTAGAGCATAGGTAACCCCAACTCCTTCGAATTGATATTTCGTGTGCTCTGACTGTTATGTGACGTGGATGAATTTCCGTGCCATACACTACATATATGCATGAGTTCGCAGAAATTCCTGCACACAGCTGACCTCAAGTAATGTGATTACAAAAGGGGTCCATGCATAGTTGGACGGTGGAAGCAACACTAGTGATAAGTGATCTGCCTCCTGCCTTGCCGACTTTTAAAAGGGATCACTGCCGTTGTTATAGTTGCTATCAAGGGAAAATTTTGCGAGGAATTTAATTGGCGCCGAGATGTTTACGGGCTTACGGCGGGTGAACAGCCAAGCCAAAGATAGCACTTGCCTATCAAGGCATTCATAGGATGTTTTGGGACATCCTCGCGCCATACCTCATAGCCATCTGCCCGCCCTCTTACCCCTGGGTGGTATTCGTCGTCCAATATTTCAAGCCTCACGCCATGGTGGAACACATAACGCTGCCTGCCCGGTTCCTGACTTCCGCGGCACACCTCATTGCCGTGCTGACAATCGCTTTTGACGTGGTACGTTACATGTTATACTACCACACCCGGTATCCACGTTGCATCTTGTTGTAGCCTCTTCAAAGCGTTTCGCCCCCCATGCCGCCTGCTTTCCTTTGTTAAATGGTTGAAGTGATTGTGCGGCGGCGTGCCGCTCTATCCAGTTTCAGCAGTCTGCCTACCAAGAGCGGTCGCTACTTGTGAGACGAGATGATTTTTTTGGACGAGTAAGAGGCTTTTGTTCTTCGGAGCATCATCCTCCACGCCACCTGCCACCACCTGTCACCAACTGCCACCTCCCCTATCCACACATCTGGGCCTTGCCTCCTCCCCCCCCCCCCCCCCTGCCCCCCTGCCCCCCCCTCCACACCATCCATCATTGCCGCTTCGCGTCAACACGGCCAAGTCTTTCATGTCCCGCTATCCTTAGCCAAGCTGCCAGGCTTTTCCCGACTTGAGGCGGTTTCCTCTGTTGAGCCTTTTTGTTCAGAATCGGCAGTATTCTCTAGCCAACGCACTATGCGGCAAAGCCGGTGGCCCTCCCTAGAGCGACTACTGACATTCCCGTTATAGTGTCTCCTTGCCACCCCGGCTGTTAGAAACCGTACAGTCATGTAGCGCGGTAGGGGTGCTAGGAGTGGTAGGGGTGATGTGGTAGCTTTGGTTGGCTGGGTTGCCCGGAGTGATGTGGGTGCGAGGGGCGGTACGCGTGCTATGACTGCTAGCAGCCCAGGGCAGGACGCCAACTCGTTCTTACTAAATGATGGCATGCACAGCTTTCAGCATGCACGAAACATGAGGTCGGGATAAACAAAGGTAAGAAACGATATGTGTTTCATATCCATGGTTTCTTATCCTTACAGTCGGCACCCGCCGCGGCCTTGATCTGCCACACATGACCTTCTGCACCACCTCACCTCCATAGCCCTAGCCCTACGCCCGGCCATCGCGCCGGACAACATCCACGCTCACGACAGCAGCAGTCCCTGATGGATCCCCCACAACACCTCCGCAATGCCCCCATCTTCCCACAACTGATGACTTCTGCTCACGTGACGCAGTCTACGTGTAAATTAATAAATTTGTTAATTAAGTAAGTATTTAATAATTAACTAATTAATTACTCAATCCACCCATCCAATTTGCGGCATCTGCTTTTCCAATCGGCTCCTCTCGGACGACACACGCGCGTCCACCCGGGCCTGTGCACACCCTTCCCTCATCCTCCGCCCTCGAGCCCCGTGCTCCCCTGCCCATCTCTCCGGATCACCCTCGAGATGCTCCCCTGCCCACATCTCCT
This sequence comes from Mesostigma viride, assembly GCA_009746045.1. Taxonomy (NCBI): domain Eukaryota; kingdom Viridiplantae; phylum Streptophyta; class Mesostigmatophyceae; order Mesostigmatales; family Mesostigmataceae; genus Mesostigma; species Mesostigma viride. The sequence continues at coordinate 64,234 of RPFO01001668.1, read as the reverse complement.
TATCCTCTACGAACGAGATGGGCGCCAAACAGCCCGTTGCGCACCTTTTTTTCCCGCTCATTCTCGTCGATGTGTTCCCTCCTCCTCCTCCTGTTGTTCCCCTTCCCCTCTTGTCCCCTTGTCCTCCACAAGACATGCGCCAAGCGGCCCGTTGCTCCCCCTTCCCTTCCTCTCGCTCTTCTGCCTCTTCCATGGCGTCGCAGGAGATGCGCGTGAAGCAATTCTTCAGCTCACCCTCCCTGCCCCCTTGCTCCTGTTCTCGTTGGTTTGCCCACCCACCCCTTGCGCCGCAGGAGATGTGCGTCAAGCGGGGACTTGACAGCGACGCGTCCAACAACGAGCTGGACAGCGCGAAGCTGCAGTACGTCAGCGTAGAGATAGCAGCAGTGCATCTATTAGTAGAAGGTAGATAGATATACTAGATAGGATACTCTAATATATATGAGTGCAATGTGCACACTGTGCATTTAGAGATCTGGAGAGCGCGAAGCGGAAGAACATGATTATCAAGATAGCGTAGTGCCACCTGTCTATACACTATATCGAGACTAATTAATTAATTAGTACATAATAAAATACTATATCGCTACATGCACATACAGCTGGACAGAGCGGAGCTGCCGGCCCCCTGTCCCCCAACCTTCCTTGTGCGATGCCGCTTGTTCTACCTCATGCAGGCTATCCGCCCTGACCGACGCATCGCTGGGCCTGTTTCCCTGACACTCCAACGTGTCTGTGTGTATATCCGGTGTTTGTCACGCAGGCTGTCCATCCTTGCGTACGCGTCGCTGGGCCTGTTCTTCGTCGAGTTTGTCGCCATGTTCTCTGGGGTGTCCCTCTTCCTGCCCACCTTCAACATGCTGTGTATGTTACCACTCATCGCTTGCTTGCGTTGCCTGCTTGCATTGCTTGCTTGAGTTGGTTGGTTGCTTGCTGTTTGATTGATTGGCTGTTCGGAAGCTTACGGCCGGCAGCTGGGTGGAGAGGGTTAAAACTCAAAACTATTGCATTGAACCACTTTCTCATCTTTCCGGGATATCCGGACCATTTTTTCTTTTTGGTGGCCTGTGCACAGGGAAGTCATATCAAGCACCATCCCTCTGATGGTGAAGGCAGGTAGCATGGTACACTACAGGTATACAAGTACAGGTTTAGCGCATGCATGATGGATGGTACACTAAAGGTATACAAGTGCAGGTTTAGTGCATGCATGATGCATGGCACGCTACAGGTATACAAGTGCAGGTTTAGTGCATGCATGATGCATGGCACGCTACAGGTATACAAGTACAGGTTTAGTGCATGCATGATGGATGGTACACTACAGGTATACAAGTGCAGGTTTAGTGCATGCATGATGCATGGCACGCTACAGGTATACAAGTACAGGTTTAGTGCATGCATGATGCATGGTACACTACAGGTTTACAAGTGCAGGTTTAGTGCATGCATGATGCATGGCACGCTACAGGTATACAAGTGCAGGTTTAGTGCATGCATGATGGATGGTATGCTACAGGTATACAAGTACAGGTTTAGTGCATGCATGATGCATGGCACGCTACAGGTATACAAGTGCAGGTTTAGTGCATGCATGATGCATGGCACGCTACAGGTATACAAGTACAGGTTTAGTGCATGCATGATGGATGGTACACTACAGGTATACAAGTACAGGTTTAGTGCATGCATGATGCATGGTACACTACAGGTTTACAAGTGCAGGTTTAGTGCATGCATGATGCATGGCACGCTACAGGTATACAAGTGCAGGTTTAGTGCATGCATGATGGATGGTATGCTACAGGTATACAAGTACAGGTTTAGTGCATGCATGATGCATGGTACACTACAGGTATACAAGTGCAGGTTTAGTGCATGCATGATGCATGGCACGCTACAGGTATACAAGTACAGGTTTAGTGCATGCATGATGCATGGCACGCTACAGGTATACAAGTGCAGGTTTAGTGCATGCATGATGCATGGCACGCTACAGGTATACAAGTGCAGGTTTAGTGCATGCATGATGCATGGCACGCTACAGGTATACAAGTGCAGGTTTAGTGCATGCATGATGCATGGCACGCTACAGGTATACAAGTGCAGGTTTAGTGCATGCATGATGCATGGCACGCTACAGGTATACAAGTGCAGGTTTAGTGCATGCATGATGCATGGCACGCTACAGGTATACAAGTGCAGGTTTAGTGCATGCATGATGCATGGCACCCTACAGGTATACAAGTGCAGGTTTAGTGCATGCATGATGCATGGCACGCTACAGGTATACAAGTGCAGGTTTAGTGCATGCATGATGCATGGTACACTACAGGTATACAAGTGCAGGTTTAGTGCATGCATGATGCATGGCACGCTACAGGTAGTATAGTACAGGTGCCAGATGTCCGTATCCCCTTCCCTGGACTCATTCCCGCCAAACATGCGTATTTTTCCCCGCTACCTCGCTAACTGTTCGAACACTACTTTCTATCGGCCAACCTCTTGCATGCGTTGACGTGGGAGATGGGGTTGGGTGTTTGGGTAGGGGAGGGAGGGGAGGACTTGAAATCCTGGCACACACCTGGATTGGTACAACCCTATCAGAAATCGATGCCGCTCAAATGTGCCCTATGACGCTCCATGATGCTCCATGATTCTCCATTATGCTCAATAATGTTCATGATCAACCACAAGATCGCAGCCCAGCCTCTTGCCCTGCGAGGCGTTAGCAGCAACCACGTTGCAGTCCCCGTTTTCACATGTTGGTCATGTGTCTGCTCCATCCTGTTATCCACCATTCGCACACGCCATCACATAATCGTCACAGTATTAGGAATTTGAAATAGCCCACCCTGATATATACCAGTCGCAGTGTAGAGTGTAGACTCCACGGGGACATCCCTCAGAGATCGTCTACTGGGGCACCCATTGGTTGCTAGCAGATCCCCTCCCGCCTCCAAAACGTGCGACACCACGGGTTTCTGCTGGCAGTTTTCCTTGCTCACTGGATTGTGTGTGGGCGGGGGTGGGGTGGGGAGCGCGACACAGCATGCACCTTGTAGCTTTTTTCAGTTCTGAAGCTAAACGGGTCGTTGCCTACTCCCTTGCCTCTCGCCGTTTCCTTGCCTCTTCCCCTTTTGTGTTGATGCTACCATCCGTGCTGCCGGGTGCTGGGGCGATGCGGCACTGACCATGTCCGGATGTATACGACCCCACATGACCCACCATCACCCCGGATCATGGCGGCTGGGATGCACCCATTGAATCGTGCTGGTGCAGATGTGGTGCTTCATTTCATCGGCACGATCTTCACGATCATCTTCATCGCGCAGGTGAGGGTCATCTTTGCAGCGCAGGTGGGGGGTAGGATCATCCTTGCGTCGCTTGTTAAACATGTGGTGGTGCACAGGCAACCGGTACAACCCGTTTGTAAGGCTCACATAAGGGGTGTTCTGGGAATTATGTACAGTCAATTAATTAATTAATTAATTAATTAATCAATTACTTGAATGTACAGTCAGCTTGGTGCACGTATGGATATGTACCCCCAACTCCCCTAGGAAAAGGCCATCCGGCCCCCTGACGCGAGGGGTCGCCCTTGCGAAGCCGAGCCTTCTACCGTCCAGGATGGTATGCATCCTAGCACAACGGTGTCATTTTGCTAGGTCGAGAAACGCAAAAAGCAAAACTCTGGTTTCTTCTTCAGAGCTGTCTGTCACGCAGAGTGAGGATGTGTTGGTAACTCAGATTACAGGTCTTTTTGAACCGCCCTTTGTGGTTAGCCAATGTACTTAACGCCCTGGCGCTCAACCCCCTATCCCCCTTTGCCTCCTGTTGCGTCTCTGCGCAGTCAAGAATCGTGGTACCTGCTACATGTGGCATGGTACTTCGTGCCATGCCACGGTTCCCTGTTGGTCAATGTGTTTGCCCCTCCTCGCCCCCCTTCCCCCCCCCCCCCCCCCCCCCCGCGCATCTATCATCCTCGATTGTGTACCTATGCTGCTGCTGCTGCCAAGCTTGGGTTACTAGACACATTCGCTACTCATGCGTTCCTTTCCCTCCGGTATCTACGTTACTGAACCCTCTTGTATATCTTATACAATACACATTGCTTGGGTTACTAGACACCTCATGCGTTCCGTTCCTCCGGTATCTACGCTACTGAACCCTCTTGTATATCTTATACTATACACATTGCTTGGGTTACTAGACACCTCATGCGTTCCTTTCCTCCGGTATCTACGTTACTGAACCCTCTTGTATATCTTATACTATACACTCCAATATAGTGTAAGCCCCACCATGATTCATCAATCCCCCTTCCCCCCACCAACCCCACCCACCCACCCACTACCAGAGAAATACGTGTTTAACCTCCCTTGGTACATGTCCACGGCTGTCCATTCTGATTTTAAGTGTGCCTCCAATGCCCGTGAGCCTGCCGTTCATGTGTTGTCGAGGTCAACTCTTGCTAGCTGGTATGCGTGCAGCCAGAAGCAGGTTGGCCGACTCTTGGTTCCATCGTTTATCAAGTGTTTGGTTTCATACTTGGCCCGGCCAGGAGGGTTACTAGCAACCCCTCCCAATACCCAAGGTGGCATCAGGCATGGCTGGATACCTCTGCGTCTCAAGTATAGTTTACAGTAGAGGAGAGCTATTAGTTATCAGAGTAGAGTTTGGCTTCGTACCGCTGTGTGTCGAATATAGTTTATACTAGAGCAGAGTTAATTAGTTATTTGAGTAGAGTTTGGCTTGATACCCTTGTCCCGTAGGTTATTATCATTTTGTAAGCTGCGGCTCTGATATCAACACACTCTGCCTTGGACTTGCTTCATGTCCTGGCACTCGGCAGCATTTCGTTTACTAGTTGCTGTTGCCTCAATGATACTTTGCCTTTGAATTTGGCCACCCATACGCGGCAATACGTTGGTCCTCCTCCACCCCACCCCGCTGATCCTACAGGAAGCATGCCTGTCATGACCATGCTGAGCCTGTGAATGCTTTGTTGTCGTTATGCATGCCACGGGCGGTCTTCCCCCTTTCCTTCTTTTCTTTCTGCCGTTTGCAGGAGATGGACCCGGACATCTTCATCATCATCTTCTCGGTGTTCATGTGAGTTAGGTAGCCCGACGGCTCATGATTATTGTTATCATTATCATCATCATCATCATCATCATTATTATTATTTTTTATTTTTTTTATATCAGCAGCATGATTGTTTTTATTATACAATTATGGGTCAGGTGGGATGTGTCATGGGTGGGACGGGAAACATCTCACGTCTTTAGGAAGGGTGCAGTTCATGTCCTCCAGTTTGTCTTCCATTCAGCGTGTGTGTGTGTTGTCTTTTTTGCATGGTTGTTGCTGCATGGGTTTCATGAAAAGATCGTGGGCCTTTGGTACTGTTAGGGGTATTCTTTCTGGTATGACGATTGCTGAATGGGCTCCATCAAGGGGCTCGCCATGCCCGGGCCTTTGGTACTGTTAGGGGGGGCGGGGGCGGGATTGCTGCTTGATCTGTTAGATGTACGAACGCTATTGTGAATAATGCTTACTACACCACCAGTGGGTGACTAGCGGTAAGGTGTGACACTTGCATACATGCTCATGCGTTGTGCGAGGACTGCGGCATGCCACATCCAACGAATGGTGTCTCCTTTGGCCGGGCTACCTACTTGGCAGCTATTTTTGCATGTGAGTTATCCGGCATGCCCCGGCCAGCATAAGTCGTCCAACTGCTGTGTGCATGGAGGGGCTTGGTGGGGGGGTTAACGAGGCGTGTTGAATTTAGCCCAGGTGTCTCTGTAGCATGGCATGTAGAATGGAGCCCAAGGTGCAGTGGACAGGCCCATTCTTATATGCAGGCCATGTCGCACTGTAGGCATAGTTGTGAGGATATCTTGCTACTGGTTTACTGTTTGCTGTTCGACGATGACACGATAGTGGTGTGCCCATCGTTGGAGATCTTCCACCTTGTCTCCTGCCCAGCTAACATGGCTCTCTTCTTCCGACCCTCCCTCGCTGCCATCTACTGTAACCCCCATTGCTGCCTGTAACTTGTCTACTTTTGCTTGTGCCCCTTGTTGGGATGCTGGCTTGGGACGGGTGTCCGTGTTGGTACGCGATGACAGAGCTTTTCCCGTCTTTGTCGAGCTTATTGTCGTTATAGCGCTCACCAAGATGCGGCTGATGGAGTATTCATAGGCCCCAGCAGAGGCAGCACGAATACAGGCGCGCCTGAACCAAATTGCTCTGATGGAATGTTCATAGGCCTGAGCCGGCGGAGGCGGCATGATTAACGGCGGCAGCAAGTGGCTTACTAATCAAGATGCTCCTCATACGATTTGCAGCATTCTCGCCTAATGGACAATCAGCAAAGCCATCTTGGCTTACATGACTGCGGGTAGCGACTAAGTGGATTTGGGCCTTTATCAGGCCGGAGATTTGTGGCTTTGTTCAGGCACAGGCACGACAACTTGTGCTCAGTGATGCGACTGTGGCAACTGAATGCTCTGTTACGGTCAGAGACTTTGTTGCAGATGTGAGGATGAAGAACATCCATCAACACGTACTGCGGAAACGCATCTGTAAGAAGGTGGCATTTAGAGGTTTCTACCTTCAAGACAAGGGCATTTATCTCGAAATGAATTTTCGTTGTTGGCTATTTTCAGTCCGTGAATCAAGGCTTGCCCGAATGTGCAGCCACCATTTTCTCCACGCAGAGCTGGGAATGTATTTATTGCTGCTGTAATGGTGCACGGGGAAGTATAACAAGATATGGTCGTCCGATCTGTGATGTACTCGATACCAATCTATCTATCGTTTTCCAAACGTGCTACTTTTGCTCTTGCATAATGGGTACTCTGCTGGGGGGGGGGATTTAGGTGATCGATAAAAACTTAAATATGTCAATGAATCAGTTTTTTCATACATACTAAGTTATCTTCATACTAAGTTAACCTCATACTAAGTTATCCAACCATACTGACTAGTAAACTAATCAGATGCACGGGCACATTCTCCATGCAGTAACCAAAAGAGTACGTTTTTTTCGTAGGCGGCACATGGTTATAGTTATAGCTTTGGTGCCCACCCTTCAAATGTATCAGGAGGCAGCAAAGCTCCTTACTCAATATTGGCTTGATTGCGCCTCGATCAAGCCATATGATTATAATACTCCATGGTGAGACTTAACCCGTCCCTTGGACATGTGGCAACAGCTATGCTAGCAAAAGAAAGCACGTTGTATACCGCATGCAGTGCCGCAAGATGAGCCAGGCAACCAATTAGGCGGTGAGGGTAACATTTCCTCTCACTGTGTCTGCCCATAGCCCCATGCAGCACCAGGTAACTGAAATTCATTAGGAAGCCTGCCCATCGGTCCCACTCCCCCCACATCCCCCTGGACACTTAAACCCCACCCCACCTGGAACCTCTTGCTGAGTACATCTCAATCTAAGTGTCAGGATAGGTTGCCTTGGCTACCTACGTCTGCCTCAGGTACACCTTTGGTATACCGCACGCGCCCGTTCCAGCCAAACAGTTCTCTGGGATCAGCTAGCCTTGGCGGCAGAAGGTGCAGTCCTGCCACCGTTTGCAAGAGCAAGGCCGTAGGGAATCCGTCCCATGCTCCTCCCGATGCTCAACGCGCATTCTTGAACACGGGCGCGATGCTTAGTGCAGGACATGGAGCAAATGGTGAGCGAAATGGCCAATTGCAGGTGCGATGGCCCAGGCCGATACATGATGATCTCGCCGCCGCAGCCACGGCCGCCACCACCGCCGCCGCCGCCGTCACCGCCCGCACCTGGCACGGGAAGGAGCATCCTTGTGCCGCCTCCATCGGATGCCGCCTTGGGCCTATGCCATGGAAAGCCGGCATGTGCCATGGACACGAGAATCTTCAGCTCACGCCCAAGGTTGCAGCCGCACGCCACACAAAGGGAAGCGTGGGTGACTGGGCGATGCATGCCGCCTGCTGGGGCAGAGCCCCCGAGCTCCCACCCCACAGAGAATCGATCCCTTTGATCCCCAAACACAAAAAAGATCCCTTCTCTTCGCTCCCTGAAGTCCCACATGTCTCGCTGAGTCCTCGACAGCGCGGGTGATGGGTTCACTCACCCGCTGCCGCGAGAGGCATTGGGTCCAGCCACATGCTGCTGAGGGGAGAGGCAACCGGTTGCCATCGATCGCCGTACGGGCGCGCGCACAAGGTCGTGGGCCATCACGAACAGCGCGTGCCCAGCCATGGGCGGGTCATTCGATTCATCATGGCCAGCCACCGCCCAGGCCCAAGAACGCCAAAGCCCGAGAGCGCCAGGGCCCAAGGACGCCAAGGCCCAAGAACGGCCTCAAGAACGTTCAGGACCAAGAACACCAAGGCGCAAAAACGGCCCCAAGAACGCCTAGGCCAGGCTGAGCCCTGAGCCCCACGGACAGGGACAGGTCACAAGTCGGGCAAAGATAGCCGTGTTAACCGCTGTGGCAAGCATGGGCGATGACGTGCGAAATTTTCGATACCAGTATTAGCTTGTCTCCCATGGGGCATCGCCCGCCTCATGTATGTCCATCACCCGCAGGAGACCACTACCGGATGGTCCCCAATGTGGTCTGACCACATGACTCCGGTGAGTTCTCGAGGGCCAGACATAACGCGGGACCAGCCATTGAAGAGAGAGAGGGGGGGTGGGAAGGGCAAATGAGGGCTGGTTCGTGGGCTGAGCGTGGACTGACCCAGGGTGCTTCCCCTTGGCATACCGAACCCTGTACCCGGGCGGCGGTCGCGCATTTGCCCAGACATGGCCGTACTTCAGGTTCGCCCCACGACCAGGATGTGCATGTCGTCTGGCCTTGCCTGGTCCAGTCTGTCTGCGACTTCACCTATCAACGCCCATCAACTCCCATCAACGCCCATCAACGGCTTCGCAAGGCGATCCCCTTCCCTTTTAAAGAGGAGGCTGCCTTCTGGTCATGCTGTCAAGCACTGGCCCCTTGGACCCTGTGCCCAAGGGCCATGGGCCAGCCAGCATATGCTGCAACCTCCAGTCTGCCACAATGGACCAGCCGAATGTAGCTCCGCGACCGTTTGCAGCAGCCCGAACAGCACGTGGTCCGTGCTCCGGCCGACATGCCCCATGCCACACCACACATACCCATGCCACACCATGTACCCATGAGCCAGACAGGGGACTGGGAGACCATGGCGTCGCGTGGATCATCCGGATGCGTGACGCCGTGAGGGCCCGATCGCTGCCGCTGCGCATGCCATTTGCGACCTTGCCGTGAGGCAGGGCGGGGCGATGAGCCGGTGAGGGAGGCAGTGAGGCAGGTGCGGTGGATACATCGACGCTCCAGGAGCCTTCTTGATGAGAAACCCTCACCATCCGCCATGGCATGGCATGAACGTATCTGCCTGTGGGAGACTGGGAGTGGTCTGAATTCACTACAGCCGTGGGAGTGGTCCCGTGGTCTCAATCCCCATGCCATCCGATGCCAGTCTGGCAAACACCCCGCGGCCTTCCCACCTCCCACACCATGCCTTCCCACCTCCAACAACAACCCCTGCGCGAGCACGCACTCGGAGGAATCCTCCAGCTTGCGCGCCAAGGCATGGCAGAGCACGCCCTTCAAGCCATGCCACCGAACGTCACAGCCAAGGGCGAGGGGCAGGTCGAACCTGGCATCCACCGGGCATGTTTTCTCTGTGGCTTTCCCTGGATGCTTTATCGCGTGGGCCGACCAAAACCTTCTGCGGGCCCACCAAAGCCTTGCTGAACACCCTTCCCAATACCCACTATTCTTCCAGCGATTCTTCGTTCCGACTCGACAGGCCGCCTGTGCCCTGCTGGATACGTGGCACTGCCAGCAGCAGCCCAGTCACCTCCCTGTGGCCACAAACGCCCCTTACATGGTCAAACCATGATCATCCCCGCTGATCGCCGGCACTCGTAATGACACTTGTGATGCTGAGCCATGCGCTGTGAGGGCGAAGCCATGCCCAACCCCGGAGTTCCACGGGCCATTTCACGTGTCGCGGTCCCCACTGTCAAATGCAGGCCCCTTGTACCATGTCACATGATCATCATCATCATCATCATCATCATCATCATCATCATCATCATCATCATCATCATCATCATCATCATCATCATCATCATCATCATCATCATCATCATCATCATCATCATCATCATCATCATCATCATCATCATCATCATCATCGCAAGCACACACCCTTCGCAGTAGTCAGGCAGCCAATGCCTTGCCAGGCGACCGCACGTCCAGCTGAGAACCCCCACTGGACTGGCACGGATGCTGGCCCATTGTGCGCACGTGGCCACGGGCACACGGCACACTTCAGGTGGCCAAAATCGAAAGCTTGAGCACTTGCACATCCTCCCCGAGCTCACCCCAAAAACATCCTTGTATCTCTGTGGGCACAACCCTAAGATACATACACCCTGCGGATGAGACATCCCGGCTTTGAAAAGGGCTCCCCCTCCGCCTCCGCCCCGGGCCCTAGAAGAATCACCCATCGCAGGGAGTCGCCTTGCCAAGCCGTAGTATGCTGTACTAGACCCATTGGTCACTCTACTGGTCACTACAACGCTTGGGCGGTCACCTTGCGAAGCCGTAGTCCACTGTTCAGACCCGCGCACTGCAGTCCCCGCACCAGACGTGTCCACCGACTGCAGCTGGGTTACTGGGCATGCGCCCAATACTTGCCCCAGCCTCTCCACCAGTCACGGCCGCGCTCCTTCCAGCCTTCGTCCAACCCTCCCCCCTCTCCACCAACTCTCCCCCCCCCCCCCCCCGCGTGCCCAAGTTGCCGTTGTGTCCATCAGGACATTACCTCACTTCGCTTCACAGGTTGCGGCGGCCCCCATTGAAACAAAGAACCCCACCCCCACCCACCCCCTGTTCACCAGTTGCGGCTTTGTTCATTAGGACCATGCCTTGTTTTGCTTCCACAGTTGAGTCGGCCCTCGCTTCATCACCCGGTGTCGTCACGTTCGTTACAGGAACCCCCTCCCCTCACCGGTTGCGGTTCCGTTCCCTGAACTTACGCTCCCATTCGTCGGCCGCGCCGTCCACCTTCTGCTCGTCCACGTCACGGTCCGTCGAGTACACCACCCGGTCCTGCGTGATCACGTCCTTGCTCGCCGCCTCCGAGGCATTCAGTAGCTTCCTTCTCAGACTGGCCGCCGGGCGTGCCAATGCCTGCGCCCGCATGGCCCGATTCTCGTTCCTCTGCCCGATCTGCGCGTTCCTGCGCTGCAGCCAGACGAACCGAAGCGCCGGGATAGCAAAAAACAGGACTGCGTAGGCCTGGAGCGCCGGCAGGAGATTCGCCGCCAGCTGGACGACCCCGCCGAGCTCCCGTGCGATCGCTGGGTTCCGGAGGAGGTTGCTGAGAACGGCCACGCCGACGAAGTTTGCCGCGCCAAAGATGGCGGCGAGGACCTTCTGGGTGCCGGAGGCGAGGCTGAACTGATACTCGCGCTCCTGAAGAAAGTCGACCGTGGAGGACGAGGAGCGTGAGGAGGCGGAGGAGGAGCGGTTGCGGGACCCGAGCCATTCGTTGAAATTCATGCCTTCGATCGCCCCGCCCTTGCGTCCACCAGCAGAGCGTTGGAAGGACTCGAACCGGTAGAGAATGTTGCCCTGCTCGTCGATCTCGGGATGACCGTTGAAGCGCTGGAGGACAGGGAGGACGAACCCTTCATCGGAGGGATCAAGGGGCTTTGCGACTGCGAGCTCGTCGGCGCCCAGGCGGGGCGGGTCCAAGTACGGGGCGAGCTGCTCCGCTGTCACCACGCCGCCGTTGCGGGAGATGAGGGATCCGATCTGCTGCCACCGGCGCTCCTCGAAATCATAGTTCGGGTCGCCGTCACCGAAAACGAAGCTGAACACGGCCTCAAAGAAGTTCATCTCCTCGTCGCCCTGCTGGCGCATGCGCATGCGGCGCGAGCGGTAGTAGTAAGGGTCCCAGTACCAGAACAAGTCAAAGGGGTTGATGTAGAGGGACGGCCCGCGGAAGTAGGAGCGGTCGCGGTTGCTGCGGCGGTCGTCGTCGCTGGTACGAGCGGACGTGATCACGACGATGATGGCCGTGTACACGAGCAGGACGGACGCGACGAGGGCCGTGCCGAAAGACACGCGGACAAAGTAACCCAGAACGCTCTGGACGGCCGCGAGCGCCGGCTCGAGCCGCATTGCGAGCGAGCGAGCCGCCAGCGACCCGCGGAACCCGGCGGGGATGTTGTACAAGATCTCGCCCACGTCCGAGACCTGGAGAGAGCCGTTCACGTCGGAAGCGAGCGCGGTGAGCACCTGCTCCGCGACCGACAAGCTCACGCCGGCGGCGCCGGCGACATCTCCCAACGTGACGCGTCCCCCCAGCGACTCCGCGGCCTTGAACACGGCATCCCTGTCCTTGGTAGGGATTCTCAGCTTGTCGATGGCGAGGGATTTTCCCATGGGCAAGAAGCCGGGTGCGTCGCTGCCGCCAAGCGTGGCAGACACCTGCCAACTGCCATGCTGCTTCCTGACCGGCCTGCTTGTTCTGGAGCTTAGCCCTTGTACGGGCTTGCGTGAGCCGAGCTGAAGAGTGGATGACAAGCCAAACGGGGAGAACTGGGCTGCACGAATATCCCGCCTGGCACCGCGCGTCTCACGCGCACCTGCACGACCGAACCCCAAACCCCCCTGCGCTGCCAGTCCGGCCTTGCCCCTCACGAATGCTGTGCACTGGCTCATGGTGGCTGCATAAGTCCCGGTCATGCCCGCTCCACCACCTAAAATTATAAATTGCACAAGCGTGCTGCCTCGTCCTGCTGTGGCCTGGCTAGCCTGTGTCCCTTGCCACTGATAACTTGTGCCACGAATCACCTATTTAATGCCGTGCCTATGGTACACGATCGCACGAAGCACTGCTAACGAATAAACGAATCACTCGACTGCTACCGTCGCGAGTAAGTCCGATAGAGAAGTGCTACGTGTAACGTGGGGCCCGGGCGAAGCATCCCAGTGGGCACGGAGAGAACGCCACGCTGGCATCCGCGATTCGGGCGCTACCAGCGACTGCCAGCGCACCATGCAGTTCTGAAGTTTCGCGCGCACCATAAACCACTCTCGGAACTCGAAACGTGCACTGTAATTGGTTGATACTTTTCCTTGATTGGTCTGAGCCTTGGCATTGCCGCGTGCATGTGCCGGCGTGGGAATCAGTTTCAACAACAACAACCTACAACATCGGTTGATCTCAACTATATTAAAAACCATCGGGCATCCTGTGGTCCGTACGCCGTAACTTTCCGTACATTTCAGTGGATAACTCGTGATCGACGGGTGTCCTTTTCGCCTTTTACCGTTGGGCACAAGTCGTCGGAATTTGGAGATCGTACAGGCTTCCGTGCGTGGCCGGATCGAAGACGGCGTATCTTGAGCGGAGGACGAAAGGCGTTTGTTCAGTGAGACGCTATTGGCGTTCACTCGCGGGCATCTTTAATGGCTTTAAAGTCGTCTCGCGACATTTTGACGTTAGCGAGTCGATCGAGCTTGACTGGCGCGTAGTTGGTCGAACTTTTGCGACTTGCCACCTGTCGACTCATCGAAACTGGGTCGCCTACTAGAGTGACGGTCGGCTTGACGGCTTTCGTCTTTTCGCCGTTGCTATCGCCGGGTTCGACTTTCCACCCGTTTCGACTTTCTACCTGTCGGAATGACGAAACTGCGTTAGCGGCCGGACAGGTTCGCCAGAAGTTATTCCCCTGCACGTGGCGGCTGCCCATATACCAACCTACGACGATCGTCGTAGGTTGGTACATCCAAACTGCGTCGTCTACTGAAGTGACGGTCCAAAGACTGACGGGCGAAGATACTTAAACTTTTTGTTGCTGTTAAAATTCTCCGTCTTGAATCCATGCACTGAGGTGCCTTTCACCTATCACACTCAGTACTACCCTCAGCTGGTCGATACGTGGTACCTCTTAACCTAATGATATTCCTATTGGTTAATAAAAATACCCATTTACCCGGACGGAAATCCATGCAGGTGCTTCAGTAAAAGGGACCAATAGACGTTAGGTTTGAAACTGACCAAAGTTTCTAAGTCGTCGAAAGTTGCTAATTGGGATTTTGCAACCGACTGTATCCAACTATATTAAAAACCATCGGACGAAAGCCGTCAAGCCCTGCATGTAAAGACCATCGGGCATCCTGTGGCCCGTATGCCGTAACTTTCCGTACATATTTTCAGGGGTCCTCGTGATCGACGGGTGTCCTTTTCGCCTTTTCCCGTTGGGCGCAAGTCGACGGAATTTGGAGATCGTACAGGCTACCGTGCGTGGTTGGACCGAAGACGCCGTATCTCCAATAGCATTCGGCAAGGCTATATATCAAAGAGACAACTATATATCAAAGAGGCTATATATGTTGTCTCTTTGATATATGTGGCGGATCTCCGTAGTTTTCGCTCCTCGTCCGTCGTCGACCCCTGTCCTCAGTTCGCGCCGCGTTCACTCGCTCGCATCTTTATGGCTTTCAAGTCGTCTCGCGACATTATTGTTGACGTCGGTTAGCGACTCGAGCGAGCTTGCGACGGTTTTCGCCTTTTCGCGGGGGGCGGGGGGAGGAACTCCGGGTGGGTGGGGCGGGGGGGCGGGGGGGGGGGGGGAGGGGGGGGCGGGGGGGGGGGGGGGGAGGAACTCCGGATGGGGGGGGGCGGGGGGGGGGAGGAACTCCGGGTGGGGGGGGGGGGGGGGCGGGGGGGGGAGGGGGGGGGGGGGGGAGGGGGGGGGGGGGGGGGGGGGGGGGGGGGGGGGGGGGGGGGGGGGGGGGGGGGGGGAGGAACTCCGGGTGGGTGGGGGGGGGCGGGGGGGGGGATCCCGCAGACTCTGGCGTCTTGCTCGCTGAGGAGGGCGGGGGGCCCTGCGACCTTGCCCGGCCGGGGCGGACCGTCTTAGTGTCCTGGGGGGGGGAGGCGGGGGAACCTCCGGGTGGCGTGTGGGGGGCGCGGGGGCCTTGCGACCTCGCCGTCTCACTCAGGCGGGGAGGCATCCTGTGGCGGATCTTCATACTTTTCCGGTCTTTTTCAGGGGTCCTCGTGGTCGACGCCTGTCCTTCGCGCCACGCCTTTTCGCGGGGGGCGGGGGGGCGCATCATGCCGGCCGGCCGGGCTGAGGGGGAGGGCGGGGGGGGGGGGGGGTACCGACCTCCGGGTGGGTGGGTGGGCGGGGTGGGCGGGGGATCCCGCAGACTCTGGCGTCTCGCTGAGAAGGGCGGGGGGCCTTGCGACCTCGCCGTCTCACTCAAGCGGGGAGGCATCCTGTGGCGGATCTTCGTACTTTTCCTGGGCCGGTCGGCCGGGCGGGGGGGCGTATCATGGCTGACGGAGGGGGGAGGGGGGGGGGGAACCTCCGGGTGGGTGAGTGGGGGGGATCCCGCAGACTCTGGCGTCGACTCGCTCAGGAGGGTGGGGGGCCTCATTGCGACCTCAATACATGTAAAGACCATCGGCTTCAGTTGCTGAGGGGGGGGGGGTGCGACCTCGCCTGGGGCGGGGCGTCTCACTGAGGCGGCAAATGGCCTACGGGTGGGTGGGAACTGGGAAGGGCGGACGGACTGCGGTGTTACAGGCCCACACAGCGTGTCGTTATTTGTCTCCCGACTTTTTCCTTTTTTCAGCCCCCTTCATAAGCCGCTTCAGTTGACTTGAATCGAGTTGCCATGTGTCGGCGGACGGATCGAAACTCGACTACTAGAGTTACGGTCGGCTTTGCGCCTTCTTTTGGGGGGGATGCGAAGCATCCCCCCCCCCTTAAGCTTGTTATGTTTCAATACGTTTTTCCTTTCACATTTCGACGCTCGCACCGACACTCCTTTTTCGGTTTCTGTACAAAATACATCAAGACCTCCGACGGCGTCGAGAACTTCTCCGCAATTCATCAATATGTGAACGGTATGGATTGATATCGAAGAGTTGCGCTTCTATTTGTGAAGCGCTGTCCTTTCGCACCCAGGAGAGTCTTGTTTACTAGCTTGCTTATCTTTATTAGTCGCATTCTTCTCCTGATCGGAGTTTCCTTTCATTCTTTGGCCGCAACGGGAGGTTGTTTGCGGGTGCGCAATGGGGTGCGGGGTGTCAGTTTATAGCTTGGGTGTTCAGTGGGCGCACCAAGTGATGTACGTGTGAGGTTTTCCGTCGGTGGTGCCAGGGCGGACAGAGCCCGAACAGGCCTGCGACCCTGCGTACTGAAACCAGTTTCGCACAAGTTGCAAACACCAAGTAGCTCCGGGCAGTGGACCTGTTGGATGGCGTGATCACTTTGCATGATCATCGTGTTGTGGCGGCAGGGCTAATGGGCAGTGGAAAGAGCCGGGGCTTTCGGTTATTCTGATCCGGTTCTTCTGATTCGGTTATTCTGATTCGGTTATTCTGATTCGGTTATATTCATTCGGAGCTTTTCTAATTATTGTGAAGTTGCCGAGCAATGCATGAATCATGCCCCAACCCTAGCTGAAGCAGAAAATGGGACGTAATCCCCAATCTAATTTGAAGGATTCAAACATTTGGATCCTGTTAACCATCCGATCATGCATGCGCATAAATATGTAATGAGAATAGGCCATCATGCAGGTCTGCCTTGACTAGCTGTAGAGAAGTATAAAATCAAGCGAGATGATGCAATCAAGCCACGTCGACATGCCGGCATGTCGGCCACATGGCCTGGATCAAAAAAGGGTTGCATGGCAGTGTGTTTAGTAACGTGGTCAACGCACGCGTCAGCGGGCTGACGCGTCAGGAATTTTACCCCGCGCGTCAGCCGGCTGACGCGTAAATTTTGGCCGTGCGTCAGGCGACTGACGCGTAAATTTAGGCTGCGCGTCACTCGTCTGACGTGCACCAAGTCCTCACGCGTCAGGCACGTCAATCAATATATTGTGCCTGGGTATAGGTTCGTCGCGTCAACCTCTATTCGTCGTGCCTACCCTTGCGCCCACATGTATTTTTCGTACATAGTCTTAAGTATAAGCCCATCCAGGCCCACCGAATCGTACTTGAGATTTTCGTGCACTGAAACTGAGTGTGACTGACTGAAATGTGGGCCGCACTTGGCCGTGTGGAACCTCTCACCTCTGGAACGTTCGGCGCCTGTATGCTAAGACCTGCCGGCCCGTCTGCCTGGGGCCGTGTGGAACCTCTCACCTCTGGAACGTTCGGTGCCTGTATGCTAAGACCTGCCGGCCCGTCTGCCTGGGGCCGTGTGGAACCTCTCACCTATGGAACGTTCGGTGCATGTATGCTAAGACCTGCCGGCCCGTCTGCCTGGCTTGCAAAGGCGAGACAACTTAGTTATTGGGTGCAGCCACCGAGGTGGCGATAGCCATCGCAGCGCTAGCGGATACTTTGTAAGCAAAGCATACGTAAACTTACAATGGATGCAACTGCTATTTCGTAGGAGCCTTTTCTACTTTTCTTGCAACCTGCGGGTTGCATCGGTTTAGGTATCATGCTGAGGCGGTAGGAAATAAAATTCGTCGATCAGCCTCAGCGGCCTATCTGTAAGTCTACGCAACACTTTTTCGTATTTCTGCATTACATCGCCTTGTACCTTACTCGCGGATCTTCAGCGAGGTTTGGGGCTTTGGGCACATCTGACCATGGGGTCGAAAGGAGGGGTGTTCCTAAAAAGGTTTCATTCGGTGGCGATTTCGTCATATTTCAAGATGCAAACCGCCGACTGGGCAGGACCCAGTAGTCCCGCTCTCGTCGATGTAATTAAACAAGGCCGTGAAGGAGCTAGAATTAAGGCGGAACAAGAGGAAAAGGTCAACCGCATATAAGTCCGAGGCAACGAAATCCGCTGAACAGTCCAGTCATGCCCCGGGAGGTGAACTCAGCACTGGTACCTGTCTTGAGTCTTGACAACAATGGATCCATGCAGGGGCTAGACAGTTTGTCTTATAATCTGTAGCTAAGGGCTCATACGCCCGCCCCTGTGGGCAAGCCCCCATCCCCCAAGCGGAAGGGGCGCTTTGCTGAGTAGAGTAGGTAGGGTTTTCTAGATCAGATTAGCTTAGAGTTAGATTAGTTCGGTTTCGCGGCTTTGTCCCCCCCTCCATCCATCCACGGGAATATGTGCTACATGATCTCCCAACTGAGTCATGTTATAATTTAATTTTAATTTAATTTAAGGGCTCTTGTTTTATACACATCCAGACGTGCTAGCTTTTGTTTGAGCTTGATGCATCAGGTACCAATCACTTACCATTTAAATCTCAAGCTGATTTTGATAATAAAAAATGTTTTGTTAAAGCTTTGTTGCCCTTAGGGTAAACATTATGTGACTGCCCCACGCCCCCATCCCCCATCCTCCGGTAGTCCGGTACATCAGTGTTTCTAGTAACGTGACGTTTTCGTCAAATGTTGACGCAAAACACAAATTTCGCCATGAAACGTCATCATTTTAGGGTAAAACGTCAACACTTTGACGCCAAAAAAATGCCGAATCGTCAACATTTTGACGTTCGCGAAGTGTTCGTGCGTCAAACGGGTTTCGAACACAAGGGGCTCGGCGTCAATTGACGAGCGCCATGAGGCGCGGCGTCACTGGACCGCCGGGGGGTAGGGGCGCAACGTCAACCACTAGTACTTGTGCAATGTACTCCTTGTTACTGGACTATACTTGCTGTCTGGAACATTCATGATACGGTGCGAAAATCTTGCCAGTTTGTTTGCCAGCAGGTCTTTCTGAGACACACATTGGGCACTTGGCACTGTTCTATGTAGGCTTTGCCTGTCACGGTGCAGTGGAGGTAACAGGAAGGAGCAAGCCAGCAACAGATTACCGAGGGCAAATGCAGGCGAAGCGATACTTTAATGGTCGCAGCTCGCATTAGGTCGTTTCCAATGGATGCGTTTTACTTTTAAAATATTGCGGTAAAGAATGGCTAACAAAAAAGGTGCTGTATCTTTCAAGTCAGAGTCCATCGCTAGTTTCAAAGAGACAACCAGTTTGTTTAAACGCTAGTAGTAACGCTAGTTTGTTTAAAAAGAAACTGGGTGGACCGGCTAATCGGATGATGCGGAAAAGGATGTCGTGGATGTTGGCAGGATTTTGGCGGATGATAGGCAGGGTAAGCACCGTCATGCCAAGCGGGCGAGAGAAGAGCTTGACGAGGCGGTTGATGCGGGGGAGATTGGAAGCGGCACTGAGAAAGCGCCTGCGGATACTGTCAGCAACTGAAACTGCGGAACGAGCCGGTCGGCCGTCTCTGCCGGAGGGAAATCTGGGAAGAAAACTTCGAGCGCGCGGCAGGAGAAAGCAACCTGGCAACAACACGCGGATCAGGCAGTTGGCTTTGATGGGCATAACATGTTTGCAGAGTCTATCGGGTGCGGTCAGCCCTGCACTTTTGACACGTGTGACTTGTTTGTTTTATCCTTGTACGGCTTATGCCCTAGCCGGGTTGGTCAGTACGCCGTACGGAGCCGAAAAAATACGGGAAAACGCGTACTGGAGGCCTCCGCGTATTATACGCGTAGGCCCCTAGAAGGTCAACCTAGGACCAAAATAACTAGTCCAATTCACACGACTACCATGAAGTCCAGACAAACTAGAACAACAGGCCAACGGCCTTAGTAATTTATTCCATTGTTGCGTCCGTTCAAAAGGGCCTGCACGCAACACACAAAATGCAATGGCGTTTATGGTTTGTGTATGCCAAACCAGTTATCTCTGCCCACATTGGTGTCAACACACACCCTGGATGTCTTCTGGC
This sequence comes from Mesostigma viride, assembly GCA_009746045.1. NCBI lineage: Eukaryota > Viridiplantae > Streptophyta > Mesostigmatophyceae > Mesostigmatales > Mesostigmataceae > Mesostigma > Mesostigma viride. The sequence goes on along the minus strand of RPFO01001668.1, from coordinate 44,446 downwards.
CCGTGTAACCCTGTCACGTCTTACTCATCACTCAAATGGAATGTCCTGGCACACTGGAGCCGCACTGCTTACTGCATGCTCGCCTCCCCTCCCCCAAACTCACCAGAGGTCTTAGTTAGTCTCCATGCTTTGCTGCAGACTAAGTCTCAAAGGCATTGTGAATACAAGGTATGAATAAGCCTTGTAAACCTACGTTGGTATGTGAATATAAATACCACGTGGGCTATGCAGATAGGAATGCTAGTCGAGTCGCATACGTTTCCCTAGATAGGTACTTTGGGTACTGGGGTACGTGACAGATGTCAGTACCCAGTATACATAGTGTCCTGCCATTGGACGGTACTATAGAGTATCCTAGATAGGGACCGTACTGCAGCGTGCATTGATCTGTGATCACACGATGCAGTGACTAGACTGCTACCTGTCATCGTGCGGCCTCGGGCCAACGGTCTGCACCCAACGGTCATGCACTGGCGGCGCGGCCAGTGAGAGCAACGTTGATAAAGGGTAAACCTATTTTCTAATGAACCAGGCAATTCATTGCTCACTGCTCTCAGTGCTCTCAAGCATTATACTACGTCGTTCATTCCCATTTCCTAACTTGAATTTTACAAATGCTCTTCAGCAACATCAAACTCAACAATGGTTCAATACCGGCACTGGAAAATATATATTAATTAATAATATAATTACTTACAGCAGAGTGAAATCACTCAAACCAAAGCAAACGCCCAGCTATAAACCTCTATACAGAGCCATGTCAAATCTCTATACTACGATAAGACCAATGGAAACTCCTAACGGGAGGAACCTAATAGCCCTGCTGCACCGCAAAATCAGCCCGCGTACGGCGGAGCATGATGTCAGCCATGGCCCGAGTCAGCGCCACCGACAAGCGCTGACGCCAATATGACGTCCAGGTCCGCGCCGACCATGAGGCCCGCTGGCCCTCCAGGTCCAGCCGGTCCTCCCGGAGCCGGCAACACTCCTTGAAGAAGGCGGAGGTCAGGGGCCCCATGGCCCCAAACTCCTCCAGGACAAAGGGCACCACACGATGGTGCCCGACGTCGCCGTAGCTAGGCCAGGAGCTTGGCCCGCTCCGCCCGGTCCGCCGTGTAACCTGCCGTGAGGGAGGCCCCAGCCACGTGGCTAATAAGAGCCAAGGGCCGCGCCACCGAAACGTCGATAAGCAGATGCCGGCCACCCCCCTCAAAGTCCAGCACCACGATGTCAGGCCGGTGGTTGGGGGAATAGAAGGCAGCGCCATCCGCATCCTCGGACCGGATGAGTCGCGTGGGGGAAAACCGACCGAATCATGGCGAGCACCACCGTCAGGAGGACAGTGTGCAAATACAAATACCAATTCTGATTCTGTTGGCCCCCCATGCAGGAAAGGTAGTGAGTCCCCGTGGGATCCAGCGGCTGCCCACAGCTACCACAAGGCCGCCCGGCCGGAACAAGAGGCTGCGGGGCAAATAGCTGGTGCCGGAGCGCCACCGAGTAGTGGCTGGGAGCCAAGGCGAATGGGGGGGCCATGGGAAGAGCACGAAGGTACGCCGAGCCCACACTCCGCATGCAAGGAAAGCGAGAACAGCCACGCACGTCCCTGGGCGTTGAGGTCCGCGAAAAGAGCAATCCAATCAGCCGTGTGCAGAATACCCGCGTAGGTTTTCTGGTGTTTATCGATGACGCGAGCAGGGAATGCGGCCGGGGAGATTGAACGGAGGCGACCGAGGGAGTGCCGCGAGGGAGGTGGCGCTGTACCGCCTGAGCGGCACGGACGGGAGAACAGGCCTGCTGGATCTCAGCATAGGCCTCAGGACTGGATGGCAGTGACGAAGGGCAAGGGGTTGCTGGGGTCCAGGAGGTCAGCCGGCGCTGCCGTTGCCAAAAGGGGCAGGAGCCGGCAGCTTTCCGCCCACGACTGAGCGACGGAGCCCAAAAATGCTGCTGGGGCCAGCCGGGCGGCACGAGTCAGACCACAGCCACCCATCCGTGCAGGCAGGGAGGCAATGCGAATAGCATGTGGCGGGAGGTCGGGGCCCGGGACCAGCTGCGCCAAGGCCGACTGGATGCGTTCGTCGTGGCCCTCGGCGGCCAGCCGGACCTGAGCCGGAAGAGCGCCCCGGAGCCAGTGAACGACGCGAGGGTGAGCGCAAAACCACAGAAGCAGACCCTTGGTCTGCGAATCATGAAGGCGCGCAATCAAGGGCAGTACCTCAGTGCGTGCCTCGAGGGCGGCCCGCAGAGCATCGATGACAAACGCGGGGTCGCCAACCGGAACGCCGAGGACATCCAACCCATGGAGGCGCTCGTCCCGGCCCAAGAGCTGGGGCGGAAAGCCGGAGCAATCACCTTGGGGCGAGTACACCGCGCACTTGGCCAGGGTCAACTGGAGGTTGATGTCGGCCACCGCGGTCTGCAGTGCCAGCAGAGCCGCGGTGGTGTCCGGCACAGGGCCCAGAAGGTAGATATCATCCAAGTAGGCCTGAATAGCGACCGCCGGGTGGGCAGCATGGACCGCTTGGAGGCAACCCTGGAGGGGGGCGGCAAAGTACAGGGGTCCCAGGGGGTCCCCTTGCTGGGTGCCCGTCCGCGACGTCAGCAGGCCGCCGCGAGTGCCGTCCTCCATGATGTGAACCAGTTGGCCGGGCTGGCCGTAGCACACGGCTGTCCAAGCGTACAAGTCCTCGAAGGACTCCATGACGGCCGCAAACATGCTGGCGCGGGACAGACTGTTGAACGCGTTGTGGCAGTCGACCTTGACGACAGCGTGGGTGGGGTGGGCCTCGAGGTAGGCCTGCACCGAATGGATGAGGATATCCGCCCCGCCTGGAGTCGTCACCCCCAGCTGGGCCGCCACCGAGGTCTCACCCGCTGCGAGGGGCGGGCAGAAAAAGGCTCGGAGCTCGGGCGAAAATATATATATATATATATCTTGGGGACGACGATGATGATCAGCGTCGTCCGCCAGACAACAGGGCACCGGCTGATGTCGGTGCGCCTGCATGCAATAACAACAAAACAAAAAGAAGACAAGGAAAAAGAAAAAGAAAACAAAAGAACAACAATGACAATACCAGCCAGGTGGAGGGTCCGGCTGCCGCGAGGCAGTCCGAACAACCCCCCTCCCCTGTGCGCCAGCCGGTGGCGGAGCCGGTTCCCCTACGTACGGGGCACCGACCAACCCTCTTCCCCGGCGGCTGCGACAGCAACACCCACTGCTGGAGCAGCCATGGAGTTAACGTTCTTAGCACACGCAATGTGAAGGATATGGTTGCAATGCAGCAATGTGTGATATGGTTGGAAACGGAGCTTTGTTAAAATCGGATAATGTTTACAGCGCTCACACACTTGAGGCTTGTACACGCGCTTGCCAATTAGTCAAGGCACAACACGTGAGGCGGGCTCGCAAGAGATGCCCATTTGGCACTGGCCTATTGTTTATATACTTGTGCACTGTGCTTGCTAGTCCTGAGCAGCCTAGGAGGCCTGCTCAGTAATAACACCCCCGGTACAGTATTCACTACCTGTACAGCGCCCAACTCCTATACAGTAGGTCTGCCATACAGGCACAGTGACCACAGAGCACAGTCCACAGTGACTATTGCATCTGCACCTAGAAGTCCAGGACTAAGCCTGCGGTACCAACAGACCACAGGTTAAGGTTCCTATTTCCTGCGTACGACGTATTAATCCAATACCGTCGTAGGTACAGCACCTAATTCCTGTCAGCCCAGGAATTACTGTCGACCCCATATGTCGTCGGCAAATATTCACGTCCGACTTAGAAGAACAGCCGGCTCGCGCTCGCGCGCGACCGGGAAGTCGGAACGCCATAACTTTCTTGATACTTGTCGGAATGAACTCGTTCCGGTGCCGCTGGAATCGCAGAGATATGCCGAATCAGGATCACGCCAATGCGCTTGGCGTTAACTCCAATCCTTTCTTTTCTTGAGCTGTAGCAGCTCACACAAGTCTACATACAAACACACACAATGGGTACTGGATATCCTCCCCAGACTACAAGTCACAACCCGCTGGGCATGACAGTCAGCTTGGATTCCTTATTATATGTACATAGCACCCATACTGGCTCAGGAGCACAAACAAATTACAATGAGTCCCTATCCCTTCACGGGAGGCTCGTTGTGTTACCCATGTACAAGAGGTTGGCCAACTGTGGCAGCCCATAGGTGTTCAGCTAAGAACTTGAGAAGTATGTACAACCTTCAGGACCTTAGGCGAAACCCCACAGATCACCCACAACAGCTCATCAGAAAACATTGCTGACCCCCAGACGGGAGTCGGCGCCGGTCTGCTGCCCCTTATCGAACCAGACACAACATCTACGCGAAGCACATGCAAAACACAAGCTCCCATACTCGTTCCAACCGTGGAAAATCAGGGGACCTGTCGCCACCTCACCAGCATGGTGGATGGGTCAGCCAGTCCGTGAAACTCCGCCTTAAGACGGCACCAGGGAATCGAACCCCGCCCACAAACCACAGATCTGGGGAAACCTCAGACTGAGATGAAAACCCCAGATAGACATCTCTCCATCAGAGACAATGTCAGACATTCCCACACCAGAGACATGTCTCACCCCTCAAGGTGTGCTCAGGATTATGTACAATCAAGCTCCCAGCCTGATATCCAGAGACTTAAGCACCCAGCTCTCAGCTTTTAGACAGATAGACCGACTTGACAGTCAGCATTCATGAGCTTCCTCAGTACATTGTACTGGGCTGGGGCCTTGTGTGGCAGCTTTGTCAATGCATCAGCAGGGTTCTCCTCGCCAGGGATATGCTTCAAGTCAACCAAACTGGCCAACTCCTTCAGCAACAAATAATCCAGGTCCCGGCTCCTGGCCAGCTGCTTGTGAACAAACTGGACCATACCCATGCTGTCTGTTAGCAACAACGTCTCCATCTGCAAGGTCCAAGGGGTAACTGAAGCCAGCTCCAGCATTAACTCCTTTATGTACAGGCTGGACTGGATCCCCTCGCATATGGCCCTGCATTCTGCCACATCTGAACTGATACAGACCCTCTTCTGCAGTCTGCTGTACCAGCTGAACAAACTTGCCCTGCTCTGATAAAAAGCAAACAGAGCAGCAGATCTCCCCCTGACCTTGGTAACCTGGCGAGCATCCATGGAACTGTCAACAAAGATCTCCAAGGTGATAGGCTGGGCAAAGTCAATCCCAGACAAATCAGATCAGGGGTACTCTCCACCAACCGGGCTATGACTCGAGGCTTCTCATCCTCAAGCACCTCATCAGGCATTCTGCTATGGACCATCAAAGACGGACCACAGATGCTGGCAAACCAGGCCCACATGCCTCTCAACTCAGGTCCTGCAGCCTGGGTGATCTTCTCTGGCAAGGCCTTCACAATGGTCTGTTTATAATCTCCTCCAGCCTGAAGCCTGATACTCCACTCCCCGTCCCTCCTGAACAGGGTAGCCTGCATTCCACAGAACACTACAGGCTTGTTGGGCTCCTGCCACAGCTCCTTGCCCAGTGAAAACTTGCCACTGATGACAGGAATAAACTTCTTCAGCCAGGTCGTGGGGGCTAGCAAATGCAGATCATCTCCATGCAAACTAGCATACACTGGCAGACCCTCCCATTGGGCCAGCAGCAAACAGGGATCAACTGAAGACACTCTCAAGCCACACTCACTGATCAGAGCTTCCTGCAGCGTGAGTCTCCAGATGATTGGGCTCGACCTGAGTCCTTCCAGGCCCTTCAGAATAACCAGGAATTGTTGATGCAGCTCCAGCTTCCAGATGGCAGGCACCTCAACACAGTAAGGCTCATCCTGCTTCCACACCCTCCTGGCCACTTCTGGATCAGATTTTAAAAATGCCCTCTTGAAGTCCAGCAGCACTGATGACATAGCTGCTCCCCTGTTCAGCAACCCCACGTAGAGACATAGCAAAATTCTCCATGTGTCGTGTAGCATCCCTGGCGTGTATAGCTCCTCTCCTGGCAGACTCCCCGTGCCGTGATACTCATTCAGGACAGGCCTGACATGGGGCACTGATACCTCATCCACAACCTTCCTCTTCAGCACAAATCTCAAAGCAAGCTTCCTTGATGCTGGGGGACGTCTGTCTGTTGGTGCAGCACACTCAAACTGCAACCACTCCTCCAATGCCTTGGAGAAGGCGAGCTTCCAAGCCTCAAACAAAGTAGGCGAGCTCATCTCTTGGACCAGCTGGTCATATGTCAAAGGAGAGTGTGCAGCAAGGCTCCTGTGAGTTATGCCAATACTGCTGGGGTGCAACACAGCTGGAATCACCAAACTGGCCGCTGGGGGCACCTCCCCTTCATCCCATTTTACACCCTTGACTGGCTTGGCCCTGCACCTGACTGGAAATGTTGTCCTGAAATTTTCTAGGGGAATCATCCCCCAGCCATCTCTTCTCAGAGCTGTAGCTCTGATAGAAATCCCAGGATTGCCCAGAAAATTCTGACCCAAAATCACAGGGCCATCATAGTCCTCTAGGACAAGGAAGGTCACATCCACACCCATGACAGGGGCAGTAACCTCTCCCAACACCCTTAGATGCGTCCTACCACTGAAATCAGACACCCAGGGGCAACTTGGTTCTCCGACCAGCAGTTCTCCTGTATGCTGAGGTCCCATGACAGAAACCTGTGCATTGGTATCTATCTCCATGGCAGCTACCTCAGGTTCATCCAACTGGACAAGCTTGGACACCTTAGGCTCCTTCTTGGCTCTTTGCAAAGCCTGTACAATATCTGATAGACGCACACCCCTAGGCCTGGTGTCGGGCCGTTCCGGAGGTGCAGCCTGTCCGCCTGCTTGCCCAACCACCGTATGTGAAGGTACCCCAGGGGCCGGGCCAGGGTCACCCTGAGGGCTCGATACAGCTGTAGCACCCTGATCAGGAAGCTCCACGTCACCCCCGCCTTGTACACCAGCGGGCACCTGGAAGAGGCCTCCTTGATTACCTCCCCGGGGACGGATCTTTGACCAGGACAGACGGTGCACTGCTTGGGAGCCATCAATGGCCACCCAGCACTTATGGCCAGCGGCTTCTACTCGGGTCACCACCCCATCATGCCAGCTGCCACGTTTCCCTGGAAAGCTTGGTTCCTTCCACACAACAACCTGTTGTCCAACGTTAGGTTCTAGGACACTCCAGCCCTTGTCTTTCTGCCTCAGCTTGAGGAACTTGGCCTCTAGCTTCTCCTTCCATGCCTGCTCAGCATCAGCTGGCAGCATCCTGGTATGCAGCATAAGAGGATTAATGGCAATGTCACCAAAGAACATGGGAGTCCTCAGGTTCAGCCTGTCCTCCCAGGTTGGCCAATACGTCGGTACGTCAAATACGTCGGCCTCAAAATACGAGTATTATACGTGGAGCATGGCAGAATACGTCACCAGAATACGTGGCAGTGTGCAGCATGGTTATGAATGGGCCTTTAGGGTTTAGGCCTTAGGGGGCATAGTTATGCATGGAGATCAGTATAAAATTATGGTGGAAGGCATAATTTAATCTGCACCATTAATTAATAAATAATAGAATTCCTTGCACTTATTCCCCACCAGCCTGCCGTAAATTTTTAATGCAATATGTGCACATTCCTTGCAAGCATTTATTGTGCATGCCAAGTCCGGGAGCAGTGATCAGCCCTTTGTACTGACTAAGGCCGGCAATCATCGCCTTGAAAGAGCGGCTCTGAGCTGCGTGGAAGGAAATAGCATTCTCAACAAAGAAGTTCACCACCAGGAGATGGCATTCCTCGTCTCTTCGTTTATGGGGCTCACAAACCTCGTGATTGTCTGCTGGCGAGGATCTCCTGCACCTGCCGACCCCGAAGCAAGGCCGTCGGTGGCCGCTCTCCGCCATTGTCCTGAAGCTAAGGTGCTGCTGCTTCCTCGCCTTCAGCCCGGCCTTCTTGCTACACAACTTCTGGAATTCTAACCTCCATTTCTGACCAATCTTTGCGTCAGGGCAAGCATCTATGCCCTGCCCTGCGATGCCCGCAAAATGTGCGTGCATCCGGGGCACTAATCTGCTTGCCATCGCCACTGGTAAAATTGTGGCCGCAAAATGACCAGCTAAACTTGAGCTTCGAAACCGTTTTCCCAGAGCATCCTTCACCAAGACAGTTCTTTTCGTTACAAGATTATGCTCTGGCCCTTGTTCTGGCATGGCTGCAAAAACACGATTGCCCTTGGCGACAAGATCCAATGGCACACCGCCATGCACTATTAATGATGCAGGCTGTGTCCTATTACAAGTACCACGTTCCTAGCACAGCTGGCATTTTCATCGTGCTGGCACTCTCTCCGTGTGATTTCAGCTAGCTTGCCAACTGCCAAGTCATTACTGGACTTGCGAAAAGCCTAGTTCATAGTAGAAAATCTTGGTAAAGGTAGGCGCCGCGCCACGGTCCGGTTGGCCTGGCGCCAAGCGCTGCCCCAGCTCGAACCTCGAAAATTTCTAAGTCCAAATCACGTATTCCTGACAAAATACGCGTATAGTACGTCGGGGCCAAAAAAACGCGTATTGCCGTATTTATTTTGACAATACGCACGTATTTGCCAACCTGGCTGTCCTCCACAGAACGTAGCCATGCAGATGTCACAATGGCAGATGACGTCCTTGGAATCCTCTCCACCAGCAGCACAGTCTTGATCTCTTGGATGGCTCTCTCCACCACCCCTTGCTCGCCGTGGCTCTCCCTGGGTGTAATCAGCAACTCTGGAAACTCTGGCAGGTTCTCACAGCACTCAAACTGAATGTCACACTGCAACAACTCCAACCCAGGGTACCTGCTCCTTGTCAACTTCAGAGCAGCAATCAATGTAGGCTTCTCCATGTCAGGCAGGATCTCTAGGGTCTTGTACTTGGTATATCTGTCCACTGCCACCAGCAGCTTCAAACCCCTGATTCTCTGAATATCTACCTGCACATGGCCTGGCTGCAAAATAGGAGTCCTGGCATGAGACTGCTTGGGCTTTCTAGCAACTAGCCTGCACTTGCAAGCTTGAGCAACCTGTTGGCAGATGGAGTACAACTCACTTCCTCCCAGCCGTCTAGCAACTTGCAAAGACTGAGCTGCATGGCCAAACATGGTATGCAACCTTGAGGCAATGTCATACAAGAGAGAAAACCTTTTATTGTCATTATTAGCACTCAAGGTATGTACAGATCCCTTATGTACAGGAGGCACCAGGGTCGTGCCTGTCAGACTGTCTCCAGCCCTATCCTCATCCTGACCATCCTGTGCCAGTCCTGCACGGTCAGAATGCTTCTGAGATCCACCTGGGTCCACATCACCAGGTCCTACCTCAGGCTCAGCACCGCCATGGCGGGCACGTTGGCGAGTAACCACTGCAGCTACAGCTGGCATACTCTCTGTGGTAACCAAGCTTGCCCCATCGTGTCCAATAGGCTCTTTCACTAGAGCATGGGGCTGCCCCTCACTGCTGTCACTAGCAGCTTCATTACACACCCCTGGGGGCACCCTCCAGGGTTCAGGGATGTGTGCAGGCTCAAGTCAATGATCAGCAGCCTTGCCCTTGCCCTTGTCCTGGGATGGACCAGCCTTGTCCTTGCTGCCACCCTGAGCTGGCTTGCTCTGACCTTCCTGCCTCAGGTACGAGGGACACTCATTCCTGAAGTGACCCTTCCCCTGGCAGAAATAACATTCCACCTGACTGATGTCCCGTGAGGTCCCACTGCTGGGCCCAGCCTTGGGAGGACCACCCACCCTCTTGAAGTCAAACTGGGACTGTGGATGTCCCGACTTCGGCGGGGTCCCCCGTCCAGCCCTTCTGTCACGCCCCCTCCTGGACCTTCCTCGACCCCTTGAAGAGGTCTCAGGCCCTCTCGAGGGCGCTGGGCCCCCGTGGCCCGATCCCCTCATGGACTTAACCGTGGGTTCAGCGGCCTCCTCATCACCCTGACGAGGGCGCTTGCCACCCACGTACTTGCCGCTGAAACACTCATACAACTGGTCCGTCATGGCTGCCCAGCCATGGACCTGTCGCATGTGGATGGTCACATTATCCATGGTGACCGGATCCAGCTGCAGCGACTTGAGAAAGTCGCCCATGGCCATCCGATCTGCGACGAAGAAGCCCTTGGCCATGGCGTCCTCCCTCAGCTTGACGAAGTCTTCAAAGGCGTGGACCACTAGTTGCCCCTTGATGGGCTTGTAGTCCAGGTATTCTTGCTTCAGGTGGGACCCATCTATGGTCCTCTTGTCACTCAGGAACGACCTGAGTCGCGTCATAAACGCCGTCCAGGTGTCCCCCGCCGCGTGTCGCTCCCGAACAAACTTGAACAGCCGCCTCGCCGACTGCCGTATGTAGGCACTAGACGCCAGGATGCGAAGCTTGTCACCGTTGTATATCTCCGTGTACAAGTTCATGTCCTCTAACATCCTCTCAGCATCCCGGGGCTGCCAATTGTCCTTGATGGACTGAAACTGGCCTAGCACCGCGTACCCCTCAGCAACGGTTGGTCGCTTAGGCGCCGCTTGATCTGCGGCTGGCGCGTGCTGCCCGCCCTGCGATCCTTGGCTCTGATTATCTGGCACCTCAGCCTGGTCTCCCAGCGCCTGGCCGTCCCCGCGTCCATCGCGTCCACCGCGTCCATCGCGTCCATCTCGTCCATCCATCCCAGCGCCGCGCCGCGCGAAGCCCATAAAGCCCGCTTGTTGGTTGATAGCTCCATCATCCATGATGGCCTCTGTTCAGATCTGCTACAGCCAGCCAAGTGGCCAAGCAGCAATTAAAGCAATATAAGCTACTGAACAAGAAAGGAAAGTGCCAAGTGTTACCACTCAGGCAAGACCACCACGGCTGGCCCCAGGCGCGTCCTGGTTCTCCTTGTCGCTGTCGTCGTCGCTGTCGCTCACCACAATCAGCTCTGGTACCCTGCTACCTGCTGCGCCGTCGTCGACCCGCTGTCGGCCCGCGCTGACTGAATCGTCACCGTTGGTATAGTAGACAGGTGACAACCCGTCGTTGGCACCCCGCGGATTGTATCTTGGCACCTCGTGGTCGCCAATTGTCTCGTCGCCTAGCCCAGCGACACCCCCTGCTCCTACCTCAAGGTCACTATCGTACCCAAGAGGTGCAAACTCTTCCCAGCGCGTCACACGAACGCGAAGGGGCGGGGGCAGTTCCTGAAAAGGAACTCTTACTCGCTCCGGAAACCTGCCGACTCTTGTCGCGCGCTGTCCTCCGACGATGGCTTCCGCTGTCGCCCCGACCTCTGCAAGCCGCCTGTGATGCTCCGCTCCGCGTCGTTCACGCCTAACTGGACCCGCTGCAACACCCTCGTCGCCGATGCCGCCTGCGAAAGTACGTGGTACTCCCGCGCCCGCTACTGTCGGTACAAACTCGTGTCGCCCTGCGCCAGCTGCTTCCGCAACCTCGCCTCGCCTTGCCGCCAACTCCGTCCGCACTCGCTCAGCTACTGCTGTAATCACCGTCTGGATGCCGACCAACCCGTGAAGCTCCTGCTCGAGGTCGTCGATGCTCCGGTGCTCCGGAATGACGATGGTTTGTACGTGTCGCAGAATTCGCTCCCAATCTTCGACCTGGTCGTCGACGAATTGCACGAAGCTGCGATTTACAGGCGGACGATCTGCAAGCAATAAAGATAGATCCCGAACGACACGGCGTAATTCAGGAGAAATCGAACCCCCAGCAGACTGCCGAAACCGGAAATCCTGCTGCCGTTGTTCCTCCTGCACCATTCACCACCGGACGAGCTCCTCTCGTCGTAAACGCTGCACACCGCAACCGGCAACGACCCTCCTGGCCGTTCCGCTGAGACTGGTTGTAATTTGAGTTAACTCTCTTAGCACACGCAATGTGAAGGATATGGTTGCAATGCAGCAATGTGTGATATGGTTGGAAACGGAGCTTTGTTAAAATCGGATAATGTTTACAGCGCTCACACACTTGAGGCTTGTACACGCGCTTGCCAAGTCAAGGCACAACACGTGAGGCGGGCTCGCAAGAGATGCCCATTTGGCACTGGCCTATTGTTTATATACTTGTGCACTGTGCTTGCTAGTCCTGAGCAGCCTAGGAGGCCTGCTCAGTAATAACACCCCCGGTACAGTATTCACTACCTGTACAGCGCCCAACTCCTATACAGTAGGTCTGCCATACAGGCACAGTGACCACAGAGCACAGTCCACAGTGACTATTGCATCTGCACCTAGAAGTCCAGGACTAAGCCTGCGGTACCAACAGACCACAGGTTAAGGTTCCTATTTCCTGCGTACGACGTATTAATCCAATACCGTCGTAGGTACAGCACCTAATTCCTGTCAGCCCAGGAATTACTGTCGACCCCATATGTCGTCGGCAAATATTCACGTCCTACTTAGAAGAACAGCCGGCTCGCGCTCGCGCGCGACCGGGAAGTCGGAACGCCATAACTTTCTTGATACTTGTCGGAATGAACTCGTTCCGGTGCCGCTGGAATCGCAGAGATATGCCGAATCAGGATCACGCCAATGCGCTTGGCGTTAACTCATGGCGGCGGCAATGCGGCAGGAAAACAACCCCCCAGGAGGCACCGGCCCCGCGCCGGCCCCTGGGGCTTCCAGCGTAGGCAAGTCCGTTGCTTTCTTTCCTCATGCATGCTCTGATATAATGCTCAAGAGCGGTGGCTATCTTTTCAACATATCATAACCAAACAGAAAGCTATCGCTGCAGCATGAGGAGCATAGAAACGCTCCAGCTGTTATGTGATAAAAGCACTCCTGGCCTATCCCCATCGCCGGCGGTGGGCAGCCTGGCTGGGCTGGACGGCATATGCAAACGAGACAAGTATCACCGTCCACCCCAACGTGAGTTATCTGAATGAATGTCATGTCTTTTGAACGCAGATCTCCCCATTTTTTTTGGGATGAGTGTAAGGGTATTGTTGCTTTCTATGGCAGCACAGCCTCTACCCTCTATGGAGACTGTTGATCCTCTCTATGTCAGGGCTGAGGGCCCTTAACCCCTCATATTGGTCCCATTTAAAGCCGAAAAATCGGCTGCAAAATGCTAAATTTGCAAACCACCCCACACCCAACCTACCAACATCCAAGGGCTGTCCTTGGGGGTCAAGCATGTCCATGAGTTGCCCTTCGGGGTGAGCTATCACAACCTAACATATCTGCAGGGTAGGCCATAGAAAACTACCGCCAAAGTTAGGGGGGTCGAGACGCGCGTTTTCATTTTTGGTAGATTGTGCATTTTGAATTATGTTATAAGACCTAGGCACCTACCACTTCAGGGATGATAAACAATTAGTTGCTGAACAGTTTGAGCCATTGGGGTTATCATTTGGGTGGGTATACCAGCAGTTACACCCAGTACAGCCCATAGGGGTACCGTTGGTAAAAAGCAACCAAGGGGGTAGGGGTGGGCATACTACCTACTAATACCTACTAATATGGCCCCCAACCATGCCATACAATACATACATTTCCCTTCCACAATGATGGGGAAACATAACTGCATCATCACACTGCCCTTACATGGCACCTATGTGCAGGTGCCACCTTGTCCATGCACGTAGGTAACGTGGTACGGATACCCTACGCAAGGCATACATTATAGGAGGCAGCCACCAACAAACTAGTGACGTTGAGCCTATTTCAGCCTGCCCTAGCAAGGATAAACTAGGCCTAAGCTGCTATAGCTTGCCAGGTGATGGCCAGCACACCTGGTGGCACATGCTGTCAATGGGAAGCTTTTACTCACCAGTTACGTGCTTGATGATGCCACAGAGACCAGCCAACTGCCTCACAATCATGCAATATGTGTATGGGAAATGTATAACAAACATATATGGAGGTATTCAAACCCATACAGCATCTAAAACTTATCACCATCACACTGTGGCAGGTCAACTGACTGAGGGAAGCATCTAAGAAGGGTGTTTTAGAAAGGGGCCAGGCCAGGGTCAAGAAAGAGCATGAATAATGCAAAAAGAATGTGCTACACAAGCTAGAACGTATATATAAATGTCAAACATCGATAGGAAAACGATGCTGAAGCTTTACCAGGCATGGATGGCGTTACCTTGGCCCAGGCGGTGGCCGCAAAATGGCGCATTTTGGCACACCAAAGTTGTGCAGCATGGTCGCTAGATTCGGCGATTTCTTGCCACCCTTGCACGTTTATGACTACTATGTATCATAATAAGTACAAAGAAACCAATATATCCTTTAACATACGCCGTAAAGGTATTGCTGTCAACGTTTCTATCGTCCGGCCTGATCGCAGTTTTTTCCAGCAAGAACGCTGCCGACACCTATCAAATGGCATTCCCGCGAACCAAAAATTGGCCTGTAGCATCTTTAGGACGTATAAAATCAATTTCCTAAGTTTGGCCAGAAAATTCGAACGCAGACGTAAATGCCATGCGTGGGCGCAAGCCGCCATGGCCAGGTCGTCGTTTTCCGGAATGCACGTTTTACGTGAAAAAGTACCCTGACCCCTTGTACTTTGACCGGCCAGAACACCTCTATAACTTTGTCAGAAGTATGCGAACCCTAGTACCATGCTGTGAGGAAAATTATAAACTTTCGATCTTCTCAGCTAAACTTTTCCTAATTCTCAATAGTTTTCGCGCAATTTGGTCCCCCGCGGAGCAGCCGATGCATCGGCTGCAAGTCGATTTTTGGCGGAAAATCGGCTGCAAGACCAATGAGGGGTCAATCAAACCCACTGCTGTCAACTCCCTATAGACATGGAGCTTGCCCAGCAGCCGCACGTAATCAATAACGCATGCATGGTAGTGGCAGAAGCCATTACCAAACGCATGTCCTTGCGGGTAAAGACCTGGCTGGTGCTAACGCTCAAGCAGCACCGGGAGGCAATAACAAGAAACGCTAACAGAAAACAAACAAAACTGTTACCAAACCATGGTTGGTGTTGAGGCAGCACAGATGCTGTCCTCTCACTACAAACAAACAAACGAAACGGTTACCAAGCCATGGTTGGTATTGAGGCGGCACGGCTACTGTCCTCTCACTACAAACAAACAAACGAAACGGTTAACAAACCATGGTTGGTGTTGAGGCAGCACAGCTACTGTCCTCTCATTACAAGCAAGCAAACGAAACTGTTACCAAACCATGGCTGGTGTCGAGGCAGCACAGATGCTGTCCTCTCGATCAATACAATGAACAAACAAGTAAAGCTGCGATTAATTAACAATAACAATACCAATAACAAGCCCTCACAACAGGGCAATAACAACAACAACAACCGGCCCCCACAGGGCAACAACAACAACAACAACAACAACAACAACAACAACAACAACAACAACAACAACAACAACAACAACAACAACAACAACAACAACAACAACAACAACAACAACAACAACAACAACAACAACAACAACAACAACAACAACAACAACAACAACAACAACAACAACAACAACAACAACAACAACAACAACAACAACAACAACAACAACAACAACAACAACAACAACAACAACAACAACAACAACAACAACAACAACAACAACAACAACAACAACAACAACAACAACAACAACAACAACAACAACAACAACAACAACAACAACAACAACAACAACAACAACAACAACAACAACAACAACAACAACAACAACAACAACAACAACAACAACAACAACAACAACAACAACAACAACAACAACAACAACAACAACAACAACAACAACAACAACAACAACAACAACAACAACAACAACAACAACAACAACAACAACAACAACAACAACAACAACAACAACAACAACAACAACAACAACAACAACAACAACAACAACAACAACAACAACAACAACAACAACAACAACAACAACAACAACAACAACAACAACAACAACAACAACAACAACAACAACAACAACAACAACAACAACAACAACAACAACAACAACAACAACAACAACAACAACAACAACAACAAGAAGAAGATGAATGACGGTGGTAACTTATGACGGCCGACACCCAAAAATTGTCGGTTGTGGGCGCCAGGCGGCTGACCCTCAAGAAGTCTTTTTGACACAAAATTCGACTTTCCAGGGGCCGTTGGGTGCCTAAAAGTGTACGAAGCTAGTTTACGGGAACCTGCCGGCTGTCCCCGGCTCCCGGATTCTGCGATTGTTGCCGAGGCGGTGCCGGCTGTGCCAACAAGTCTAAAATGAGCACTGGTGATGGCATGCGTGGATGGTCGTGGTGGGGTGCTGGCATGCATGGATGGTCATGGCGGGGTGCTGGCGTGCATGGATGGTCGTGGTACACATTTCTGACACGAAAAAAGAAATCAACTGTAAACATGGATGTAGGCTAGGAAATAAAAAACAAATACGTACTACAACTATAAATTAGGCAAACGGCATCCCTTACATGTTTCGGGTCCACGGGCTTTTATGAGCGTTTGCCTGCGGTTAGGAGCGGGAAATTGAGATGGTCCAATCTATGCAATCCCAGCTAGTTGCCAGGATGCGGGCGCCACACGTACGCCAAGTCTAGTATTGCTTAACAACCTCGACTAGAATTGGAGCGACCCTGGCTATAATCAGTTAGTGGTTAGGGAGTCACTGGTGCACAAGTGCGTGCAATATAGCCGGCAATTTATTTACCACCTGAATGAATTTGCAGTCCTGTTGTGTTGATTTTTCAGTTCAGTTTGAGCTCATTCTTGCCGTAATTATGGAAAGCTATGGCCAGGACAAATTACACTCGAGGATAATGAGCTGGGTATGTTGGTTTTTCTAGGAACGCCACGTGTAACTGTGCGCGCATTTCTGTCCACGCGAAATTCTTCGGTGGAAAGATTGTTACGTCTATAGAATTCCTACGTAACGTAAATTTTGGGCAAAATATGTTTGGTGAAAGTTCCGCAAAATGACTACTAAGTGACATAAAAGTTTTCAAAAACGCTACCCGAAGGCTACCCGACCAGCCTTCGGGTCGTTAGGAAGGCGGGCCCAGCCCCCAGCCAAACCTTCCTAAACGCGCTCCTAACGCCGCAGGCAAACGCTCCTAAAAACCCGTGGACCCGAAACATTCTGAATTAATATGTATCAAGTAACGTGCATGTTTGCAACTTGCCCGTTGAAACTCTACGGCGGAGCCAATTTTCGGAAGACCCTCACCCTTATGCTTGCAAATTCGGGACAAATTCGGTGGATGGATGGATGGATGGATGGATTGTCGGATTTTCATCCCCTATTCCTATGTTTTCTCACGTGTACGGCCTTATAAGCTTCGCCAATTCTGGCGAACCTAACGGTTCTTCCGAAAATTGGCTCCGCCAGATTAATTCATTTTTAATGAATTAAATATGTATTAATTTGTAAAACTGCCAATGCGGAGGGTGTATATCGGCGTCCGGCGTAAGTGTAAAGACCTTGTTCATCCCCATGAGTGCATGGAAGACTTCCAGTGGGCTGGGGGCATCATTTTTAGGGCCCTGTTAGCTAAATTTGTGTCAAGGCTGCGTTTTAAGTATTGTAGTATATATGTTGAAAGGTGCAAAAACTCTCTACAGTAGAATAACAATGTCATCATTCGGTCAGACATGGTAGTTATTCCTGGTGTTTTTAAGGACATTCGGCAGCAACCTGACAAGCACGCCTAACAGCTTTTATCGTGGGTCCGCTGCCTGTAGCCTCCAATGGCGAATTCGAAACTTCGGAAATGCGCGGTTTGCCTCTTTCTGCTGACCCTGCATGGACTGGCGACGGTTTCGAGTGAAATTCAGCGTCACATCAGCCTCTCCAAACTGCTAGCGCTTCGATCGCGAGCTCTTCAAGCACGCCTGGAAAAGGAACGGGCCGACCTGCAGTCCCATGCGGGTACCGCCGGCCAACGAACTGACTGGCACGCACCTGGCGTCCAGTACGCCGCAGTCGGAAGCAACTACGGGGCGTTGAAGCGATATTCCCTCCGACAGGCAGCAGAAACCGCGCCCCGACAGGCAGCACACACCGCGCCCCAACAGGCAGCAGAAACCGCGCCCCGACAGGCAGCAGAAACCGCGCCCCGACAGGCAGCAGAAACCGCGCCCCGACAGGCAGCAGAAACCGCACCCCGACAGGCAGCAGAAACCGCGCCCCGACAGGCAGCAGAAACCGCACCCCGACAGGCAGCAGAAACCGCGCCCCAACAGGCAGCAGAAGCCGCGCCCAAGGTTTGCTCCGGCAAGCCGGGCGACTGCGCCGAGCAATGGACGTGCGCGCCCACGTGCCAGACCGCCCTCCGCGACAGCCGGCCGGCCTGCAAGCCCCACGGCCATGCCCCCCTCACGAAACCCTTCAGCGCCACGATCGAGACCAAGGCGTCGGACAATCGCGTCCTCTGCTTCAGCGCGGTCGCGTTTGGGAACATGGACGTGATGAACAACGTGGTGGGCAACGTGGCCAGCACGCAGCACTACTGCGACTGGGCGCTGATCTCCTACTCGGGCCAAGCGTCCGAGTGGTCGCGCCACCTGGACAGCTTCGAGGCGTCCTACCCTGGCATCCGGCACCGCGTGCGCATCCTGGAGGACCTGCAGCGGCCAGACATCCTGACCTTGCCCGGCTGCGGCCTCCCTTGGAGCAGCCACGACAAGCAGCTCGGGTGGCGCCAGCTGGCGACGCAGCACGCTTCCGTCCTGTCACAGTACGCGCTGATCCACCTGCTCGACGACGACATGTTCCTGCCCAGCTTTGACTACGAGAGCTTCATGACTGACCTGCTCTGCGGGCTGCCGCAGGGGACACCCATGGTCGCGCAGCCGATATACCAAGGCATCACGGACGAGTTTGGTTACCTCACGGACGAGTTCTGGCTGGCCCAGCCGCACGTCCCCGTGGTGGTGGAGACAAACCACGTGGAGATCGGCGCGCCGCTGCTGTACATGGGCTTCTTCTTCTGGCTGATGAGCCACGTGTACCTGCACCAGCTGCACCTGCACTGGGACGTGGACTGGGGGCAGGACCTCGTCTGGTGCAACGCGGCGCACCACTACATGCACACGGTGCTCTTGTTTGAGCTAGGGGTGAACCACACAGACGAACGAGACTTGGTCGCCTGCGCGGTGTACCCACGCACGCCGCTCACGTCGCGGGACTTCAACACGTTGGGGGACACGGCAAAGGACGGCTTCGATATCCGGGGCAAAGTGACCCTGGCGGCCTATGAGATGGTCTACCCGTTCTGGTTCGTGCACCCCTACAAGACGGGCGTGCTGCGCATGTTCAACGAGAGCACCTATGGCGGAGAGGATGGTGGGGGCGCCTCAACCTGCCGCTGGAGGGAGATTCTAGAATCGGAGCGCATGCTGATATTTGAGGACGATGAGGACCCTGCCGAGGTTGAAGTCCCTGGCCAGGGTGCGGGCCACGTTCCGTCAGCTGGGGACCGAGACCCAGGTGCATTGCCTGGTCAGGGATCTGTGGCACCTGCCCAGGTACCTCTTGTGCCTGCCAAGGATGTGGCAGCTGACCAGGGAAGTGGGTGGCCCAACCAGGGGGGTGCAGTACTGGGATAGGGTTCATTGGGACATGTGGGACCTGCCCAGGGCGTGCTGGCCTAAGGGGAAGACCCTGCCCAGCGTGTCGCGACTGTCCCGGACCATTTGCGGCCATCCCAGGGCGTGGTGCCCAGCCAGGGTACGTTGCTGGCCCAGGGCCGTGGGATCCCTACCCAGGGCGTGGGGCCTGCCTGGGGACAAGGGGGGCCCGGCCAGGGGTCATTGCCTGGTCAGGGACCTATGGTGCCCGGCCAGGTATGTCCCGCGCCTGCCAGGGATGTGGGGCCTTGCCAGGGGCGTGGTGGGTCTGGCCAGGGTGTGGGGCCCAGCCAAGGTGCGGTGACTGGCCAGGGTGCGTCGTCCGCCCAGGCACGTTTCGGGCCTGGCCAGGGTCCCTTTCCAGGCTTGCCGTCCTCCTCCGACCCGCCACAAGCATGGGCCATGGACGGGCCTGTCGTGGATGCGGAAGCCCTGCTGTTAGAGCAAGTGTGAGGTGTTGCATGAGGCATATCAGAAGCCTGTCTTGATACGTGCCTCCACTGGGAGGCCACAGGGCAACGGGTCATTGGGGGCCCAGTGCGGTCACGTTGCCTGAGTGCCTTTTTAATGTGCAGTGACCAGGGGACCGTGACGTTTGCAGCACCCACCCAGACGCACCAGCAAGCCGCGGCGCTCGCAATCTCTTTTGAAGTGCTCGTGTCTCCAGGTGGTGCTCCGTGGCAGCCTCGCCCACGCTCAATGGCATGCGCGGCCAGCATGTGCTCAAAGTTGGTACTGCATCCATGCCCTGGAGGAGTAGGCTACGTGAAGGGTTGGGGGCTGTCATGGGGAGGGGGTTGGGGGCGGGGGGGGAGGGGGGGATTGTGGAGGACTGGTGGGTGCGCATTTTAGTATTATTGTAGCTGTCTCACTTGATATTATTATGTACAGCATGGAGTGTATGATAGAGCTGCAGCCTGTCGTCAGTCATGTGTGGACTGTTGGACTTCAATGTCATGCAATGGCAGCTATTGTCTGGCTGGTGTGTTAATTTTTCGGCCTACAAGTAAAAAAGAGATAGCATTTTTCGGTGACTTATCGGCCACCTGGATGTGTGGGCCTGGTCCCAACGTTGTATGTAGATGTTCGGTGTACGATGTGTGCGGTCTCTCCGTACTGCGGTGCCCTTTACAGCTAGAGGTTTTTCTTTTTGTGAAATGGCACCGAGCTTTACTGTGAGGGCTGCAATCACGTTATTATTATTGGCTGTCAGGTCGGGGGATCAGTGATGACGTTTCGCATGGAGGGGAAATACATCACGTAGCCTGCCCATAATGGGTGGCGCGAGAAAAGTGGGAGCCCCCTGTCTTTTTGTCTGATGTTAGGGGTAGACAATACATTTATTGTTTGTACCTCTTGCTGGGGTCAAACTGAACCCCATCGTCGTGATAGTTAATAAATTAATTATGATTACGTAGACTGTGTCACATTAAATAAAAATTAAATTAAATTATAACATGACTCCGTTGGGAGATCATGTAGCACAAAGTCCATGATGGGTGGGGGTAAGTAAGTAAGTACTTGCGTGTCATGCGCAAAGGCATGCCACGGAGTACTATGCTAATCTCATTAGAAAAATAATTACACAAAAGTTTAGACAAATATCGTCTGCATCATCCCCCAACCGTTAAGCACTAGATGGGGATGTAATCCTCATCCGAGCTGTCCTCTACTGTAATGGCAGACGAGGCGGTAGTGTAGCGGCTATCCTCAGGACCAATAACCTCCACCTGCGGACTTCTACCCTGGCTAGCAACGGGCCGCGGGGCCCGTGGGGAGAAAACAGGAGCATACCCCTCGGGGAGGTGCTTATCGCAGATGGCAGCCCATTTCTCCTTGTCAATCATGCGGGCGCGGAGTACGGATAGTCCCAGAAGCCCTGCATCTTCAAGCAGTTGTGTCACATAGGTCCGGCGGGTGGGGGTGGGCGAAGCCGAGAAACCAAACTAATCTACCGCTAAGCTAATGATATAAACTAAAAAAATCCTAGCTGCTCTACTCAGCAAAGCGCCCCTTCCGCCTGGCGGGGGAGGGGGGGCTTGCCCGCATGGGCTGGCGTGTGGGCCTGGACAGTGGTCTTCCACGTCTTCTTGTCCTGAAAAGCAGTCCAAGATAGAGAGAGGGAGGAAATTAATTAAATTAATAGACACGTGACTGCGTCACGTGAGCATAAGTCCTCAGTGGGAGGGGAACATGGGATGGAATGGATTAATTAATTAATTAATTAATTAATTAATTAATTAATTAGGAACATAACTCCGTTGGGAGTACATGTAGCACATATCCCTGATAGTCAGCAAAATTGGTGCGAGAGGTCCCCAGTTCGATTCCGGTCGGATTCATTTGCAGATCGCGTTTTCCGCGTTTTCCGCGGCCTGGCACTGAACGCAAAGGTTTTCACCTTTGCGGAGTGTCTGATCAGAATATCCCTGAGAAGGGGCATATGGCTTTTAATACATTCTGGGCTACTTCCTGCAAGGGTGGGAATGTAAGCTACCCTTGCTCTAGGTGCGCCAGGGCACCTGCACCCCCATGATCCATCAAGCTATGCCCAGCTATGGGGGAGCCTGTCATGTGGGGGAAGATCATCATGGCTATACAAGAGCTAGGGCATGGCTTCTCAACAGAGAGCATCTCTCTGCATAGGCATAGCATGGCTAAATTCTTAATGCAACATCCATGGGAGGTCCCATTATAGGCATGGCTTGGCTAAATTCTGAAGGCATCATCCATGGGGGCCATTATGAGCGCACATGCGCGTGG
This sequence comes from Mesostigma viride, assembly GCA_009746045.1. Lineage (NCBI taxonomy): Eukaryota > Viridiplantae > Streptophyta > Mesostigmatophyceae > Mesostigmatales > Mesostigmataceae > Mesostigma > Mesostigma viride. Next base: position 22,106 of record RPFO01001668.1, on the reverse strand, counting down.
GCCACATGCTACATAGGCTAAGCCTGACTAATCTACACTACTGGTATATATTCCCTAGTCTGAGGTGGCAGGAGGTGCCTGCCAGGGCTTGTGGTCGACGTGGATGACCGCCCCCCTCCAGTATACCGGCTCACGCTTCCCCCCTGCGCTCTGCCGGAGCTGAAGGTAGAGTTAGTCTCCATGCTTTGCTGCAGACTAAGTCTCAAAGGCATTGCCGAATACAACGTATGAATAAGCCTTGTGAACCTACGTTGGTATGTGAATATAATGTGATGACTGACTAGCTAGACCTTTTCAGTGGTTTTCCATTTGCGGGTATTTCCTCGTAAATGGTGGGAGAGCGATCGCAGCAATGGTGCTCACCACTAGACACTCCCGGCCAGTTAGGCTCGAAACACGCGCCCTGATCAATCAAGCATGCTGTTTAATTCCGGCCCCACCGTCTAGGTCATCTAGTCGCTCTACACGTAAGCCAGCCATAATTTCAATGCACAAGGATACACATTTCCATCACCATTCATCTTCATCATCCTGAACGACTCGAACACGCGGACAAGATAACGGCAGGCTCGAGCTACCATGGTCCGGATTCTCCCGATTTCTGGCCTGCGCTGGTTGTCTCCTTGATATTAGATTGGTTGAATATCGTTCGTTTTCGGCTAGCAGGCGTGGCCTTTGCATGACGGGCAAGAGGATTTCAGCCGTGGGCAACCAAGCACACATGTCGTCGGGCTAGTCCGACGAGTGCGCACGTGAACCGGCACTCCCGGTCATACACGACACCATAGAGATAGTCAGCTGCACCGCCTCATGTCGGCGAAACCCGTAGTTCCATCGGAAACGTGTCAGCGGCCGGCACTTCCTCTCCGCGTTTCCTCAACCTCGTTTTCAGGATCATACTCATCGTTCCTGCATTTTCCCGTCTTCCACGCAGGTTGTGGCTTTTTTGAAAGCCACGAATGTACATACCCGGGGATGGGACGCTTCGGCTGCCTCAATGCCTACACATTCAATACGATGTCCCCCTCTCACCTTCCTCCATCATTCCGCTCACATTGCACTACGTGTCTGTGTTTTGTTCTTGTTCTTGTTCTTGTTTGTTTTGCTGTTCTTGTCCTTTTTCTTTTACTCTTACTGCGGGAGCTAGGCTGGGCTGCGCGCTGTGTGTGCTACTCTCGTGTTTTTCTGTGGGCACTTGAGAGACTATAACCAAGGATCGGGCCCCCCACACGGCAATATCCGCCTTTGCTTTTGTTTACCCTCCCATATCTCTTTACAAACGCCAAAAAAACACAATTAAAGGCAGGAGCACGGTGACTCATCTGGAACATGAAGAAGGGAAATCTTTTCGTTACAGGAAAGAGGTGTCAGTTATGACAACTGGAAGGCCCCCCCACTGGGAATCCACATGTTCCGAGTCCGTTCAGCTGTGTTGTTAGCCACCTCCTGCCCCGGGGAGATGCATCATGGACCACCGCTATCGCGTACTGTAACGGGCGTTACGCAGTGAATATTGACTTACCTCAATATGCTCCCCTCTGGTTCTGTTTGATGTCTTAGCTCTCATGCAGTGCATCTGAATCATCATGAAACACCTTATGACTTTCTGCATGGCATGCTCTTACCCTCCACAGAATACGGCAATCAAGTGGCATTGATTACCGGAAGTACACTGCTATTTCTCGGCAGTTCCCCTATCGTATCTCCTCAAAGGCATGGCGGCAGCGTTGTCGCATCAACACGCGCCATAACCATCACTGCAAGGATGACCATACTCTACGTCGCCTCGATCCGGCGCTTACAGCGCACGCATTTGTCGCTTTCCGGCAACTCCACTCGCCCACACCCCAAAAGCACCCGTCGCGTCATTTATGCCATTAACAACCGCAGGTACCCTCAGCCGGCGAATCTACGTCATGGCCAGACGCAACGGGATGCCTGGACGCGTTTTCAGGAACATGTCCGAGCGGCACGCCGCCTTCATATTGGCCGCCCTGCCGCCAACGACGACACCCCCCTACATGGCGCCATGGCCCAATACGGGTGGTGGGATTGGCGAGTCGTACCCTTGGAACATGAGTCCCCGGCACCTTTACCGGCGCAGCTTTTCGCAAAGCCGCAGGGCATCGGGAAACGTTTTGGAAACGCATGTTACATGCATTTCTGCCCCACGGTTTTTGAATTGAAGGCAAGAGCTTCAAAGCTCGGTCTCGCCGCCGCCCGCCTCGATCCCCCGTCCCCGCCCTCCGCATCGGCTTATGTTCATCCGTGCCTGGCGTCTGAAGCACAATCTCCACCCATATCGCCCCTATCTCCCCAGCGTCACCCCTGCCCCTCCACCTTCCACGTACACATGTGTCCACCGATCCTTCCCTTTACTCTACCAGTCTCCGCTGCTTACGTCACATGTCTCGGCTTATGCATTGAACGCGGCAACTTTCATGCATCCTATCTCGAAGCCTGCAGCTTGAAGAAGCTTACCAGCTTAGACATTGCCGTCGGGTCGTGCTCCCCAGCTGATCTGCAAGTCCCCCGCTCCCATATATATTAACCAGTTTGGGGCCATGGGGCCCCTGACCTCCGCCTTCTTCAAGGAGTGTTGCCGGCTCCGGGAGGATCGGCTGGACCTGGAGGGCCAGCGGGCCCCATGGTCGGCGCGGACCTGGACGTCATATTGGCGTCAGCGCTTGTCGGTGGCGCTGACTCGGGCCATGGCTGACATCATGCTCCGCCGTACGCGGGCTGATTTTGCGGTGCAGCAGGGCTATTAGGTTCCTCCCGTTAGGCGTTTCCATTGGTCTTATCGTAGTATAGAGCTTTGACATGGCTCTGTATATAGGTTTATAGTATATACTTTTGCGTCTGAGCCCCAAATTCAGTCAGGCTACTTGCATCAGATGCGTCTTTTCAAGACGCATCTGCTAGTATAATCGGTTACGGCTGTAACGCAGTATTTTGCAAATGCCACCAAAACGCAGCCTTGACAAACATTTTGAGCTGTCGTCGGCATTCCCGTCGACAGCAGCACGTGCGACATCAACTCCTGCGGACGCCAACCTTTTTGCGCTGATCGAAGCTCTCCCCCCCGGTCTGCCTCCCTCGACGCAGTGCTCTACGCCAAATTCGTCGCCCATTCCCAAGAAAACCCGAACTTCCCATACCAAATGGGACGTCCGCCGCTTCGGCGCCGGCCAGCGGGATTTTTGCATCTTGGAAATCTTTACGCTCACGAAGGAACAATGTGACGATGTTATCAAGTTCCTGGCCCGCCATGACGAACTTTTCCTGCCTACCCCTGGCGACAAGGTCACCAAGCCCGCCTGGGAATGGCTGCTTCAAGAACCGGAGGCGTACTTGAAGGCAGTCATCATGTGCAGCTACCTGCGCTGCGACGCCCACGACATCACCCAGATTGGCTACGCTGGCCTCAGGAGCCTCCTGCATGAGCGCAGACGGGCAGCCACAGCAGCTGCAGCATCCCCGCAGAGCAGCACCTCCCCCAGCACGGACTCCATCCGAGCTGCAGTGGCGGAGCAGCTGGCGCCGATGGCTGAGCAGCTCGCCGCCCTGAACGCGCCTGACGGCCCACTCAACACTCTCTCGGCCAAGGTCAACAACATTGAAGCCAGAGTCGCCCTTAAGCTCCAGCCTCAGTTTACTGCTACGCAAGAGCACATTGCCACCAAAGTTTCCGAGGCCACAGCCACTGTGACCACCCGCCTTAACCAGGTGGAAGGCCGAGTCGGCCAAGGCACCGTGAAACTTGAGGCAGTTGCCGCCAAGGTAGACGCCCTGGCCACGCAGGTCCCCGAGATCGCCGAGCGAACGGCCACCATCGCCGCCCAACCTGCTGGTAGGGCTAGTGATGACCCCTCGACTCGCGCCTCCTGGGCGGACCTGCTCAAGAGCCAGGCATCCTCTACCACGACCGCCATCACCACCAAGCTCCAGGAGCTGGAAGACACGCGCCGCGAGGCCGCTGACCGCGACCGTCGCCGCTGCCGGGTCATCCTCAGGCGCTTCGACATGCTGCCGGAGGAGACCCCAGACTCTCTTCTCGACGAGCTGAAGAAACAGCTCTTGGCGCGCATGCAGCTGCCAGGTGCGATACTGCAGGGCGCCTACCGCCTGCCCCATCCACGGGCCAAGGCTGGGCCCCCTCCAGTGGTCCTCACCTTCAGCGACATCACAGCCCGAGTTCGGTTCCTCTCTCGCCGCAAGAAGCTGGTGGACACCTCCTGGTCGCTTGACGACGACCTGACGCCAGCCCAGCAGCAGCAACGCCGCGATCAGTGGCCCGACTACATCCGCCACAAGTCCAACCCCGAGAAGCCCCAAGTGTACTGGCGGGGCGGGGACCTCTACGTCAACAAGAAACTGTGGAAGCCCCCCGGGCTTCCCCGGGATAGAGCACTCCAGCTAGTTGTCTAGATGGGGGCAATCGATGATGGGATAGCTTAGGCATTACAGCACTTGAAACGATATTAGCGCACAGCGTTATAGTACCTTCAATTAGCTCTGGCACCTTGTGGCCATCAGCTTGCGCCTTAATTAGCCGACGTCTTGAGCCCACCTCACATTTGTAGCATAAGCTATGCGTCAGCCTACCTATGGTATTGCACTGGTTGTATTGCACCCACAGTGTTGCGCCCCGGCACCATGCCGTGGAGAGAGCGCTCTGTGGCCTGCCCACCTGCGGCAGTGAGAGAAGCTAGGGCGCCCTCCCTCCTTCTCACTGTGTATATAGGGTTGAAGGTTCCTTTACTCTGTATTGGCACCCACGTGACGCAGTCACGTGCTTATTAATTAATTAATAGGTTTATAGCTGGGCGTTTGCTTTGGTTTGAGTGATTTCACTCTGCTGTAAGTAATTATATTTTTAATATATATTAACCACCGGCCTGACATCGTGGTGCTGGACTTTGAGGGGGTGGCCGGCATCTGCTTATTGACGTTTCGGTGGCGCGGCCCTTGGCTCTTAGCCACGTGGCTGGGGCCTCCCTCACGGCAGGTTACACGGCGGACCGGGCGGAGCGGGCCAAGCTCCTGGCCTACGGCGACGTCGGGCACCATCGTGTGGTGCCCTTTGTCCTGGAGGAGTTTGGGGCCATGGGGCCCCTGACCTCCGCCTTCTTCAAGGAGTGTTGCCGGCTCCGGGAGGACCGGCTGGACCTGGAGGGCCAGCGGGCCCCATGGTCGGCGCGGACCTGGACGTCATATTGGCGTCAGCGCTTGTCGGTGGCGCTGACTCGGGCCATGGCTGACATCATGCTCCGCCGTACGCGGGCTGATTTTGCGGTGCAGCAGGGCTATTAGGTTCCTCCGTTAGGCGTTTCCATTGGTCTTATCGTAGTATAGAGCTTTGACATGGCTCTGTATATAGGTTTATAGCTGGGCGTTTGCTTTGGTTTGAGTGATTTCACTCTGCTGTAAGTAATTATATTTTTAATATATATATTAATAATATAATTACTATTATTAATATATATATTAAAAATATAATTACTTACAGCAGAGTGAAATCACTCAAACCAAAGCAAACGCCCAGCTATAAACCTCTATACAGAGCCATGTCAATATCCCCGCTCCCATATATATGCCACTAGTCTGCGAGGCCGGCCTTCTCTCACGTATGATCATTCGGCACCGTGTCAATGGGAATTAATGCAGATGCACTGCGTCCGCGCCGTTTACTGATCTCACCTTTCATTCATGCTGCTATGGATGAGCTGTGTTTGCCACACATTCTGCTTATTTCTGCATTTGCCGCAAGTGCAGGCTGCGATGCATGCCGCTCGTGGTGCGCAACACTTTCGGCACTCCCATTGCCGCCTGGCATTACTCTCCCATGCACCTTGGGACAAATGGTTTTCATGGCAACGGGAAGGTCAGCCGCGGTACAACGCCCACCGAGCTGGCCACCATCTTGGCAGGGCCCTGCCCCTGCCAACAACAACGGTATTTCAAGTACCTTGATCCCACCTCACAGCACTTCATGACCGCTGCATGACCTCAGCATCCTACCGATCGAGCCACACGCTTGTAGACCTTTTTGCCAAAGGCACCAAGTTTCGGCCGTGGGTCCAGCGCACGTGTGCCAAAGAGGTGAATGCAATGCTCTCAACATCACTGCGCAAATTCTGCAATGCGATGTGCACGGACCTACAGCTTGCTCCCCTTGCCATGGAACCGTGGTTTCGCGCCGTCGATCATTCACGAATGCAATGCACGTCTCACCAGGCTTGATTACCGTCTCCGGCAGGTCCACCGCACCACCTGGCTCAACACCACAGATAAAGCACTTCTTGACCACTTCAAGCAGGACTCTATCATCACGTATGTTGACAAGAGTGCCAACAACTTTGCTTTTATATGCAAGAAGCACTACCTTGCTACTTTGCAACACGAGTTGGCGTCCAGCCCTATACCTATGTTCAGCGTGCACAGTCCACCGCCAGCATCACTGCTGCTCATCGGGCTTTTCTGCACAGCCAAAACATTGTTGCTCGGGCATATTCCTTAAGCGGCAGCGACGCGCCACCACCACTACGTTCCCATATCTGTATCTCACACTTAAGCTGCACAAAACTCCTGTTGCTTTGCGCACCATTGCTGCGTCGCATTCAGCCGGCCCCACTGATGCCTCTCTCAAAACTCATCTGCCATGCTTTGAATGCTCTTCTCCCCGAAGCCAATGCATTATGGTTGGAGGTGCTGTCGAATGCCGGGTATGAATGCGCTGGTAGTTGGATCGTCATAGACTCAGCCCAAGTACGCCTACGCCTTGCCGCCCTTAGCCGTTCTAAGACAGCAGCAGAGAAGCGTATACCTATGCCCATAGCCACCTAGCTGTGATTTCACCGTGGACTCTATATACCACACTAGATTTGCACGATTTGAAAGCTCGTTTAGATAGCCTCCTTATACTCGTCTGTATGCACGAAGGCCTCACGGGCGCAACCCGGCCTGCACGTGCGTGTTTCTCAGACCAAGCCCACAGCAACGTGGCTGAGTCTCATCAGGGATTGCGGCAGGTGCTATATCGTGCTGGATGCTTATAATTATATTATCACGAAGGCTGACCTTGTTCATTGGATCTCTTATCTTGCATGTTGATAACACCTTCATTTGTTTTGCGGGCAATGTATACCAACAAGCTATCGGCATCCCTATGGGCACTAACTGTGCCGGGCTCCTTGCAAACCTCTATCTATACACTTATGAGCTTGCATTCATGGAGAATCTCATTGCCTCAAACGATGCTGTTCTCATCAGGCGTTTTATCCACACATGTCGATACATTGATGATGTCATTGCTTTTGACAACCCTGATTTCACAACCCATTTGTATATCACCGCTGGTCTGCCTGGCATCTGACTCGCAAGCATCCCTCACATTAAAGCTCACGTCGGAGGATATATCCTTTTGAGTATACTCATTGCAATTACCTCGATCTTAACATTATGACCCATAACAAGAAAGGCTGGCGTACGGCTGTCTATGATAAGCGCAAGGATCCTAAATACCAGCAAATTCCTTTTATTCGTTACCCCGATATTCACAGTCTCCTTTCCCACATGCACAGCAAAATATGGTGTTGTTCTTAGTCAGTTACATCGTTTTCCCCGTCTTTGTTCTTATCGTGTCGATTTCATCACGAATCTTGTTGAACTCTGGCATCGTTTGTCGGTCAAAGACTATGACCGAGACATTATGCTCCGTCAAGTCCGGTGTTTTTTGCAACGTCACCCACATCTGTTCGGTGCTGCCCCTTGGCACAAGCTCTACAAACAGGTCGTGGACCGGCTGGATCGCATAGTATCTCCGCACATCTGAACCCTGTGATGCCAGATCTTCTTTGCGGCCGTTCCGAGCTTGGCACTGGATTCGGTGTCCACATCGTCGCGTCGCTGCAGCAACACGATGTTTTCTGGCATCCGCGGGCTTTTGGTTCCCGCCGCACATTTGAAAGTGCTGTCCTCCGGCTTTTTGCCTTTGCACCGTGTGCAGTTCTTGGACGTTTGGAATCATGGCATGGCTAACGTGATGACTGACTAGCTAGACCTTTTCCGGCAGTGGTTCTCCATTTGCTGGTATTTCCTCGTAAATGGTGGGAGAGCGATCGGAGCAATGGTGCTCACCATGCACTAGACACTCCCGGCCAGTTAGGCTCGAAACACACGCCCTGATCAATCAAGCATGCTGTTTCCGGCCCCACCGTCTAGGTCATCTAGTCGCTCTACACGTAAGCCAGCCATAATTTCAATGCACAAGGATACACATTTCCATCACCATTCATCTTCATCATCCTGAACGACTCGAACACGCGGACAAGATAACGCGGCAGGCTCGAGCTACCCTCATTGGTCCGGATTCTCCCGATTTCTGGCCTGCGCTGGTTGTCTCCTTGATAAATACCACGTGGGCTATGCAGATAGGACTGCTAGTCGAGTCACATACATTTCCCTGGATAGGTACTTTGGGTATACTAGGGTACGTGACAGATGTCAGTACCCAGTATACGTAGTGTCCTGCCATTGGACGGTACTATAGAGTATCCTAGATAGGGAACTTACTGCAGAGTGGATTGATCTGTGATCACACGATGCTACTAAACCCTAGGGCGACCCCACCGTCCACCCGGCCGTCCACCTGGCCGTACTGTGACAGGCGCCAGTATCATGGGAACCTCTAGTATCATGGGATATCCGTTCAAGTCCTATTCGCGGGCCGCGGGTTCCTATCTAATGATGCATTGGTGTTGGATTTGCATGCAATGAGTCTTATTTATTACAATGTACAATAGGCAAAGTCCTAATCAACAATGTCCTCAACGAGGTGCCTCCAAGGGCACACTCACTACAGGGAGGAATAGCCCCTTCCCCTTTCTAGACCCCCTACTCATCCTCAACCACAATCACCTCCCGGTGCTGAACATCAGCAACCAAGTGTGCGTCCCTCTCAACAATGCGCCTCGTCGCATCGCGGAAGCGTTCCACCAACCGCCTCACGGCCAGCGCGTCCCACCCGACGCCACCGCCGAGTGCCTCAAAGAAGGCCACAGCCAGTGCATTGCCCGCAGACCCGGAGCACTGCAGTTGGGGGTGATCCCTGATGTACTGCAGGGCGGACAGGAAACCGTTGACTCCCGCGGGGTAATTCTCATTCCCCCCCACAGCGCGAACAGCGAAAGAAGCGCGAGCAGCAGGAGCAGCAGCAGGAGCAGCAGCAGGAGCAGCAGCGGCGGCGGCGGCGGCGATGGCGGCCGGCAGACCACGGAAACCACACTCTGACACGTTGTCCACCACGCGCAGGTGGCGATCCAAGTCCTCGCGGCTGGTGGCCTGGTAGGTGCAGCCCAGGATGGTCACGGTGCCGTTATCACCAGGGAGAGAAAGCTTGTTGGGGCAGGGCCTGACAAGCTTGGCGCAGGTGTTGTCGTGAATCGCCTCCTCGCCGAGCACGACCTCGCCGCCGCACCCGCGAGCGCACAGACGCACATTCACAAGGGTGAATGTGAGTCTGTCGACACCCACATTGCGCTTGTACTGGCTGCCAGTGCGCATCAGGAGCTCCTTGCATTCTGGGCAGCGCTTGCCAATCACACGGGCGTTGGGCCTGGTAGAATTATACTCCAGAGCGTGGGCCTCGAGCATATCAGCGCACTTGTTGCAGTGCTGAGGGACGCAGGTGTGGACGCCCTCCACGAGGTAGATGATGGGGTACTTCCCCTCCGTGCCGAAGGGCTCGGTGCAGATGTCGCAGCACGCCAGCCTCTTCTCGAACCACGTGATCTTGTGGTTCGCCTCCTCGAGAGCCAAGCGCATCTTCTTGAGCTCTTCGCGAGTGGGATCAGGGGAGAAAGAACGACGCCTGCTGCGGTTCCTCTCGCGCTCCAACTCCTCCTGCGTCTCCCTCAGCTGGCGCTGCAATGCGGCTAAGTCCCCACCGCTGGGCCCAGCGCCTCCAGAACGAGAACGGGAGCTGGGACCACCACGCAGCAGGCCTGCATGCAAAGGAAAACACACAGACAACTGCAAAATGTATCAGATAGTGGCCATCACCTGCAACATCCAACAGATAGTGGCCATCACCTGCAAAATCCAGCAGGCAATCGAAAAGGGATGCATAAAACAGCAGACCACGTACTGGGAGCAGCCGCAGGGCGAGACTGAGCCACCAGGTCGTCGATCGCAGCGTGCGAATTGACTTCCGTGCCTGCGTCGTCCAGGTGGTCGTAGTCGTTGTGGTCAAAAAGGTCGTCAGAGGGGTTCCAGCCTGCAAAGAATGAATAGAAAATGACCAATGGCGTTCCTGTCAGCTGCTGAAAATGCCCAAAAAACAAACCAAGGAAACACAAAAACAGACATGCATGGGAAAATACGTACGCTCAGGTTCCTGGGCCTCATGTTCTTGGGTCGTCGCCATAGCTGGCTAGCTGCTGATAGTGGTATCCTGCTGCTGTTCTGAGTGGTTCGTGAGGGTTTGGCTGCATTTTTGGTCGTGTTTGGGCTTTTGGCCTCGTGGGGAGGAGGACGAACGGCATATTCCCGGCATATTCCGGGAATATTCCCACGAATATGCCGTGGGACGGTCGCTAGAAGGAAACGGCGCGCCGCGTCGGCAGTTACGTGACAGGGATACGGACTGTCATGGCAGACTGACAGATCTGACAGGTGTCAGACGGGACAGTGTGCCGACTGTCGTGGCAGATCTTCGTAACCGACGCGCGGCGGAACCGGCGCGGCGCGGACTGACGTGGCACGCTGTCAGATCTGACGTGGCACGGTACTGACATGGCAGGCCGTCCGAACCGGCAGCTGACGGATACGGTTTGTACGGACTGTCATGTCAGACCGTCCAGGTTGCCACGTGGCAGTATGGCACGACACTTGGACGGATTCTATGGGAAATCCTACAATACACAAGCAGTTGCGTATTTGTAGTAATCTGTACTACTGTAGTATCGCTAGTGCATTTCTACTTCTATTATACTCTGTACTACGATTCCTAGTGCAATTGTACTATGAGACGCCATGAGATAGAGACAAAGTCATGGATTTCCATTAGAATCATAATAAGGCTTAATGCCCATAGGGGACTTTGTCTATTCCAAAGGGGCACTTAGTTAGTGAACCCCCTCCAGGGCCAGGCGGCGACAGAACTTGTCGTACATCTTGTCGCAGGTGGCATTCATGACCCTCAGTTCCCTCTCGCAGGCAGCGGGGGAAAAGTTGACAGGCAGATAGGCGTCGTACTCGGCCTTCACGAGGTCCACGAGCACACGGCAATGCTCCTCTGCGGTCTTATCCTTATCCACCTGAGGAATGGATTCAACATACTCCTTCATCACATCCCACAGGCGGGGAATCGCGCAAACGCGGTCAGACAGCTTAACCTCTAGGTCGATGGCCAGAGTTGCCACCTCCATACGCCTATCGCCATACTTGCAGGCGTCCATCCTCTTCTCAAAAGTGGAAAGGGACTGCACACCGCCTTGAGCGATGGCGATGGCAAAGTTGCGCAGGGCCCATCCTGTATAGTGGCAAAACGGCCCTGGCTGCCTGCGCTTAGAGAGGAAGCGCCCCTCAAGCTCAGTGGCAATAGCATCCAGCAGCTGCTCATTCGCTGCTCTGTCTTAGCTTTGACAGCGTCCCACGGCACTTGCAGCTCTTGCTGACACCACACCCGTGGGGCCATGCCAACTCCACGATTTCGTGCACAATCTCAGCTGGCAGGCTGTTAAAAGTGGCAGCGGCCATGTCTTCTTTGTGGTAGTGGTGCTAGTGCTGTTGGGATGCTGGAGCAGGCGAGAAGTGCCCACTTTGACGTGGTGTCGGACCTTTGTACCCGCCCCACGGCATCTTCGCGGAATATTCCGTGGACGACGATCTCCCACGGGACGCCGCCACGTGGCAGAGATCGGACGGTCCACGGCAATTCAGATCTCCCATGATAGTACGGCGTATCTCGGATACGGCGCGGCGCCGGTACGGCCGGACCAGTATCATGGATACTGGTCCGAGTACCGTGGCACGGCATTCCGCCACGTCACTACCGCGCCGCGCCGCGCCGCGCCATGGAACCTTCTAGAGGATCGATCCCAGCCGTCCGATGAAGATCTCGTGGGAGGGCCAGTTTCCACAGGTACAAAGGTCGTGCAGGCCTACCAAATGCACCATCACACCACAGAACAGCCATAGCCAGCGCAGAAAACAACAGCAGACCGCCATGTTCAGCTTGATGCAGCAGCTGGGCCATGTTCGGCGTCAGACTAGGGCACGACTAGGGCCTTGCTGGGCTTGGTTCTCCCAGATGCTATGGATTGCCATATCCTCGCTGCACAAAACTAGGACTGGTTGTTCCGCCATAGCTCCTGCGCTTGTGCCAGTGCCTGCGCCTGTGCCAGCGCCAGTGCCTGTGATTGTGCCAGTGCCAGTGCCTGCTGCGCCAGTGCCTGAGCCTGTGTACGTGCCTGCTCCTCTCCCTGGGCTATTCGCCCCTCGGTTTAAGGACTCTGACATTTGGCCTCAGCAGGCCATGTGTGGCCAAATGGTAGTGGCGATTCCAAGTTTCCTCTGGTGCATTGCGTCACCTGCAAAAAGGTGCCGGAGAGGGCAGTGTGCAAGAAGGAGAACGGGGAGATGCAGTGCCGGGGGTGCGCTCTGGATGAACTGAGCGACAAGGTGGATGCACTAGGTCCCTCTCCTCCCACGGAGCAGGTGCAGGAGACTGTCAAGAATTTTGACACGGGCTTGCAGATTTACAAGTACGAATATGAGCCCAAGCGTCTCCCACCTCCTCCCACCGGCTACCCTCTGTCCAAGTGCATGTGCGCTGTGTGCAAGAAGCCTGCTCTCCACGCGCACGAAGTGGTGAAGGAGGTCACCCCTCAGATGCTGGAGACCACTTCCCATTTCCGTGTTGCCAAGCTCGTGGTTGGCGACGTCGTTTGTGGGATCTGCCGCAACGAGTTCCTGGCCCAGTATGTCGACAACAACGTGGTCATCAGCAAGGCCATGTCTCGCGGCATGCAGTATTGGGAGTACAAGGGCCATATCGATGAGGTGTTCCAGTACAACGAGGAACTCCACAAGATGGCAGAGCGCGCCCAGGACAACACGCACGACGGCCCCTCCAGTGACAAGTTTTACTGGCCTCGCAGGCAGTGCCAGAAGTGCATGAAGCGCATCGACATCAACGTGCAGAACCTGTATGTGGCTCCAAGGCCTCGTTCTTTAGACGTTGACTTGGTCTGCTACGAGTGCGCCAAGTTCTGCAGCCTTGTTTCTGAGGCTGTCGCTTTCCCGGGCTTTAGCCGCCCCAACAACCGTCTCAAGCGTAATGCAGAGGCCGGGGGCTTCCTTCTGTACGATGTTGTGGGGTCCAACAAGCCCTATTTCTTCGCGTAGGGTGTCATCTGGGCACTTCATTGGCCCATGCAAGCCTATGGAGGCTACTGTTGATAGGGACTTGTGGTATTCTATTTTGTAATGAATAAGACTCTTTGCATGCAAATCCAACACTCATGCACTAGGCGTAGGACTTGACTTGTTTGCGAAAAGTTCGGGCTATGCGGATAGCCCGAACTTTTGGGGATAGCCCGAACTTTTGGAAACCTTGCTAGGGAAAAGTAAAAGTTTCCAGTGGGATCCCAGCCATTTGAAAAGTTCGGGCTATGGTTCGGGCTATCAGTTTATAGCCCGAACCGGACCCTTTTTCCCCTTGGGCGGTGGTGTCATGCATTGTACATGGGGTAGGGACTTGGTTATTTGGACAGTGTGCAGTGTATGTGTGTGTGTTTCTTCCTTAGATTGCTAACACATAAAATATAGGGGTATTTCCTGTATATACAGATAGGATTGCTAACACATAAAATATAGGGGTATTAGCTATGATTATTTATAGATGGCAATTGCTAACACATAAAATTTTATGTGTTGGGAAACAGAGTAAAAGAAAGAGTAGCATCACCCATAGCAACACACCGCCCAGAGGGGAAAAAGGGGCGGTTCGGGCTATAAATCGATAGCCCGAACCATAGCCCGAACTTTTCAAAATGGCTGGGATCCCCACTGGAAACTTTTACTTTTCCCTAGCAAGGTTTCGAAAAGTTCGGGCTATCCCCAAAAGTTCGGGCTATCCGCATAGCACGAACTTTTCGTGGGAGCCTATGGCTGGGCGCCACGTGGCACGGTATCCCACGAGAGTTGCCGGCGCCGCGCCGGCGCGACGCTCCACGGATTATCGTGGGACCCGCGCCGGCGCGACGCTTGCACGGCACTATCGTGGGACGCCGTGGCCGCGAGGGTATAAAAGCGGAGTCACGGGCGTTTGGGGGTAGGTCTCGCCTCCGACACTGCCAGGCACACAGTCATCCACACGCAGACAGCCATCCTTACAGCTGTAAAATACACAATGGCCCATGCTGGTGCTACTTTCGAGGATCTGCCAAGCGAAATTTTGTTTGTTTTGGCAGAGCTCAGCTGGCCCTACTTGCGTGGTGTGAACAAGGCCTCTCACAAGGAATGGGAGGCCGTGCTGGCGATAATGGAGGCAAAGGTTCGCGCTGTGCGCAATTTGATTGACGAGGAACTGGAGTTCCGCGATGCCAACCCCTATTGGTGGTTCGTCGGAAGACACGCGCCTGTATGAGATGACGCCTGATCAGCTGAGGGCCATTTATGACAAGGTGTCTGTGCCCCGCTTGCGTGAGGCGGAGGGGTACTTGTACACTACCCGCGCTGATCGTTTGGAGCAGATGGATCACGCGTACACTGATTTTGTGGAGGTGCTCAACCGATGTGGTCCCCGTTGGCCCCCACACTAAGGCGGCGAGGGACGCCTATTTTGCGTCCATTCCTGATGTGGATCGCGAGAATGTGATGGAGCGTCGCGTTGATGAGTTGGTCACTGTTCTGTGCGCGGGATTGGTGGCTGACGACACGGAGGCCAACGGGGGTGTGCCAACGGGTTTGGCCGACCTTCTCAGCGACATTTTCGATGACACAAGCACATGATGATCGTCGTATCTTCACCCATCCATCGTATAACCGGGTGATGCCTTAAACAGGCAAATAGGGATCAACTGATATAGCCTATTGGAAAAGGCTATATCCCATGGACTGTCTTATATAACTTTTAATAAGACTCGATTCCTATTGAAATTTGTCTCACAATGAGTCCCACAATGAGCCCCACTTAAAAAAAAATCTAAACCGCATACTATAAATAGCTAATGGAGCTATAGGGGTACCAGATTCCCACGAAGAATAGGGATTTCCCGCCACCCGCGCCTGTCACGTGATTGTGCCACGTGGCATGACCCGATTGGTCAGCCCAGTCTCGTGGGATTCCAGATTCACACGGTGCCACGTGGCAGCCACCCATCGACAGGGTGTCCCATGGGACTCCAGGGACCCCCATGGGTGCCACGTGGCAGGATCCCATTGGACAGGGTGTATCATGGGACGCCAGGGTCCCTGGGTGCCACGTGGCGGGTTCCGATTGGACAGGGAGTACCATGGGAGTACAGGGTCCCACGGAGATTCGGGGTCCCTGGTGCCACGTGGCGGTTACTGATTGGACAGGGAGTCCCATGGGTGCCACGTGGCAGCGTCCCATTGGACAGGGAGGTCCCATGGGTGGCCAGGGTCCCAGGGGTCCCGGTGCCACGTGGCAGTCGCTGATTGGCAGATAGTCCCATGGGAATCTCAGGGTGCCACGTGGCAGCCTCCCATTGGCGGCTACTACGCCAGGGTCCCTGGCAGGGTCCCACGATATATTTATCCCAACAATTGACGGGTTAGAGGCGCCTCTAACCCGTCAATTGTTGGGATAAATATATCGTGGGACCCTGCCAGGGACCCTGGCGTAGTAGCCGCCAATGGGAGGCTGCCACGTGGCACCCTGAGATTCCCATGGGACTATCTGGCCAATCAGCGACTGCCACGTGGCACCGGGACCCCTGGGACCCTGGCCACCCATGGGACCTCCCTGTCCAATGGGACGCTGCCACGTGGCACCCATGGGACTCCCTGTCCAATCGTAACCGCCACGTGGCACCAGGGACCCCGAATCTCCGTGGGACCCTGTACTCCCATGGTACTCCCTGTCCAATCGGAACCCGCCACGTGGCACCCAGGGACCCTGGCGTCCCATGATACACCCTGTCCAATGGATCCTGCCACGTGGCACCCATGGGGGTCCCTGGAGTCCCATGGGACACCCTGTCGAATGGGTGGCTGCCACGTGGCACCATGTGAATCTGGAATCCCACGAGACTGGGCTGACCAATCGGGTCATGCCACGTGGCAGACAATCACGTGACAGGCGCGGGTGGCGGGAAATCCCTATTCTTCGTGGGAATCTGGTACCCCTATAGCTCCATTAGCTATTTATAGTATGCGGTTTAGATTTTTTTTTAAGTGGGGCTCATTGTGGGACTCATTGTGAGACAAATTTCAATAGGAATCGGTCTTATTAAAAGTTATATAAGACAGTCCATGGGATATAGCCTTTTCCAATAGGCTATATCAGTTGATCCCTATTTGCCTGTTTAAGGCATCACCCGGTTATACGAGGATGGGTGAAGATACGACATCATCCGTGCTTGTTTTCGAAAATGTCGCTGAGAAGTCGGCCAAAGTTGGCACGCCCCGTTGGCCTCCGTGTCGTCAGCCACCAATCCCGCGCACAGAACAGTGACCAACTCATCAACGCGACGCTCCATCACATTCTCGCGATCCACATCAGGAATGGACGCAAATAGGCGTCCCTCGCCGCCTTAGTGTGGGGGCCGGGGTTCACGTCGTTGAGCACCTCCACAAAATCAGTGTACGCGTGATCCATCTGCTCCAAACGATCAGCGCGGGTAGTGTACAAGTACCCCTCCGCCTCACGCAAGCGGGGCACAGACACCTTGTCATAAATGGCCCTCAGCTGATCAGGCGTCATCTCATACAGGCGGCGGCTTCTTTCGACGAACCATAGGGGTTGGCATCGCGGAACTCCAGTTCCTCGTCAATCAAATTGCGCACAGCGCGAACCTTTGCCTCCATTATCGCCAGCACGGCCTCCCATTCCTTGTGAGAGGCCTTGTTCACACCACGCAAGTAGGGCCAGCTGAGCTCTGCCAAAACAAACAAAATTTCGCTTGGCAGATCCTCGAAAGTAGCACCAGCATGGGCCATTGTGTATTTTACAGCTGTAAGGATGGCTGTCTGCGTGTGGATGACTGTGTGCCTGGCAGTGTCGGAGGCGAGACCTACCCCCAAACGCCCGTGACTCCGCTTTTATACCCTCTCGGCCACGGCGTCCCACGATAGTGCCGTGCAAGCGTCGCGCCGGCGCGGCGTCCCACGATAACGTGGAGCGCGCGCCGGCGCGGCGCCGGCAACTATCGTGGGATACCGTGCCACGTGGCGCCCATCCATAGGCTCCCACGAAAAGTTCGTGCTATGCGGATAGCCCGAACTTTTGGGGATAGCCCGAACTTTTCGAAACCTTGCTAGGGAAAAGTAAAAGTTTCCAGTGGGGATCCCAGCCATTTTGAAAAGTTCGGGCTATGGTTCGGGCTATCGATTTATAGCCCGAACCTCCCCTTTTTCCCCTCTGGGCGGTGTGTTGCTATGGGTGAATGCTACTCTTTCTTTTACTCTGTTTCCCAACACATAAAATTTTATGTGTTAGCAATTGCCATCTATAAATAATCATAGCTAATACCCTATATTTTATGTGTTAGCAATCCTATCTGTATATACAGGAAATACCCCTATATTTTATGTGTTAGCAATCTAAGGAAGAAACACACACATACACTGCACACTGTCCAAATAACCAAGTCCCTACCCCATGTACAATGCATGACACCACCGCCAAGGGGAAAAGGGTCCGGTTCGGGCTATAAACTGATAGCCCGAACCATAGCCCGAACTTTTCAAATGGCTGGGATCCCACTGGAAACTTTTACTTTTCCCTAGCAAGGTTTCCAAAAGTTCGGGCTATCCCCAAAAGTTCGGGCTATCCGCATAGCCCGAACTTTTCGCAAACAAGTCAAGTCCTACGCCTAGTGCATGAGTGTTGGATTTGCATGCAAAGAGTCTTATTCATTACAAAATAGAATACCACAAGTCCCTATCAACAGTAGCCTCCATAGGCTTGCATGGGCCAATCAAGTGCCCAGATGACACCCTACGCGAAGAAATAGGGCTTGTTGGACCCCACAACATCGTACAGAAGGAAGCCCCGGCCTCTGCATTACGCTTGAGACGGTTGTTGGGGCGGCTAAAGCCCGGGAAAGCGACAGCCTCAGAAACAAGGCTGCAGAACTTGGCGCACTCGTAGCAGACCAAGTCAACGTCAAAGAACGAGGCCTTGGAGCCACATACAGGTTCTGCACGTTGATGTCGATGCGCTTCATGCACTTCTGGCACTGCCTGCGAGGCCAGTAAAACTTGTCACTGGAGGGGCCGTCGTGCGTGTTGTCCTGGGCGCGCTCTGCCATCTTGTGGAGTTCCTCGTTGTACTGGAACACCTCATCGATATGGCCCTTGTACTCCCAATACTGCATGCCGCGAGACATGGCCTTGCTGATGACCACGTTGTTGTCGACATACTGGGCCAGGAACTCGTTGCGGCAGATCCCACAAACGACGTCGCCAACCACGAGCTTGGCAACACGGAAATGGGAAGTGGTCTCCAGCATCTGAGGGGTGACCTCCTTCACCACTTCGTGCGCGTGGAGAGCAGGCTTCTTGCACACAGCGCACATGCACTTGGACAGAGGGTAGCCGGTGGGAGGAGGCGGGAGACGCTTGGGCTCATATTCGTACTTGTAAATCTGCAAGCCCGTGTCAAAATTCTTGACAGTCTCCTGCACCTGCTCCGTGGGAGGAGAGGGACCTAGTGCATCCACCTTGTCGCTCAGTTCATCCAGAGCGCACCCCCGGCACTGCATCTCCCCGTTCTCCTTCTTGCACACTGCCCTCTCCGGCACCTTTTTGCAGGTGACGCAATGCACCAGAGGAAACTTGGAATCGCCACTACCATTTGGCCACACATGGCCTGTGAGGCCAAATGTCAGAGTCCTTAAACCGAGGGGCGAATAGCCCAGGGAGAGGAGCAGGCACGTACACAGGCTCAGGCACTGGCGCAGCAGGCACTGGCACTGGCACAATCACAGGCACTGGCGCTGGCACAGGCGCAGGCACTGGCACAAGCGCAGGAGCTATGGCGGAACAACCAGTCCTAGTTTTGTGCAGCGAGGATATGGCAATCCATAGCATCTGGGAGAACCAAGCCCATGCAAGGCCCTAGTCTGTGCCCTAGTCTGAGCCTGAACAATGGCCCAGCTGCTGCATCAAGGAGACATGGCGGTCTGCTGTTGTTTTCTGCGCTGGCTATGGCTGTTCTGTGGTGTGATGGTGCATTTGGTAGGCCTGCACGACCTTTGTACCTGTGGAAACTGGCCCTCCCACGAGATCTTCATCGGACGGCTGGGATCGATCCTCTAGAAGGTTCCATGGCGCGGCGCGGCGCGGCGCGGTAGTGACGTGGCGGAATGCCGTGCCACGGTACTCGGACCAGTATCCATGATACTGGTCCGGCCGTACCGGCGCCGCGCCGTATCCGAGATACGCCGTACTATCATGGGAGATCTGAATTGCCGTGGACCGTCCGATCTCCGCCACGTGGCGCGTCCCGTGGGAGATCGTCGTCCACGGAATATTCCGCGAAGATGCCGTGGGGCGGGTACAAAGGTCCGACACCACGTCAAAGTGGGCACTTCTCGCCTGCTCCAGCATCCCAACAGCACTAGCACCACTACCACAAAGAAGACATGGCCGCTGCCACTTTTAACAGCCTGCCAGCTGAGATTGTGCACGAAATCGTGGAGTTGGCATGGCCCCACGGGTGTGGTGTCAGCAAGGAGCTGCAAGTGCCGTGGGACGCTGTCAAAGCTAAGACAGAGCAGCGAATGAAGCAGCTGCTGGATGCTATTGCCAATGAGCTTGAGGGGCGCTTCCTCTCTAAGCGCAGGCAGCCAGGGCCGTTTTGCCACTATACAGGATGGGCCCTGCGCAACTTTGCCATCGCCATCGCTCAAGGCGGTGTGCAGTCCCTTTCCACTTTTGAGAAGAGGATGGACGCCTGCAAGTATGGCGATAGGCGTATGGAGGTGGCAACTCTGGCCATCGACCTAGAGGTTAAGCTGTCTGACCGCGTTTGCGCGATTCCCCGCCTGTGGGATGTGATGAAGGAGTATGTTGAATCCATTCCTCAGGTGGATAAGGATAAGACCGCAGAGGAGCATTGCCGTGTGCTCGTGGACCTCGTGAAGGCCGAGTACCACGCCTATCTGCCTGTCAACTTTTCCCCCGCTGTCTGCGAGAGGGAACTGAGGGTCATGAATGCCACCTGCGACAAGATGTACGACAAGTTCTGTCGCCGCCTGGCCCTGGAGGGGGTTCACTAACTAAGTGCCCCTTTGGAATAGACAAAGTCCCCTATGGGCATTAAGCCTTATTATGATTCTAATGGAAATCCATGACTTTGTCTCTATCTCATGGCGTCTCATAGTACAATTGCACTAGGATTCGTAGTACAGAGAGTATATAAGAGTAGAAATGCAGGATACTACAGGTAGTACAGATTACTACAAACGTAACTGCTTGTGTATTGTAAGATTTCCCTAGATTCCGTCCAATTGTCATGCCAGACTGCCGTGGCAGTCTGAACGGTCTGACATGACAGTCCGTACAACGCCGTATCCGTCAGCTGCCGGTTCGGACGGCCTGCCATGTCAGTACCTGCCACGTCAGATCTGACAGCGTGCCACGTCAGTCCGCGCCGCGCCGGTTCCGCCGCGCGTCGGTTACGAAGATCTGCCACGACAGTCAGCACACTGTCCCGTCTGACACCTGTCCGATCTGTCAGTCTGCCATGACAGTCCGTATCCCTGTCACGTAACTGCCGACGCGGCGCGACAGTTTCCTTCTAGCGACCGTCCCACGGCATATTCGTGGGAATATTCCCGGAATATGCCGGGAATATGCCGTTCGTCCTCCTCCCCACGAGGCCAAAAGCCCAAACACGACCAAAAATGCAGCCAAACCCTCACGAACCACTCAGAACAGCAGCAGGATACCACTATCAGCAGCTAGCCAGCTATGGCGACGACCCAAGAACATGAGGCCCAGGAACCTGAGCGTACGTATTTTCCCATGCATGTCTGTTTTTGTGTTTCCTTGGTTTGTTTTTTGGGCATTTTCAGCAGCTGACAGGAACGCCATTGGCATTTTCTATTCATTCTTTGCAGGCTGGAACCCCTCTGACGACCTTTTTGACCACAACGACTACGACCACCTGGACGACGCAGGCACGGAAGTCAATTCGCACGCTGCGATCGACGACCTGGTGGCTCAGTCTCGCCCTGCGGCTGCTCCCAGTACGTGGTCTGCTGTTTTATGCATCCCTTTTCGATTGCCTGCTGGATTTTGCAGGTGATGGCCACTATCTGTTGGATGTTGCAGGTGATGGCCACTATCTGATACATTTTGCAGTTGTCTGTGTGTTTTCCTTTGCATGCAGGCCTGCTGCGTGGTGGTCCCAGCTCCCGTTCTCGTTCTGGAGGCGCTGGGCCCAGCGGTGGGGACTTAGCCGCATTGCAGCGCCAGCTGAGGGAGACGCAGGAGGAGTTGGAGCGCGAGAGGAACCGCAGCAGGCGTCGTTCTTTCTCCCCTGATCCCACTCGCGAAGAGCTCAAGAAGATGCGCTTGGCTCTCGAGGAGGCGAACCACAAGATCACGTGGTTCGAGAAGAGGCTGGCGTGCTGCGACATCTGCACCGAGCCCTTCGGCACGGAGGGGAAGTACCCCATCATCTACCTCGTGGAGGGCGTCCACACCTGCGTCCCTCAGCACTGCAACAAGTGCGCTGATATGCTCGAGGCCCACGCTCTGGAGTATAATTCTACCAGGCCCAACGCCCGTGTGATTGGCAAGCGCTGCCCAGAATGCAAGGAGCTCCTGATGCGCACTGGCAGCCAGTACAAGCGCAATGTGGGTGTCGACAGACTCACATTCACCCTTGTGAATGTGCGTCT